>VZRZ01006256.1:851492-1137633 GCA_013398175.1 Climacteris rufus | reverse complement strand
TGACCGAACACCACCGTGTCGATTAGACCCTTGCACTGAGTGCCACGTCCAGTCTTTCTTTAAACACTTCCAGGAACGGCGATTCCCCCACCTCCCTGGGCAGCCCATTCCAATGTCTGACCACCCTTTCTGTGAAGAAATTCCTCCTAATGTCCAAAGTGAAACTCCCCTGGCACAGCTTGAGGCGATGTCCTCTCCTCCTGTCGCTGGTTGCCTGGGAGAAGAGACCAACCCCCACCTGGCTACAACCTCTTTTCAAGCACTTTGAAGAGAGCGATAAGGTCACCCCTGAGCCTCCTTTTCTTCCAGGCTGAACACCCCCAGCTCCCTCAGCCGCTCCTCATAGGACTTGTGCTCCAGACCCTTCACCAGCTCCACTGCCCTTCTCTGGACACGCTCCAGCCCCTCAATGTCCTTCCTGACCTGAGGGGCCCAGAACTGGACACAGCACTCGAGGTGTGGCCTCACCAGTGCCGAGTACGGTGGGACAATCACTGCCCTTGTCCTGCTGGCCACACTATTCCTGACACAGGCCGGGATGCCATTGGCCTTCTTGGCCACCTGGGCACATTGTGAGGGATGGCCCGGGTGCTCGTGTCCCTGCCCCGGCACGGCCTCCCCACACCCACGGGATGTGGGTGCATTTCCACGGGAATCATCACTGAGCAGCGCTGTTTTCCCCCGCGGTTGCCCCGGAGGGGCGGCACAGCTCCGGAGCGGGTACATTCACTGCCGCTGGGTGTGTGGCTGCCGCCGGTGCCACGCCAGGAGCAGCCCAGGGGCCGTGCCGGGTGGTTCCAGGACTTGCGGGTAGATGCTCCTCCGCGTCAAGCTTCAGAGGCCGGAATGGGGGCCCCTCAGAGGCCTTTTTTTCTTTGTAGAAATGGCATTTTAAAGTGTTGCCAAAAAAAATCCATGTGCTTTTACTTGTTTCTCAATATACAAGATAATACAGTATAGATACTTTTTATGAGCCATGTTTTGTAAGATTTTAACTCCCACAAATTGGCCTACTATATTGAATCAAATGGCTTTATGAAAAATGCAGCTGTGTATATCACAGTGGGAGTTGTTTTACTTTTACAAACTCCAGGACTGTGTTTCTATAAGCACTTCAAAAAAGAGTCCTAAAAAGCTTGACCCAAATGCGTGTCTTGATTTTTCAGAAATCTGGTCTCATAGCATCCAGAGTTCCTGCAGGATTTGAGTTGTCAGACCCTCAGGGCTGGCATTGTTGCATAGCTATAGTGACTAAAGTATGACTGCAGTGCTGCGTTGCTGGAAATTGACATCTTGTCCCATTGTTCCCATCTGCAATTCAACTTACAAGAAGCGTTCGTCTCTCATAGCCTGCTAGAAAATTATCTTGGTTTAAAGCATTGAAATCTGCATGGGATACTTGAAATAAAAATAGTTTGTTTAAGCAGAACAGTGATAGCTTACTCTGTTTTCTATACTCAGAACTTGTCTTTATTTTGTAAAGTCAGTATTTCTCTTACATATAAGTATTTATGTTTTTAATGCTTTCAAAGTTCCTTAGAAAAGTACTACCAAATTGCCTCTAAGTCCTAAATTTTTTTTTACTGATACCACCTGACACTCAAGTCACACTTTACTAACTAACTTCTTTTGAAATGCAGGATATTGCTGGAAGTAAGGGTAACAACAATTTCAGATACAGCATTTTACTGGTAGACATTCATACTTTTAGAATTTTTTTTTTTAAATTCCGAGTCATAATGCTTTCTTTTTTAATAAGCATTTTATAGAGTCAGAGAAACATAAAGGTTGGAAAAGGCCTCTAAGACTGAGTCCAGCCATTAATGCAGCACCACCATGTTCACCACTAAACCATATCCCCAAGTGCCACATCCACACACCTTTTTAACACTTTCAGGGATTCCACCACTTCCCTGGGCAGCCCATTCCAATACCTGACAACACTTTCTGTGAAGAAATTCCTCCTAATATCCAATCTAAACCTCTTCTGGTGCTACATGAGGCCCTTTCCTCTTACCCTGTTGCTTGTTGCCTGGCACAAGAGATCAACCCCCACCTGGCTACAACCTCCTTTCAGGCACTTACAGAGAGCGATAAAGTCACCCCTGAGCCTTCTCTTCTGCAGTCTAAACAACCCCAGGTCCCTCAGCCATTCCTCATAGGACTTGTGCTCCAGTCCCTTCACCAACTCTGTTGCCCTTCTCTGGACACTCTCTGGCACCTCAATGTCTTTCTTGTAGTGAGGGGCCCAGAACTGAACACAGGATTCGAGGTGTGGCCTCACCACTGCCAAGTACAGGGGACAATCACTGCCCTGGACCTGCTGACCACACTGTTTCTGATCCAGGCCAGGATGCCACTGGCCTTCTTGGCTACCTGGGCACAGCTGGCTCGTGTTCAGCTGCTGTTGACCAGCACCCCCAGGTCCTTTCTGCCAGGCAGCTTTCCAGCCTCTCTGTTCCCAGCCTGCAGCGCTACAGTGATTGTTGTGATGCAAGTGCAGGACCCAGCACTCAGCCTTGTTAAACCTCTTACAAGTGGCCTCGCCCCACTGATCTGGCCTGTCCAGATCCCTCTGCAGAGCCTTCCTACCCTCCAGCAGATCAACACTCCCATCCAACCTGGTGTCATGTGCAACCTTGCTGAGAGTCAACTTGATCAAGATCAACTTGGTCAAGATCATTGATAGAGATGTTAAAAGAACCGGGTCACATACTGATCCCTGAGTAACACCACTGGTGACCGGCTGCCACCTGGATTAGTTCCATTCACCCCCATCCTCTGGGCCTGACATCCAGCCAGTATTTCACTCAGCAAACAGTGCACTCACCCAAGCCACGAGCAGCCAGCTTCTCTAGGAGAATGTGGTGGGAGACAGTGTCAAAGGCTTTACTGAAGTTCACGTAGACAACATTCACAGCCTTTCTTTCCCTCATCCACTAGGTGGGTCACCTGTCATAGAAGGAGATCAGTTAGTCAAGAATGCTTTAGCATACACTGTTTACATTTATAAGAAAACATTAACTGTTATTGTTGCAACTGATTGTTGCACATTTCAGCCACCCTAACACCCCAAATAAATTAGTCTACAAGTATTTTAAGAAGTTTAATATGTTGCACTGTATAGATAGAGGTGACAGAAAAGTAATAATGAAATTATAGTTTTAAATACATTAATGGGAAAAATATGCCTAACAAATTTGAAAGCATTATTCAGCTACAGTGGATGGTTTGTGTTTTGTATGTATATCTATCTATCTATCTATCTATCTATCTATCTATCTATCTATCTATCTTTATTTAAAACCGAGGTCATAGCACAGTAGATACCGTTCATTTTAAAGAAAAGGACCGCAAGAACCGAGTGAGACTGAACTGCACAATCCAAGCGATTGACACGCTGAAGGTTTTCACTGCAGCACCGGGGCACCACCAAGTGGCAGCATCGTGAAGAGCCGAGCTCTGATCAGAAATATATTGTTGTCCTAAAAAAAGAACAAAGGGAGCAGATCCGCGGCTGAAAATAGCCATTTTAAGTTTGATTCGGCTGGTAAAGTAAGTTAATCTGAAAGGAATAAAGGTATTTTTATTTTGAACCAATGAGATACTGCCATAATAGGCATACAGTTTGTAGCAAATTGTAATATATTGAAGAAAGATCGTGCGTCTCATTAAAACTGTTGGGAACAAATATACTGCTCTGACAGTACTCATCAAATAAAGCAAACATTTTCTTTGGAACTAATTTCGACATATATTAACCCAGTATTAATCTTTAACTGTATTAATAGATCTAATCAAAGTTACCCCAAGGACTCTTCCAGCAGTGCTAATATAAAATATCATCTTTCTGATGCCATTCTCTGAAAGATCACAGCATAAGATTGAATGGCACATTGCAAAGAAGAAAATAATAACAAAATCAAAAAGAATGGAGACAAAGCTTAATTTTATTTTTTAAAATGTAATCTCTGTTGACCCCGCAAACATGCCTTGTTTTACCACAACAGCTATTAGACATACCTTACACAATACCTTTCCACCCTGTTTAAAACTCAGCACCTGCCATTTGTCATGGCATGTGGAAAACTTAATTATTGCTCTACTGTCTCAAAATAACTGTTTCAAGTGGTTTTTATGATTATCTAAAACAATATTGAAGCCACATGTCTTGCAGCTCTAGAAGTTGGTGAGACTAGAAGTCAGATGGATACAGCAGTAGATTAAGCCTCTGCGCAGTTAAATAAGCAGTATCCCAACAAAACACATTCAAGGTTGTTGTGACAGGAAGTTGAAAAAATCTTGAACAATGACCAGTTTGCTGTTTTCTATGGATCATGACTCTGAGTTGCTTTAAGGTGAACTCAGTACATAATCCACTGAAGATATTAAGTTAGGTGCTTGTGATTTTTTCTGGAAGGAGGGAGTAACAACGGCAAAAAAGTCCCTGATGCAAGAATTACCATTGTTGGCAATGTTACCAGATAGCCAGGAAAGGGATGAGTAGTCTGCAGACAGAGTTTTCATCGAGAAATTGCTCCTCTAGCTCATGGCTGGGTGCCTTGAGCCAAGACTCAGCCCAGACTGAGGAATGGGTTTAGAGTTAAAGATTGCATTAGGCGAAGGAGGATCATCGTGCCTAGAGATGCACTTGGTGTGAAGTTACCAAGAGCTGCCAAAGAGGGGTAGGAGATGAAAAAATTCTTCCCCAAGGCATGTTTCATCCAGGCCATGGCTGGGCCAGGTTGTGTAAGGCTCAGCTGATGTCAGGGGTTAGGGTTAGTGTTAACATTACATACCTGGTTGGGAGAGAGATAAAACCTAGAGCTACAGTTGGTGTGGGGCAGAAAAGGAACTGTGAGAGTAAGGAGTAGCCTGCAAAATTACTTCTTCCCTGAAATCTTTTTAATCTGGGTGCTAGTTCAGGATCTGGAACTAAGGCTTAACCCATCGTTTGCATTCAGACTAAGTTAGGCTTTTAACAGGGCAGAGCATAGAACTCCATTTTGATCAAAAGATTTGCTGTAGGAATTTTCTTACGAGAACTTGTTCATCATGGCTATGGCTTGGGGTCTTGGACTGGTCTCTGCAGATACCAGGTGTTAGAGTTGGGGGTAGAGCTAGTCTTGGGGACAGGAAATAGGCCAAGTATGAGTCCCTATCTGGAGTGGTACGGGAAAGAATTATTCTCAGGGAAGCTTCTCATCTGGTTAGGGGCTTTGGGCTATGTCTCAGCCTGAACCTACAGTTAGGGATCTGGTTATGTTCAGCTTTGGGAAAAGAGAGAAAGCCTAGAGCTCCATTTGGTCAGGGATTGGAAAGGGATTGCCAAAGGAAGGGCAAAAATTATTGTTCCCTGAGGACATGTTCACCTGGGCTATGGCTTGGGAATGTTAAGCTAGACCTCACCTGACATCTAGAATTGGAAGACACAAAGAGTAGGAGCTCCATTTTATTCCAGTTAAGCCTGGAAAGGGGCTGCCGAAGGGAACAGTAGAGTGTCAAAAGAATTCTCTCATGATGTCTTGTGCTGTGCTTCAGTTTACACGAGGACATGTTTATCTGAGTTATAGCTAGGATATTCAAAGTCTCATCCAACACAGTGTCTGGGCTAGTTGGAGCTAGGTTCCCACCAACACATGGATTTGGGGTTGGGAGAGGGACAAAGCACAGAGCTCAGTTAGGAGAGCAGCTCAATGGGAGATGCTGAAGGAAGGTGTATGTTGCAAAAAATTACTGTCCCCTGAGAACTTGTTCACCTCAGACATGGCTGGTAGAGCTGGCCTAACACTCAATGGCCTTATCTTCTCAGAGTGGTCAATGATTTCAGAAACACTTTGAGCATTTAGAGTTTTTCTGATGTAATGCTTCAGGAAGGATTTCTTTCCTAAGGGAAAAGGAAGAGTTCAGGCATAGGAGTAACCCATGTCCCTCTCTGATCTTGGAAGTTCACTTTATTTTTTTTCCTGTTGGCATGATCAGCTGACACAAAATCTTAAGTTGAAATTCACTGTTAAGGAGTAATGTGTTCTTCAAAGTCTTTCTCAAGTTTCTATTCCTTTTCCTTATAGTTCATATTCTTGTGCATATCCATGTCATTCCATTATAGAAACATTCTGATAAAGATACTAAACTTAATTCCCTGTACGATCCACAAGTCTGTTCTCATTAAACCTTTGACATATGTAGTGTTTAGTCATCAAAGCTAAGTTGTCATTATGGCTGCTACAGCTCATGAATGCCTTGGGAGGTGAAGAACACTTTGGCAGACTGTTCACGTTCCAATTTCTATCAGCCCTGAACAATGAGAAAAATAAATACTCAAAAACTTGCTACCCAGCTGAGAAAAAAACTCTTTGAATTAATGGAAAGCAAGCACCAAATTGTAGGGCTATTATATCCCTGGTTGTATGAAACTGTATTATGTGTACGTTAAATATCTCCTGTAATATGTGCATTTGAAGAGTTTTCACAGCTTTTTTTAATAGGCAGGACAGTTTTCTCAATACAGCGTTTTAATCAAGAGGTGGTTGCTGTTCATAGAAATGGCATCAAGTTAACTTCAAACCCTGTGGTTCATTTATTAGCAATACAATTACAGAATCCAGGTGTGCAGGCTCATTTACACATTTAGCCTGTAGCACTGCAGTCTGTGTTGCTGACTGTCCTTCACTGTCAGTACCTGAGCTAGCAGGGGACAGAATTTGCAGGGACATCAGTGTAGACACATTCAAGTTCTTTTAGTTGTTCAAATATGACCTTCTCTAAATAATTTTGTTACAAGCTTGGACCAGTTTCTGTCATTCTGTCCCAGAGGTAGGTGGAAATATTCCAAAATACTAAACGTTATCAGAAAACTCCAGCTCAGGGAAATGACAGTCACAAGGGAAAATGTCTCTCTTTCAGAGAGCTTTTGATGCAGCACACCTGAAGCACCCACAGGAAGCCTCATCTGGTCCTCTTCTTCCTCATGGCTCATGTAGCAGGGTGCTGTGAAGGCTGGGCACTCTTGGCTGTGAGGTTTACCACAGAAAAGACCTGTTCTTGGCAGCTGTACTCTTGGAAACCCAGGAAACAGAAACCCTTGCCTGAGGCAGGATATCATGTGTTTTCCATCCCTTTTTTTAGTCAATGGAAAGCTGTACAGTCCCATGGGAGGAGACAAAAACTCCCCAGTCAATCATGAAACTGAATAATACATAGAACATATGTGAATTCAATCTGAACTGTCACTTATAGAGATGGTATTTCCTAACTTTTGGGTACTTGTTTTGGCATTCTTAGTTAATGGGAAAATTTACATACAAATTAGACTTTTTAGAAAATCAGATAGGAAGAAGTTTTCCTGATTATAAAATCTACTTCAGATTGACATTATTCCTATAACGAGTAAAAATCTCAGCGTCATTTAAAACTAATTGAAACCTGACTCCGAGAAAGGCCGCACTGTCTAGAGTGTGTGTGTCTATGGTGCTCAGGAAAACAATCCCAGGGATTGTTTCAGTTCCTGACCCGGGGGTGGCACACTCTGGCTCACACCCACACTGCTTTAACTGATGGACTGTGTCCGTACTGAATAGCTCGTGCCTCTGGGCTTCATTTGGGTGCCATGTGATGTTCCTATGACCCTAAGAGATAATTGCTATTTTTTTGTAGGTTTTTTCTTAGGTCAAGCTGTGGAACACAGTGTGAGGGCTGTGTTGCAGCTTTCCAGGGAGAAGTTTTTATAGAATGAGATTGAGTGTTGCATGCTTTGCTGTGCACTGTAAGGATCTGTGAAGATATTTCAACACATAAAGACTGTGTAGGTCAGAGAAAGCCAAAAGTCAACAGTGCTTAGTGTAAAATATCCTGAGCATGCTGCCTGTGTTTCGGTTGGGAAGTTAGCTGGAGTGGTCCAAACCAAGCTCAGGATGCAAATTTCCTCCTAGACATTGGCCAAGCTCAGCCTGAAATTCTAAAGCACAGCATGAAAGACCACCTAGATTTCTATGGAATGTGTGCATTAGCTGCCAGACCAGTGCTTTTTTGGTAATAATGTAGTTGTTACTGAATCATTCTTTATATTGTTTCGATTTAACCAGAGCACTACTATGCAAAACATTCACATTTAGAATTACATAGTAAATTAAATTGGAGTGACCCACCTATTGCCATTCCCTGCATGAAGCAGGGCTAATTTTGAATTTTGATCAGGGTGCTCAGCCTTGTCCAATCAGGTTTTGAAAGTCTACAAGAGGGAAGATTTTTCAGATTCTCTAGTTTCACATGCCAGTGCTGGGCCACATGCTTGTGAAAAATATTATCTTTATCTCCAGTTGGAATGTCCTATGATGTGGCTTGCAGCCTCTTGTCTTTTTGCTGTGCCCATCTGAGAAGAGTCTGTGGCTGTTTTCTCTACTACTCTTCTTTAGTTAGCTGAAGGTGGTAATTAATTTCCTCTTAGCCTTCTCTTTTCCAGGCTAACCTCTTCTTCTAAGGCATGTGCTCCAGCCCTGTATTGAAAAAAATATTGAGAAAAGAGTGACTTTTACACTCAGAAAGTAGATTTTAGAGCCTGAAACCAGTATGTAAATAAAAAGAAAGCTTGGAACTAAACAGATACTGTGGGCTGAAAGCTAAACCTGGGTAAAGGCAAAAAATTTCTTTCTGAAAAGGCAAAACAGTTTTGGCCAAAGAAAATGTGAAACATGCTTCCTGCCCCCCATTTCTTTTAGAGTTATGTCTGTTGTTTAATCTTTTTCTTGTTTTAGTTATTTTTAAAAGGAGAAAATGTTATTTTGAAACAAAAATTATTATTTTAGAGCTTTTGGCATTTCTGAACAGAAATATTTTATTGCAAAGAAGTTTAACTGTTTCAACATGTATGGATTTTCCCAGTTTTGCAACTAAAGCTGCTAGTAATCAGTTTGACTCAAATTCATGAATCCTTCCCTTTAGTTCCATATTCATTATTAATTGATTTCTCTGTGTGTTGAACTTTAAGAGACATTTTATAGCTTCTAAAAGGTGAGCAGTCATGTTTCATTAGAAAAGTGGACATCTAAAAAGTCACAGGTATTGAATTCCACATATTTTTCTAGGCGTTTTCATGGTCATGAACCAGTGGGATGCAATCACTGACGACTGCACACTGAATTTCTGAGCAGCATCCCAGCTTTCTACCTGCAGCTGTGCTGTCTCTGTGCCATCAGAGCATTTTACTGGCCTACGGCCTTTGATCTTAAGAAATTCTGCATGTCCCCTTGTGTTCTTTTTTATTCATTCTATTTGTAAAGTCCCTTTGAAGTAAAAAAAATAAAAAACAGCCCTCTGATCTAAGGACTAAGTTTTATGATAATTAGGTTTATTATGTGTCATTTATGCAGACTATTCAACAATTGCTTCTCCATTTTTACTGTGTCTAAAATAGTCATTCTATTTCCTGTATTAAAATCATACTCTCAAATCCTCTCATGAAGTGTAGGATATTCTTTGTGGTATTCTAGTCAAAAATAGTAAGAAAATATTCTCAGTACATCAGTAGTCTGTGTGCATTAAGGAAGAAATAACATTTCTTTACAAGACAATAGACGTCTATTAAAATCCAAAGTGATACAGTTATATAGATGCTGAAATGCCTCCAACAGTTACATGAAATTCCTAGTCTTTTAATCTGGTTCTGTTTATGGTGACCATTTTTCTCAAAGTTTTCTTTGATAAATCCGGAAATACTTAACTTATTGCAGTATCATTTGAACAGCAATGGAGAAATGAGATTTTTAAAAGGCCAATAGATTGTTCATTTATTCTGCAGAGGACAAATAACATACTGCATGCTCCAGAGTGGATGTTAGAAGTTTATCCTTTCTTGTTGGCTCTGTTTCTTTTACTGCCATTTCTGCAACCTTCTCTGTTTGTCCTCTGACTTGCCTTCCTCCTAGACCTTTCAGTTCCCTATGACCCTGCTGTGTTTTTCATTCCAGAGTTATGCCTGCACTCTTGCCCTTTTCTACATTTTTTAATTAAAGGTATACTACTATAATATATAATTGAATAAACCCCAATAACTAAAATATAATATAGTATAACAGTTTGCTGGCCTTTGCTAGAGTTACTCCATGTGCATGTTACATCTTGCTTTTGTCCTGTCTGTGTTATCATAAATTGTCAGACTTCCTACAGAGTTGCCTTAAGGTGGTGAAGAATTGATGAGGTTGGTTGGGAAAAACATGAGCTGAATCTCTTGCTTATCTTGCACCTGGCTTGAACAAGACCTAACAACTGAATGATGTTTGGAGCAAAGTGGAGGCCTTGCTGCCCAATTTTGTTCCAGTGAAGTACAGGAGAGCACCCATGCTTCCAGACAAGCCATTGGCCTCACTCCCCCTTTCACTGTGTAAAACAAGACTTGCTACAAATCTGGTACTTTAAGGAGATAAGTATGCATGGAAAAACTCTCTAGTGAGTGTCAGGCAACCTTTACTGCTTCTTTCATAGGTGGAGGAGGACCAAAGTGCTAATTTTACTTTCTGTGTCAACTATGGATTCTGAGTGAAAGACCCTCATTGAGCCCTATTTGCTTATTAACTTTTACCCCCCTAAGAATGCAGCCACCAAAGCCCCACTTTTAACATGGAATTGTTCCCTTCTTTTGGGATGGGCTAAAAATTATTGTCTAAAAGAAGGGGTCCTTGGAGGTAGAAAAAGAAAGAAAAAAGATAGGAGAGGGGAGAAAACACTTCTTTGTTTTTGGAATCAGTCAATGGACTGTGTCTCTCCTCCTTCCCAAAGGCATGCCTTTAGGTGAGCAACTGTGTTGGAGTAGACCCAGGAATATTTATTTATTTATTTATTTGTTTATCTATTTATTTATTTATTACATAGATCTCTGTTACTGTACCTTCAGTTGCTACACATATTAACACTCTGTAGTTAGTGCATTTATCACTGGCAATCCTGAACCTGTTTTCCTGTTTCTTCAATATATTGTACTATTTGTGATTCTGGATCATGTAATTTCTTACTGAACTTGGCCAGAGCTGTAGTATCAGAGTGGTAAATCACACTATTAATGAAACTGTGCTCACACAAATTTTTATTGAACACAACCAGACTCATAGTGTTGAAACTGCACTACTTGTGAACCTGTGCTCATGAAAGTTCTTATTGAATACGACTGGTCTTGCAGTGCTGAACTGGTTATAATCAGAAATTAAACCCAGCCACACCCAGCCTCCCTGATCTCCGAGGACCAGCTGGAACACAAGTGGTTTATTTTCTGTCAAATTTCTGTACTCTTAATGCAGCAAGTGCAAACTGTTCAGGGCAAGTCAATACCTTTCTTAATGCATCATTTCCATTTTTTTTGGTGGGATTAGGTACAGTGACATTGCCTTTATGTGTCCTTGGGACACCTCTGCAACACTGCTTTTTATCACTGCTTAAGGACCCAAGCAGTGAATGAATGAATGAGTCTGGCTGACAAAAGGAAGAAAGAGTCTCCATCTGCTACATGAGTTAGAGAAGAGTGACATCCTGAAATAAGGAAAAAAAAAGACAGTGTACTCCATGTTTGGCTCTTCCTTAGAGATTTCATATCAGTCTTGGCTGCTAGGGAGTACCTGGCACATTTCCATCCTGATTAAATTCTCTGTCTAGACTGATAATTATCCAAGCCTCAATAAAATTACAGCAGAAATACAGCTTTTGGAACTGTCTTCTGATGAAGTAGAGAACTAGAGTAGTTGGATTCTCAGGGGAGGAGAGAAGATACTCTGGTGCTGGAGGAGGAAAAATCAGGAGAATGAGGAGTAGTCAGGAAATTGTTTGGGATGGCTTCAAAAGAAAACTTTGATCTGGTCCCTTGGGCACCCTTCACCAGCCATGGTAGCAATATACTAGGGCGTAAGGGAAAAGTGAGAGCTGCATTAAGAATAATAATGACACACAAAAAAAAAGCTTATTTCCTTGTATTATCAAGATTCCTATCAGTTATGTGACATTTTAACAGGAAGTAACTGATTAGGAACACTGAATGTGGTTGTTAGATGCTGCAGCAAAGCATTAGAAGAGA
Source organism: Climacteris rufus (assembly GCA_013398175.1). Classification (NCBI taxonomy): domain Eukaryota; kingdom Metazoa; phylum Chordata; class Aves; order Passeriformes; family Climacteridae; genus Climacteris; species Climacteris rufus. The sequence goes on along the minus strand of VZRZ01006256.1, from coordinate 1,125,578 downwards.
AGATTTCCAAACTTCCATCCATTTAATGAATTTTGTCTGCTGTAAGACTGTCAAAAGCTTTATTCAGTCTTGAAAAATGATGCAGGTCACCTAGAAAGCTTTGCACTGTGGAGTCAAGTAGAAAGACCAAGTGCACAGCATCCAGAGAAAAATGCCAAGACCAAGTATTGGACTGGCGTAGTTCTCCATGCCTTCCTTGCATTAATCCCCTCAGTCAGAAGCCACCAAAAAGAATAGCAGGACTTCACGCTACTTTTTGCTTTTTGAGGAATGTGCTGATCACACTTGCATTTTTACTCAGTACTAACAATCTAAAAATGTTGAAAATGTAGTCTTTTCCATTCAGCTTGTCTTTAGGTAAAATTTACATTAGACTTGCACATCCTGAACATTAGGTGTTGCTGAACATTCCTTGCAAGTGCAGAATTTAAAAAGAAACAAAAAGTGGGCTAGAATTTAACTACTTGAATGAACTTGGATCATTTCAATTCTTCATCTGCCTATTTTTTTGTTCACTGAGTTCCCTTGAGGAACCCAATAATATGTGTAGTGTACAAACAGAACAAAAAGACAGTTTCTGCTCCATGAGATCTTACTTGCTTTATGAGGAATCTTGGTAGATATCTCCTATCCCCTCTGCTTGGTCTGTGAATATTTATTGAGCCTATAATCCTTGGTTGTATTATCCTTTGTCACCGTCACAACATGCAGAAATCTTGAATCCTGTGCACATGCAGTCAGTTCTCCACACACTGGTACTCAGTGCCCTCTTCCAGAATTGTTTTTGCCATGCCCTTACCCCTTCTGTACCTCTCTCCCAACTTCAGCACTTTGTCAGTTTTGAAAATTTGGCCTTATGGTATCAAGTGGGAGGAGTTTAAAACAAAGATGGACTACCCAGACACCAAGGAATTGAAATGCTTCTTAATGGTGAGAGAGGCATAAAGACTTGCCAAAACCATGAAATCACATCAAGAAGAAAAGTGTCACAAATGATCCCACTGAGCTCAATATGGGGTTTTGTATTGGCATGTGCCTGTGAATTTAAGCTCAAACATCCAGAAACTGGGTTACAGAGAGGCAGCAGCAAGTTCCAAGTGAGTCTCAAAAGGTTGTTTTTTAGCTCTGCCTCAATGTTGCCAGCTAAGAGACAGGGGGGAGAAATTTTTTGCATGGGGAATAAATATATATCACCCCACATTTGAAATGTTCTTGTGTGATTTGGATTCTCTTTTCCAGACACCAGTCCGTGAGAGTGAAATAATTTTTTGATCCGACAAAAAAGAAAGAATATTAAGACTATTTTCAAGATGTCATTATTTTTCTTTCTGGTTTTGTTCCTCTTGACACGAATTAGCTGCAGCACCTAAGACAGAGCTGCTATTGCACAGCACAGCTCTTTCTGGGCACTAGGCAGCAATACCACAGGACTCCTTGCACTCACATGAACCCTAGACAGGAACAGGCATGGGTGGACTGAGAAAGATGAAAGAAAATAGCTTAGAACTTAGAGAAGGTTTAAAATACTCTGGTTTTGACCACTTGGGAAAGGTTTGATGCCTGGGAGCCTTTGCCACCAGAGAGCAATGGAAGCCTTTAAATACACACATCACCAGCATAGTTTAAAAGACTCCCTTGTCTGTCACTGAATAACATGGGTTGTTCTTTCATATTTGTTTTGAATCCAGTGTAAAGAAACTAACGATCAGTTGTGGTAGTAAGGCTCTCTTAAAATTATACAAATTATACTCCAGATACAAATATTTTAAATATTTAAATGTTTGGAATCCTTTTTCCTTTTTTTTTTCCTTCGGTTAGTGAGAAAAACATACATTTTACAGGACATTAGATATTTTATATGCAGCTTTTTAGGGAGCAATGGATCTGTATCTGTTCTAGATCCACTCATCCAAAATATTATAAATGTGACTAAATTTCCTTTAATCTCATATGCATTTTTCCTCTTATTCTCATGGAAATGAGCGTTTTCATTACAGTCTTCAGTGGATAGGGGCATTATGCAGTGTCTCTGCATTACTTTCTCCCCTTTCCTCAGTTGCATGAAAAAATGACGTCTCTTTATTGCTGAAGTCACAAAATAACTTCTATTCTAACCATGGTTATGAAAATCCAAAGATAATGAGTTATTCAGGGTCTTTCAGTAGAGTGCCCCTGAGACCAATGCAGTCTTCAAAAATTATGAGTAACTGGTGGGGAACTCTTGAGATTTGGTTTCTCAATAAAATAAGTATATAGCCAGGGACTGAGTGGGGTCTTCATATTACCCAATGCAAGAAATGCAGCAACTTCCAGTCACCTTGTGCTCACTGCCAGCTGCTCACAGCTCTGCCCACACATTTTGTCCTCTCCAGCCTGTGGTTCTCAATGTGCTGACTGTCTAAACATGAGCTTATACTCTTCAGCTCTCTTCATACCAGAAGAAACATGAAAATACTTGAGGTTCATTTTTAAAACATCATGCAAGAATGAGACTGACATCTCTACAATAGTTTGAGTTGATAGACTGCTGTCTCCTCCTTCATACTTCCCTCCCAGTCTCTGAAGAAAAGGAGACCTAAGAGAAATGCATACATACACACAAATGCACAGCCTTCCTAAGGGAAGTGATATAGCCAGTCAAAACATACTGTCTTTGATAGGTGGTACATTTACTGAATTGAATTTGTCTTTTACCTCTGTCAAAAGCACATCTTGGCCGGCAAAGAATCAGTTTCCTTTACTACACTAATGGTAAATGCATCATCAGACCAGATTAGTGAATGAAACAGGAGGAAAATATAATGTGTAATGACATCATTTGGGATATCCAGCCTACGCCTTAGATATCCACTGAGACACATGTCCCATATTGTTCAAGGAGACTTGAAATAAATGGTGACTGCGAATATTCAGTCTGACAGACTTCTCAAACCAGTACTAATCTGGTTTTCAACTAATCTGGTTTACTAATCTGGTGATTCAACGAAATCCCAGCTTTACTCCCACCCTATCTCCTTGACTGGTCCCTTTTCATTCCTCAGTTTATGTTTTTGTGCTTATCTTACCCATACTTTTTCTTCTCTTCTAACTCTTCATCTAGTCTTTCTTCCTCAGCCTCCCCATTCACAGTGATTTCCAATCTTCTTTAGATTTGTCATAAGCTCTCGGCTACTTGTTCTAGTGTCTTTTCCTAGACTTTTCCCACTATTTTCACCATATCTGATTACTAATTGAATGCATCTCCCTTTCATACCTCCTTTCTGCCAACCTATTTGTTCACTTTCACACTCTAGATTTTCATCTCAATCCCATCTCAGACTAGGTCTAAACTAACCACCCCAGCCTTTTCTTTTCTCTTGATTGTTCTCATCCCACTGCTCTCAGCACCTTGGCAACTCATCCCATCCTTCCTCTTTTATGCTGCACCTGTTGCACCATACCACACCATTCCACACCATACCACCCACAATTACCACAGCATTTCTGTCCTGACCAACTCCCCTTTTCTTTGTCTCCCATACCACCAAGACTCGGTGTTGTGACTGTTGCAAGTGCATCCTTGTTCTCAGATCACAGGCCCAGACCAGCCAGCCATGATACCGGCTTGGAGCCAGAAACATGGGGCAAGTGGTGCGCAGCCCAAGGCTGGAGTGGGTGGACGTACTGGGGTATCTGCTGAAAACATCTGTTATACAAAGGATTCAAGGTTTATAACGTGGACAGACTTTGATAAAATTTCATGAGGATAGCAAGAAGTTCATCTTCGATAAATAGGCCACCCAACTTGCAAACAGGAAGTCCCTGTACCAAAGGATGAATGTACTAAAGCTATTCAAAGAAAAAGCAGACAGAATATTTTAACATGGTCAAAACAACATTTTTTTTCCCTTAATTGTGTTTTCAGAAACAGCTGAAAGCTTTTGACTGAAGTTTTCTACAAAATTGTCCAGAGGCAAGCATCCAGCATGGAAAATTCCGGGCTGAGCTATTCACATGTGGCAAAATTATATGCAGCTGATAAGAGGGATGGGGGTTTGGAAGTGATGGATAATTGTCATAATAGTGCTACAAGTCCTCCTACAGCACACTAATGTATTAACCAAATCAGGCAGTCTACTGCTGCTACCAAAGAGTAGCAAAGGCAATGTACAATTTCTGTTATCTCAGGTAATTATAGCATTTCACTCTATTCATTCACATCATGGAAATACCAGTTTGAAGCCTAATGGAATACTTTCAAGGGCATTAAAAAGCACAGCCAAATAGCAGTATTTTGTCAAAATCCCAAAGATATTTATTGTGAAAATTTATCTGCCTGCAATACATATGCATGCAACAGTAGCCATCTATATCTATAATACCATTACAGAAGCACGAGGTTGGATTTCCTTTTAAAAATATTTTATCATCACAGTTAAGTTGAATGATTTACTTCTCATGTAAAATAAGAAAAGAAGACTGAGATCCTTTTCTGTTCAAATATGCAGTATTGCTGCATTCTATGTTTCTGGCAAATAATTGCAGAGTAGATAGAGAAAGATTGTACTATTGAAATGCTTTGAATAGAAAATAGGGTTTAATATTAGCACTCTCCCTTTTTAAAAAAAAATTATCTGCAATAACAGTGGTAGCAGTATGGGATACCATACTGAAAAGGAAATTAGGACTCAGATCAAGTCTCTCGTCCTGTTCCATTAGGTTGCTCTGGAAATAATTTCTTCTGTGACTCGTTTATCCACCAGTAAACAGCATGTGAAGGTCTTTATTATTTTGCAGATTGAGTTTCAATTTCTCAACAACTTCTGAAAAGCTGTTAGTTCAATTTTTCTGTGTTTGGCCACCTAACCAAACAATGCCAGCCTCATCAGTGCTAGAAAACGTCTTTCCAGCAGATGGCAGATATTGTTCATCCAATGTAATCCTGTCATTCTGATCAGTACTGCCACCATGGGACCTGGAACATCAAGAAAAGCAGGAGCTAAAACCTGAATAACTGATTCTCAAGACACACACATTTCAAAAAATCTGAGGTAGCATGATTAATGTTTGCCTTATTTTTTACAGATTTGTTAGTACAGAATCCCTAGTGTATGCTTCTCTTTCATTATGGAAGTATTTTTTGAAAAAAAAATTGAGGGAAATAATGATTAGGGATCTAGATGTTCAAAAATAGTGGAAACTGTTCTCATCTGAGCATGTTTGTGATGTTTGAGTACTAATATTTCCTTTTATGACTCACATGAATTGCCACTGATGTGAATTAATCAGGCAGAATTATTTCAGTCTTGAAGTTATTTGGGCATTTTGTAACAGGAGTAACTTATACAAGTCTGGCCAATTCATGGCAGATTTAAAGCCCTGGTATACTTTACTGTAAATCTTGACATCTGCTCTATTTTTACTGCCATTCATTCTACTGTACTCATTAGTTCCCTCTATCCTGTATATAAGTTCACAGAGCCAGAGAAGTTACAGTAAAGTTCATCTCATGGTGTAAGAAGCATAAAATAGACTTGCTGATGGGGAGCTCTAATTTCACTGCTGTGTGCTCCATGCTATTATTATTTGTCTGCTGCTTAAGAAAAAATGTTCCAACTGGGAAAAGACAAGACAAAGGAAATAGCAGGAAATAGCTTGATACTTGCAAAAAGTCACAATTCAGTGACCACTTTGGCAGAGCCTGAGTTATTTTCCAGATCTGAACGATAGTACAAAAGACTGTCTTATTTATAAAATTATATCAAATTTGATTTCCATTCTGATTTTTCTTTGGCACTTTCTGAATCAAAGCTCTCAAACTCCCAAATAGGAGATGCTGTGTCATCTAGGATTTTGTTCATTAGCTGTTCAGCTGAGAAGATTAAAACTGTTCTTTCTTGGTACCTTAAAAATGGTCTGCAAAGGAACTCAGTGAGTTTTGTAACCAGTTGTGTTTTTCTTTTCTTTTTTTTTTTTGGCACTTGGGAGTTGGCCTTCTCTTTCTCTAGCTAAATGGGTTACTTTGTTTATATGGTACTTTAAGAAGCCATTTATTTCCAGTATTTTATTTTAAAATTTCCTCAGTCCCATTTCCATCATTTTTTCTGTGAAACACTCTTTAGACAATGATCAGCTTGTGTCAGGACAGGGATCATCTTCACTCTTAATGTGAAATATTGCCTAGTTGCTTAATATGGTTCTGTGAATATAAATTTAAATGCTTCATGAACACCTCGAAGTAAACAGGTCTTCAGTTTACTATGATAACAAGTCTCTTGGCAAAAATAGATAATGCCAGCTGATGCTTTGTTGATGTTATTACTACTGATGTTATTAATATGTTGGTAGGAGTTTTACCCACATCTAGTATTGAAGCCATTCCATAGATCAGAAGGATCACAAAGAGATTAAGAAAGATTTTCCATTGGTTATCCAGTATGACTTGAGTGACGTGACACCTATTTGTGTTGAAGGCAGTTTAATATGAGTAAGAGTTTCAGAATTTGTTTGTGAATTAAGGGAATTTCCTATGAGATGTATGCCAAAGGTTAGGTATTGACAGTGTCCACTAGCAAGTCTAGCTTCCTGCTAGAAAATCCAGGAGAAATCCAGGAGAAAATGTATCACTTTTTGAAAAGTCAAGCTGTCATGCCAATGTGAAATACAGCATGAAGTGTTTAGTAGCACCTACATCAGTATGTAATATTGGACTGTGGTGGTTTTTCCCTGGCCAATGGCCAAGGACCCACTAAATGCCACCTCCCCCCCGCTTTGCAGCTGGACAGGGGGAAATAATGTGTTACTAAACTGCGATAAGAAATACCGGCATAGAAACTCCTTCATTACAGTGTCCCTTACCACAGGCTGCGGAGCCATTTTCATCTCCGATGATTAAAGGACCTTCTTCTCCTCTTTCCTTCTTCTTGGCTGACCTTGTGGATGTTCATATCTGCTGTTTCTGTTATGTGCTGTACTCCTTTCTCTGCCTAACAAATATATATCTATTGCTACACGATTCTAGCTACAATGGCGCGTGTACGTACTACTGAGTTTGCTTCTTAAATGTGCTGTCACAGAGGCGTTACCTTCCTTCCTAATTGGCCCAGCGGTGGCATAACAGCCCGGCCATCAGAGATGGGCCCTGGCTGGACAACTGTGGAAGCTTCTAGCAGCTCTTTACAGGAGCCATCTTTTGGCCCCTACCACACCCAAAAAGCTAGACCCCCCCCCTCAAACTACCACAGACTGATAGACTTCAAACATGAATAAGAAGAATTTAGTATTTAGAATTTAGAATGTAATATTTCTAAATTATCTGTGCAGTCAGATGGGGAACCTAAGTGTCAGTGAATGCATTATAGGTCTTGCATGGTATAATTTTTTGTATGATAAAATATCTATCACACGTAGGAAGCAAACATATCTTGGTTATAAATAGTCTCAGGAGCATGTATACATATTACAAAATATTATCCTTCATTCCTCTAAGCATACTGTGCTGTTGTATTAATGTCCTGATAAGGATCAGGAGATTTGCCTGGGTTTTACTTTGGTTTGTTAAGAATGAACCACCGTGTGCTCTTTGCCTTTCATGCATCTGGAAGGAGAGAAAGACAAAAATGAGGAAAAAGATAAAGGCTGATACTAAAAACTTCTTATCTTTCCTCTTGCCCTGTTCATTGCTGTAGGTGCTGTGAGGCTGAAACAGAAATGTTTTTATTCAACAAGTGAAACAACAATCCTCTCCTGAGAATCTTGACCTTAGGAGGCATAGTTTTTCTTTCTTCTTGTATCAAAACACATAAGCCAGATGTGACATAAATATTGGTGTATCTGTCACATTTATCATTTCACATCTAAGTGTCTATAATGAAGCATGAAGTAAAATAGCAGGAAAATAACAGTAAGAGAAACTATTGAGGTTTAAATGTGATTTAGTACTGCTGACAGTTTCACTGTGGGATTATAATCAGCATAACTTTACATAAAGTTGTTTATATTATCTGATATATAAAAAAAGCTGGACTTTAATATCCTGGACAGTTTATTTAGGCATGACATCTCCAAAGCACAAAGTTCCTATATCCCCACATTGCTGGAACTTTATGTGCAATATTTCTGAGGCTGAGTATACACAGAAACGAGGAAGGATAGAGAAAGGACAGCTTGGAACCTCTCACAACTCAACACATATTAGGAACAATGCAATTTGAATCCAGCTGAGTGTTTGCAGAAAGAGTGCCACTTGTTAGACTACCTGAGAGTGCAAAGAGACAGGCTCAATTTTCTCAGCCATGCTGCAAAGCACTTACATATCAGACACCCGCATTCACTTTTATTGGAAGCTCTCATGGGAGATAAGTACCTCAAAACTTTAAGTGTCTATCAGTAACTTGGTTTCTCCCAGTGCTAAGGATAACAACATTTTCTTAATTAGTAGGACTGTGAGTATAACTGTGAAGCACTCAGAGTACACAGAACAGAAGGCTTTTTAAAAAACAGAGAGGGATAATTCTCATTCTCTGTGGTGAGTTTTTTAAAAAAATCAAGATAGAGCAAATAGAACTATGAGAATGAATTTGTGCTACAACTGCTGTAATTGAAATAAAAGTTTAAATCAGCCCTAAATATAAATATGGAGCATGAAAACAGATTTGTAAAACTTGTTCTTGTTGAGTTTCACTGCATGTAATTTTTTTGTGAAAGCACTTCATAGCTGAGTTTCTTGTAACACCACTCTTCCTTCAGCTCTCTGCTGTGGCTGTCTGTTTGCTGCGTGCCCCTTAAAGGTGCCCCTTTATCTTTTCTGAATCGATTTGCAAGGAACTACACTTCTCTTCACACTCTTTCTCAAGGAGGACCTCAGATATGAAACCTGTGGAACATCTGGGAATGATACAAATCTGTGGAAACATGAAACTGCATGAAACACTATTTTTCTCCAAGCAATCTTTTCCAAATTGTCCATACCTTTACAAAGCGTTTCTTCTTAATCTTGTAAGACTTAATCTTATAAGACTTTAGCTGCTTATAGTTACTACATAAATATTTGCTTCTATTTTTTAATGTTTTCCCTTTTGCATTTATTGTTTGGTCTTCTCCCAAATTCTGTTTTACATCTCTTAGGGCAGGGGGAGCACCTGTGTTTCTGCAGGGTCTGCTACAATCAGATTCATAAGTTTCTATAGCTCTATATACATGACTCAAGATTTCTTAAGTGTCTAGACCCAATCCCTTTACCCCTGGTGAGTCATGCTGCAAGTTTTTGTATAGCCTGGTGACCTGGCAGAGACTTGGCACCACTGCAGTGGGATATCCCTTGCCACCTCAGAGGGAATAGGACCAGGAAGCCAGCTTAGCAGAAAACCAGCACGGGAGAATGCAAATAGCTGTGTGTCGCTTTATCTCCCCAACCTGGTTTGTTATGGCATTACAGTAAGTGTCAGTGTAGTGCCACTCTAAGAGTAGGCACAAAAACACAGCTCCAGGTATGTGTGAGGTATGTGAGAAGGCTGTGCCTGCCCAATTTGGCATCAGCTGGCCACATGTGCTGTATCAGTGAAGAAGCGACAGCATGGTCAGTCGCCCTCCAGGTGAGCCCATTTGTCCAGCACACAGGGATCCAAACCCTCCAGCCTTCCTGTGAAACTGCACAGTGTGAATGCTTCTCTCAGTGTGTACCACAGAGATGGCACTGCTTTTATCTCAGATGAAACACAGCTTGGCAAAAAGAGGTACAAACTGCATTCCTTTGCATCTGCTGTGTGTAAATCTGATTTAAGAAACCCTTGCTCTTAATGTCTGTCTTTGCCATGGGACCAGAATCAGCTAAAACTGGCATTCGAACTCACCTCCGGGGTGGGAAAAATATATGAGTAGCTGTAGCTGATGAGGTGATGGCAGCTAACACTTGAAGTCATGACTATCTTTTTTGGCTGAAATGCTAGTAATTATGGCTACGTTTTCAACCTTCCAACAGTAAACTTTATGGAAATTGGCATTTCCAGAAATCCCTCTTGGGAAATACAGGTTCCCTAGAGTGAACTGAGGTGAGAAAACAATTTCTGCATGAATAATCACAAGAAGACTCCTGGAGAACTCTCCATATCTGCTGAAACCCCATTTGCTGCTCCCCAATCCACTTCTGTGACACCAGTGACTTGCAACAACTTTCTTAAGCCCCAGCTCTCTGGAACTGGTGATGGAGCTGGTGTCCTCCCATGGTCTCTGACAGCAGCCTGCCCTCACCTTTGGAGCCAGGTGCCACACTCCTGACATCTGCAGCTCTTTTTACATTACTGAGGAAATACACAGAGCTACATTTGGTATTCTGTATTTCTGTATTAATGGCCACAAATCTATACATCCATACTCTTACTGCCTCACTGTCCTAACCTTAACCTAATGATTCTAATACTCTTATTTGTTTCCAAGTTCCTCTCGCTACAACTCCTGTGTTGTTTATCATCTTGCTCTCCCTCTCTGCTTTCCACTTTCTAGATCTCGATACTCCAGCTTCTCCTTATGTAGAATTGAAGAAAAAATGAATTTTTTTAAAAATGTAAACTCTAATCTAAAAATAATATTAACTGCATTAAAGCAAGAAAAAATTTAACACTGTAAACTGTTAAAACTTTTAAAATATTTCAGTGCTTAACATTGAATCTAACTTTATTTCAACTTGGGTTATATGTAGGGGGGTTACATCATTCATGCTGTAAACAAAGAAAAGCCAACACCAGCAGGATTAGCACAAATCACATTACAGTCCAAAGCAACTCCACTTTGTAATCTGTTTTGTAATCTCTAACTTTTTTATTGTTCATCTTTTTTTTTTCTAAATTCACTTATTTGATCTGCAAGCACTTACACTTGTCATAGTTTTCCATATGTGAGACATTCCACAGCTTCTGATGATCTTAAATACAGTGTGTTTAAGAGGCCCTGGTCCTTTGAGCTGTTACACACACATACTTAGCATTGGGTATTGCAAGAGATCCTCATGATCTGTGAAAAGTGCAAACTTTTACAGGATCATGGCCCTAAATGTAAAAGCTTCAAACCAGGGCACAAGTACTACATTTGTTTTGAAAATGCTATGGTGTTGTGCAGCTAAACAGACATGGTCTCTGATAGTGGTCATAGCATTGCTATTTGTGAAGTAATCACCATCATGTTTTCCTTATAAAACTATAACCAGTATCCTTCATTAAATTATGCCTTAGTTTCTGGTTATTTTTTTGTAAAACCTTCCCCACATAAGAAGCATTCAGTGCCTCTTGCTCATTCCTTGCAATGTGGCAGTGAATTTGAACAACAGACTGACATGGAGAAAGTGTCAGAAAAACCCAGTGCTACCTACATAAACATGCTGCTACATGAAGGCATGGGCTGTCTTTGTTCTGCAAGTTATGAGCTCATACATCAACATGGGAAAACAGATGTTTAGATGAAAAAAATAATGAAAAGGCAGAATGAGGAATATGTCCAAGTTCCTTTGGCTTTTGTTCAGGTGTTCCATGGACAGAGCTAATGGGAATCATGTGGAGAGGCTGATTATCATTGGAATCAGATGGTCTTTTTGTAACTGTTAAAAAGAAAAGAAGCAATTTTACTCTGTATACACACATCTTTGATTTACTGCTGGACTTAGTTAAAATAGTTTTTCACTGCTTCTTATGAGCAGGGTAGAAGTTAATTTTCAGAATGCACTTAATCCTCTTCTGTGGAAGAAAAAATTTGTATCATGATATTAGTAGAAGATCATTAGATGTCTCCTATTCCTGCTGGTAAATATTGAGATGGAAGACCTGACTATCGTGGCTTTTGCTCTTCAGGTAGTCAACTGTGCAAAATGACAGCACTTTTTGCACATTTTAGTACAGACATCAGATTCTGCTCAATGTGCAAAACTCTGGAAAATCATTTCCTGTAGTATCCATTCATTAATCCCTTCCAGGCCCAGGTCTTAGTCTTGACTGAAGTGCTGCCATGCTTTTTTACTTCAGGAGATGTGTTCCTCCTCTTCTTCTGCCTTCATTTCCTCCTTATGATGCTGTGGGCTAGTTACGTCATGGCCCATGATGTGGTTTGTCATGTCTCTGGCTAGGAAATCCATGTACACCTAAAGAATAATCTTTAAGGGATGCCCTTCCCTTCCCTTCCCTTCCCTTCCCTTCCCCTTTCTTTTCCTCATGCTCCTCTCTTGCAGGCTGATTCCCATACTTACTTTCTCTGATCAAAGTGTGAAATGCCCTCCCTGTTCCAATTGATTAGATACCAAACACTACTTTTCTTCTATTGCTCTCAGCTTCAAAGAGCAAACAGAACTTCTATCACAGGGAATAAGTTTTATTATGACTTTGGGACCCCATTTTTTTTAGTTGTCATAGAGTCATGAATCCTGATCCTCCTCCACCTCTCCCAAACAACCACTTTCAGATGCTATCTCAGGGCACAGTGTGCCATGGAACATTCTGGTAGAAATTATATTAAAACAATCAGTTATATCACAGCCTTTAAACTGAGAGTTTCATGCAGCAAACCTTGCTAAGTTTTTTGAAAGATAAGAATCTGCAGCCTACAAGGGACTGCTGAGTGCTTGTGCAATCTGAAAGTTCACACTGAGCAATGGCTTAGGTATATTTATAAAAAGCAATTGTAGGATAATCTGATCTAAAGCCTCCTGTGCTTGTCAGATTGTTAAAAGATAAGTTTGCAACATTACTTTAACATTATTTAATTTTATTAATTTTATTATTAAGTCATTTTTGCCTGAGACAATTCATACTGACCTTAAAATGAAATGGAAACAAATGGTGCCAGAAGTAAGAGTCACCAAGGGAAGGATGATACACGGCTGTCATCCATTTACCCAGAGAAACAATATTAAGGGCTCAGTTGTCAGCTGCACTAAGGCAGTGCTCGGCCGAGCTGGGACTGCGGGGGAGCACTTCTTTGGTTCCTGAGAAAAAATGGTTCCCCGAGTGGCTGGGACTTAACCTCTATTAGACCAGCTTTGCACTTCTCCAAACCATCAACCATCACCCATGGCCTTTGGGGGATCATATTCTCTTTCCTCAAAATGGTTTCAGGAGGAGAGTATAGCTCCTCAATTTATTATCTGAAGTTTGCCAGATTTTCCTTCTCTTGCTTGTCTCTCTGTTTAACCAACTGTGGTAACTTCCTGGTCTTCTGATATTTCTTACACCTAGTTCTTCAGTTTTATTTCCAGCTCAAAATCGTCCCTTTCCTTTTGCCACCACCTCCTGACCCCAAATGTCCTCAGCTCCTGGTAGTTGTCATTGTCGTGATGACATGTCTCCTTGGGACCTGGAGCAGAAGACCAGAAGCTAGTGAAGGCATATGTCGCTCTGGCTGCTAGCTGCCCGCTGGCCTCGGCAAGTGACAAGGCCTGGTGCCCACGCAGCGTGGCTACCAATGACCCGTCAGCAGTTCTGTGCTGCCTGAGAAGGCAGTCAAGGCAGGCTGCAGCAGTGCTGTTGCCTCGCAATGCGGCGAGGGTGAAAGAAGAGAGAGGGCCTCTGCTGTGCCTTCAGTCCTGGCTTTATTTCCAACCCGATGGGCAGGGGATGTGGTCGGGAGACAGTCAGTCAAAGGCATTAGGGAAGGGGTGACAGCACTTTTTAAAGGGGGTTGGAGAGAGAGGGGAGCAAGGGAGCAAGCCAATAAGGGAAGGACATGAGGCAACAGGGAATAAATCATAACATATCAGGGGAGGAACAGATACAAACCAACCAATAGAGAACCGAACTGAACAGAACCTTCCAGCGCTTCATACATAAAGAATAGGCTACATTATTAAACATGAGGGGTTTGAGCCAATGGGGAAAAAGGAACAGCGAAGCTTCTGGAAGGGAGGGAGGAGATGCTGTGGGAGTGACACACAGTGGGTGTCAGCCCTGGACTTGGGTCTCGCCCTTGGATTCGCCCTCAGGGTTGGAATCCTGGGCGGGGAATTCTACCCACTGTATGGCACTCAGCCCCAAGGGGGGCTGGGCCACCACAACAGACATATTTGGTCTAAAGTGAGTCTAACAATATTGATTTATCACCGACTACACCCAAAATGTCTTTAGGCCCATCTCTACATGTTCTTTTTATTTCTCTGACTGCCCAAAGCTTCCTAGAATGGTTGGCTTCAGACAATCAGTATATGATTGTATTAAAACTCAGTACTTGTTTGCTTGACCATTTGATGCTTGCCAGTCAGCACTCAGGACAAACAGCACAATGCCACCCCACAGAAAACAGCTGAAGCCACATTTGGAGAGGTGTCAGTGTTAGAAATCCATTCAGTGATTGACATTCTAGCCAGATTTGGGATATGTGCTTAAGGGAAATTTCCTTTTGGTTCAAACTCAGAGTGTACTTGCTTCAGGGTAATGGAAATGACAGAACTATTAGAGACCAAAGCTGCAGGAAATCTTTGCTTCACCTTCCTACCAGGGAGTAAAGATTGGCCAACAGGGTGCTCCAGCCTGCCAGGAGAGAGACTCTCCCTCTGTCTCAGATAATTCAGCACACAAAAGTGGATGTAGAGGATGGGATTAGTTCTCAAGTGCTTAAAAGATGTAAAGCACTGAAAAGCTACTCAAATGCCAGTGTGAAAAGATTTATATTCCCAGATGGCAGAGAATGAACTCATAAAGTGCTAGTCATCACCTAAGGATGAAATCCATCTAATTGTAAGAACAGAGAGTATAGAGCTTCAGTGGGGGAAACTTTTAAGATTAAACCTTTGCCCTCCTACTTGGAGGGCAGCTGTGGACTCATTTACTGCACAGTCAGAGCATGTGCTTACATAGAAAATGCCTTCATGTAACAAGGCTATAGGATTAGGAAGGAAGCTGTGGATTTCTCTATGCTGTCTTACTGTTCTTCTGCTCCTCTCTCTCCAAAGTGGAGTTACACAACTTCTGCTACCCCCAGAGACTCTTAGGCCACAGGATAAATGTGGGTTGTGTTTTAACCTAAATGATGTCATATAATGAACTACTAAGAGCTGGTTTTAATAAAGGAATTAAAGAAAATGAGACTGCTGACAGACAACTTGAGGAACGTTCTCAAATTCCTTCTACAATATTGATTTTGTTCCAGTTTCTCATTAACAATATTTGTTTGTTGTGTACATCAACTATTTCTGCAACAGTTGAAGTCATTCAGTGAGCCACGCACAATCCAAATGTAAGGTCCAGGCCTCTGTTTTCAACAAGACCATTGTGTTGGATAGAAACCCTGGTGATGTCAGAGATTTAATATGTCAAAGCAGGAACAGTACACAAACATAAAACTGGAAGAATTTTGGAGAGACTGTGTTTAGTAATACCACCAAAGTAGTCAGCCTTGCACAGGAAAGTGAAGCAGTCAATGAGTACTCTCTATTGGCACCAAATTATTGACACCAGGATTGTACATCACCTGTAAGTGTAATTATAAAGAACTGGTTAGTCCAGAGGTAGCATCCTGTCCTGACAGGTGGAGGAGTGTTTTAGAGAACCTGTAAGAAAGGATAAGCACAAAATGTTTCTTTTTCCTTGGTAGAGAGGTTATTTGTCCTCTGAGCTTTGGCAATCAAGATTTGATTCAACTGCAATGTAAAATGGTAAAGACACCTGAGGGAGTCTGTCTTATAAGTGGGATATCACTAAAGTAACATGTGGCTGTTCTTTCTAGGGAATATTTAAAATTGAATAGTGAGATTTGGGGGAGAAAAGTAGAGACAATACAAAATAATTTCAGCTTTCAAGGTTTTTTTGTTAAATTAAGAAGTAGTTTTTTCAAAGTATCTGGTAAAGGAATTCTGATTGTTAATAAAATTGGAATAATATTCCAATATTGGAATGTAAAAATGAGAAAGGCACTTGTGAATAAACCAGTTTGTAGCTAGAAGTTAATTAATACTGTACTTTGCATGGTAGTCTTCTTGTATTATACTTTAAAGCTGAAATAGACTATTATTTCCCAAACTTGAGAGTTCAAGGTGTATCTTAAGGAACAATTCAAATAGGGTAATAGAGAGCTGCAAATAAAATTAGCGATGTTCCAGCATAATTACATCCAAAGATAACTTAAAGATTACAAGGAAAACACATGGAGACTATTTCATTATTTTGTAAGTGTTAATTGACCTTTTATTTGCTTAGAAAACGAAATGAAAAACATTGGCTTAAGATAAAAAAGTCAAATTAACTACCCTTCTGAGAAAGATTTTTCCTTAAGAGACTTTATTAAGACTAGAAATAAAAACATTTTTGACAAATTAATGACAAAAACTGACAAACTCAGACAGTTCCTGAGGCACAGGAGCATGAAGAGCTGACATGCTAGAGGACCACTGTATTATTTATGGTATCAACAGTATTTTAATCTGAGAGATTTACCAATATTAAAATTTAATAAAAAATAATAACAGAACAATTTTTGGTTTTGTACCACAAAGATATTGTCTCTCCTTTCAAGAAAATATTTCAGTATCTTAATAAAATGATAGTTA
Source organism: Climacteris rufus (assembly GCA_013398175.1). NCBI lineage: Eukaryota > Metazoa > Chordata > Aves > Passeriformes > Climacteridae > Climacteris > Climacteris rufus. The sequence goes on along the minus strand of VZRZ01006256.1, from coordinate 1,109,083 downwards.
ATTTAAAGGGACTAAGATTTGGAAACCAAGTACTGAGCCACTCCCTACTGTGCATTAAGTAGACCGATCAATAGAAGTTTTTTCAAAAGAAGTTGAGCTCCCCATATTGTGCAGTCTAAAGAAACTGAGGTGCCAGCCAGCAGCCATTCATTTCATGGATTTTACAATATCCTATAAGCCAGTTTTGCTTTATGCAAATCTACTGGAGTCCCACCAGGAATGGAGCTTGGCCTAGTGTCTTCCACTTTTCCTGTTGGCTGCAGAGCAGCAGGTATCAGTGAGAAACTCTGCAGTCCAGACACTTTTGTAAGATGTGAGTTGTGGGGCCAGTCCAACAAGTCAGTGCACATGCAGCACACCCACAGTTGTTACTGGACAAGGGACCTAAGCAAGGAATGGAGGACTGTGTTATTGCACAACTAAACCTCTCCCATCTACATAAAAGGAATTTTAGATTGAAATAATCTTGGGAAGAAAAAAACTCAACCTAAGAAGTGGAGAAAAAGAAAATAAGGAACTGTTGCTGGAAAAGAGGAATTGTGTGCTCCTAAGACACCAAACAAACTATTCTATCTACATAGCATAGAACAAAGCCATGAAAAGGTACTCTTTGGGGTGCTGACAGACATGTCAATGTGGCATTATACTTGTGTCAATTTTTTAATACAACTATTGTGCCACTGGCTCCAAGCTATGTCATTGCCGCTGGCCCATGGCATCACACTCCATGGATCAGATCAGAGACCTGAGAGTACAGAAATACAACCAGCAGAATGTTGGCTAGTTTTTCATGACCATAGGCTGATGCTTACAAAAACACCCTGAAGCAAATTTCAGGTTCCTTTTCAGCAAGGTTGGAGGCAAATATTTTGCCTTATCTCAAGAGGTGTCACAGACACACACTCATAAAGTCTCTGCAGCTCCATGTAGGAAAAAAGAGCAAAATGAAGAAGAGATCATAGTTTATTAGCTCATTTATAGTGAGCTGATAAAAACAAAGCCAAACAAATTATGGCTTCACATTTTGGGTTTATTTTCAGCCCTATGCTTTTTATATTGGTTCCATATGCCAGTTAGATGAGGGTTAGGGGATTCTTACTGGAGCTCCTGACTACCTTGTGTTACAGCTCTGGAAAAGTTCCTTGGTGGTTTGCCACTCTTTCCAGTACAATGTTATGGTGTGACAGATGGATTCAATAACAGTGGCTAGCAATCCAGAGATGTGTTCCACAGGGGATGGGGGACTTAAGTGAGGGGGACTTCACCATAACTTGTGAGAGACTATGCTGTCCTACATGTCAACACCTGTTTTCAGGAGGAAGGAAGTGATCACCCGGCTATAGAGGTGCACCAGTCTGTTTTTTGCTGGCCTCACTGCTCTTGGAAGTAAGTAATAATTTCTGTCCCTTTAAGTGCTGGAGCATGGTAATAGGTTCACAGATACTCCAGGGTAGCATCAACTTGTGACCACAAACCTCAGCATGTGGGGAGAGGACAGAAAAGTGGAATGCAGTTTTCTGCAGCTGGAGGGGCCCCATCCACTCTGCAAGAAGAATTTGCCTAATGCTCTCCCTAACCATCATGGTTGATGTCTGCCTTCCTGGGTCTTTTCTCCTACGTGTGCTTCTGGTTGTGTTTAGGGTCTTATTGAATCTGGCTGGAAGCATGTATCTGTGTAGTGGTCTGTCAGCCTGTGCATGCTCTCCTGTTCTTCTGAGTGCCAGTGCAATACACTCAGGGTCTTCTGCTTCCGCCGGAACTGCAAAAGAAGTCAGATCTTCAGGATAGTACCCAACCAAACCAAAACTATCAAGCAGCATTTTCACAGCACTGTGAGACAAACTTACTCTGTGCAGCTGCAGTGCTAAAACAGCAGTGAGGCAAGAGAAAAGTAAAAGTTCTCAGCTGGCCTTTGTTCCAGGCTCCTGAGCCACTGAGCCAAACAGAAATTGAAAGGCTGGTTTAAAGCCATTTGCTCCTAAGAATAAAGTTGCTGTTTTAACAAACCAAAAATTTACTGAACTTGTATGTACTTTCTGTGCAGGACATGATCAAGAGTTGTGTTTTCACCTATCACCTACAGTTTCTTACCAGAGAGGCCATTTTAATTATTCAGCTTCATTCACTGTCATCTGAACTAGCTGTTACCACCTTCACAGTGTGCAGCCCTTAGGAGCAGAACTAAAACAACATTTATTTTATTTAGAAAGAAAATAGCTGCTGAGGCTACTTAAAAAAAATAGTCTCTGAAGTTGTGAAAGCAAAAGGTCAACATCTAATTTATAGGGGCTTGTAGAAACGTGTCTCTGTTCCATGGTCTTTTATATTAGGCCAAATTTGATGCAGTTACATAGACTCTGCAAAAACACTCCAGTGATTTGTTGTTGTTGAGATGTGAATGATAGAACCGTTCCTTGTGACTGCTGCGAACAAGCAAATATTTCAGCTAGCATAGCAAACGTCTGTGTAAGGCTGATCTGCTCTGGGTTGAGCTGCTGCACATTATGGGATGTGATTACTATAAAATTGCAGGACCACTGAAAACCAACTCACTGTAATCTAGGAGTAAGAGGAGTGGTCTTAGAGCCTTACAGCAAAGGTAAAAAGACATTCCAGGATTTGCTGATCAATTCCTCCTATTCCACTGTAGATGTGGACTACTTAGAGGATAGCAATCAGCTCTCCCTTTTGAGTTGTCTACATAGTTATCTACCTCTATAGACTACACATGCCAGGGGTACTGTGGCTGGCTCTGTGCCATGTGGAGCCCTGGGGGCATTGAGGATGGCAGCGTGTCTCACATGCCCGCTCTTATAGGTGCTGCTGAGTGTGTTACAGACACTGAAGCCAGTTCAGGCTGAGCAGCCCAGGCACAGTGAGCTGTGCTGGACCTACCAATGCCCAGAGCCACCCAGGTGGTTCTGCCCCGGGCTTCCCCTTGTGACAGGTTCCAGGGCAACTTTTCCTCTCAGAGACAGCACTGGACCCTGGCTGGCTTCCTGCATTCCCATGGCTCTGCATCCTGCATCCTGGAAGTTCAGGAAAGGAGACAGGATTAGCAGCGTTTCTTGTATTTTTCTAGGGTTTTCTGTTAAAAGTAGCATTCCAGTCCCTCATCATTCGACATGAATGGGAAGTGGAGCTGTAAGTCACTCAGATGTTTCTGTGATTAACTCTTTGGTTGCTGGGCACTTTCATAATCTGTAACCAACCTTCAGCTTCACAAATGCCCAAGCAGCCTGATTCTGCAAATTGCTAAGCAGCCTTCCAAGTTATACCTTGAACTGCAGTGAGAATGGAGTATGTAATCATGCAAAAAAAGAGAATCTCTGCTGCGGGGCATCTCTAATAGCTCAACCAAGCCATTAAAAACTATCTATCAAGAGCACTATTCTAAGAAATCTAGAAATTTGGGGATATATGTCTGTGTGTGTGCTGGAGGCACTGTCTATTCAAAGAGGAGCTGCTGTCCCCATGCCACACTCAGTGTGTGAGGCTTCGATGGACACACACAGAACAAAAGCACAATGTACCTGTAAGATGTGACACTTATGGCCTAGGAAGTAGTCTTGTGGGTTTCTGCCATTAAAAAAAAAGAAATTACTTTTTCCTTGTCTTTTGATCTTCACAACAGAAATTAATATTTCTCTTGCTTTCACAGGAATGTGAAAAAATGATGATAATACTAACTCATATACCTTTATTCTCCAGAGGAGATGAAAGATCCATATTATTTGGAAGGAGCTTAAACTGGACATCAGCTCGGGATAGCTGCCCAACACATGTGGAAACCAAGAACCAAAGGAATCCAAAAATACAAAGGCATATGTGTCATAGAAGGCATAGAGGAGTTATATGTGTCTCCAGAAGCAAGCAAATGCATTGAGAAAAACACAAGAGACCATTTCATATAGCGGGGGCTGAGGCCTAAATCCCCTGCTTAACCTGGTCACTTGTGCTTGGAGAAGACATAGAAAGTGAACGAGCTATGGTTGCTTGTCACTATTTCTTCAGCTTTCATGCCCACGGCTCTTCCCTGAAAGTAGTGCCACCTTTATTCACTAGTTGGCTCGCCAAGGATCGTGTGGCTGTGGCTGGCTGGTTGCTTCTTTCCATTGCCACAGCCTCTTTTCCGGGCAGATGTTTTTGCTACATAAATATGAATTTACCCTGGAAGAAAATGGCAAAAAACTTGCATGTATTTAATTTTGCATTCCTTGAGTTGCAGTGAACCAACCAACAACAAATTGAAAGCACTTTCACAGAAGCTGTAGCAATATCATCTGCTAGCACTCCAGAGCCCTTCACTTCTGGAGTCAAAGGTGTCTACTTATATTGCTAATTAGCTTTCTATTGTTATAATTTTTCTAACTTAAATACTCTGCTTGAAAACATTTTTCATACCTGGTCTAGTTGCCATAGCATCCATCACTGCACAGTTCAGCTGCTTTTCTCCCCGTTTCATTAGCAACTCAAACCATAATTTCTTCAGGAAAAAAATAATTTTTTTGACAAAACATGGAATACAAATTAAGATGGCCCTAATAAAGGCTCAGATAAATTCCTTATCTGGTAGCATACTGAAAATACCTAATTCCTGGTGCAGCAAATATGTTGTGGAGTTTACTCTTCATTAAAAAGTCCAGGCAACCACAGTATCAGGATGTGGGTAGTATTAAAGACTAATGTGTACATTTGTACAGATACAGTCTTCTGGGAACCAGCTTGTTTTAATCATAAAAGAACTCTTCAAGTAAATTTAATGAGGAGTTGGTTGAGGAATTTATTCTGAAACTTTAAACTATGTGTAAATTCCTGAGGATCAAATTAAGCTGAAGGTAAATAATGTTCAGAAAGGTGTTTCAGTCAAGGCTGCCTAAAAGCTGGAGACACAAAGATCGTGCTTAGAGAACATTTATTTTCCAGCTAGAGACTTCCTTAAGGAGCCCAGACAGATGCCATATGTTGATGATAAAACAACATCTTTCACAATGTGACATTTGGAGCCTGCTCAAAAGATCAGTCATTTTTGTCTTTTCTAAGGTTGTCACATTTTAAATAAATGCCAAACAGTTATGGATTGAAAAACAGTAATTGCCAATAGTTATAGGTGTCATCACTGATGAAACACCCATAGGCAGATGTTTTGCTTTACATGCAGGGAAGTTCTGGATAAAAGAAACACTGTGACAAGGACTGCTGTGTCAAGGGTGCATTAAAAGATCCTTGTACTGAGCTCTTCTTCTCTCAGTGAGAGAACACTTGGTCTACATTTAAGAAAATGGTGCACTTGAATATACTTTATATAAAGATTTACCTTTTGAATCGTATTATTTACTTAAAATTCTGAAGTCTAGTCAGAGGAACAGAGTTTTGTTAGAGAGTAATGGACAAACGTGCACATACACACAGATGCACAAATACACAATACCCTCTGTTTCCCTCTCTCATTTTTATAGAATAGAACCATAAAATAGTTCTGGTTAGAAGGAACCTCTAAATGTCATGTGGTCCAACGATCAATGGTCTTGAATGCTGTCAGTGATGGGGCATCTACCACTCTCTGGGCAATCTGTGCCAGTGTCTCACCACCTTCTTTGTAAAAGATATCTTCTGTATCTCTAGTCTGAATCTAACCTCTTTAACACTGTTACCCTTTGTTCTATCGCTNTTCAGCTAGATCAATGGTCTTGAATGCTGTCAGTGATGGGGCATCTACCACTCTCTGGGCAATCTGTGCCAGTGTCTCACCACCTTCTTTGTAAAAGATATCTTCTGTATCTCTAGTCTGAATCTAACCTCTTTAACACTGTTACCCTTTGTTCTATCGCTATAGGCCCTATTAAAAGAGTGTCCCCATCTCTCTTACAAGCCCCCTTCAAGTATTGAACTTTCCCCAGGTTTTCTCTTCTCCAGGCTGAACAACCCCACCTCTCTCAACCTGTCCTCAGTGAACATTTTCTCTGCACATGGTTGATCATTCACTGGATGGTGTTAGCAATATACATTGCCTGTGCTTGCTATGTGGACACTGTCATCTAATGCACAATTCTTAAACAAAGAAGGGTTTCCTAATAGTGTCATATATGGAGATGAAGAAAAGTAAACATATAAAAGCTGTCAGTTGGCACCATAAGGTGCCGCTTAATCATATAAGTGCTCGCCAGTGTACCTCACAGATCTGCAATTTCATATTAAATTTCTCCAATATTAATAGGGAATAAATAAGATTTTATTTTACCTTCAAAAGCAGTATTTTTTGGTGGAAAATCTCAGAGAGACAGACAAAATGAAGTAACGGATATATTAAAAAGATATTGCTTATGAATATCCTTAATGTGTTTTCCTTTGGAAGCATATATGGTTTGAAAATATGTGGTGCTTGTATGGTCTGTGTCCTGGTCTTGTCTCTTTGTCGGCATTTTTACAGTGTTCAGAAAGATCTCAAGTGTACTGGAGGACAAAAAAGGGAAGGTGCCTCCAAGCTGTTGAAAGCATATCCCTCTGTCCTGGATGTGTACCTGAATAACTCATAGAAGTCCCACAGAACTTGTAAGCCAATCAGCACAGGGAGAAAATAGTTTAGAGTAGGTGTAATGAGATGCTGGCAGATGGGGCAGAAAGAAATATGGAAGGAGAAAGAGTCAGCTTAAGCAAATGGTCATATTGTGGTTCTGCTGCAAATAATCGGAACATTTATTTTCTTTATTTAGGCCGGAATCTTGCAAACTCCTGCATGGGTAAGGAACTTCATACACATGAATGGTCCCACTCAATTCAAGACACAAGCTCATTACGAAATGACAAGTACAGACGTGTCTATAAGATTACAGCCTTACAAACCAGAAACAAGCACATTCTCAGTGTATGTCATTTCACACGCTGATGATTGTTAACAAATGGAAAAACATGAGGGAAATCACACCACTTGATTTAGGAGGGTGGAGTAGTTCAGGAGGCACTGTTCTAATAGGAAAGAGAACCTTGCAGACTATACAGCTGAAAAGAACAATGGGGCAGCACTGGTTTGGAAAAAGGCAGAAAAGTTTCAGATCCAGAGGGTAACGAGTTTGAGCTACATGAAAAGTTCTTCTTATGGAAGTATCTGACAAGGGCCTCAGCACCGGAATGAGAACAAGAAGAGCATCATGGTGCTGAGAACTCAATAGTAAAAAGTAGTCAAAAGAAAAAGAATACAAAGTGCAACAGAAATACTTACAGGGGAAAAGGGTTTAAAGAATATACTACATTTTCAGAAAAGAAGGGCATCAGATAATCAGATCTGGTTATAAAATGCAGAGAACTTACCCTACAGAGAGCTTAGGGGTTTTTTTGTGAAAAAATCAAATAGTCTGGATAAAAAGGCTTACAGCTGAAGGTTACAGCTTTTTCAACAGAAATAATATGGGGTGGGTTTTTTCAAAGGAAAAAGTTCCATCTCCAAGCATTTTAAATTAGTTGTAATACCCCTTTCTTGTAGGAAGAATACTTAATCAGCCTCAAGGTCAGCCGAAACCCATGAGAAGTGCAGGTGATAACTATGTCAGAAAAATCAGATCCTAATCGGCTGCAGTATGCCACATGATTGCTGGAAGTTTTAATTCACAAAAAGGTCTGCAGACTGTGGCATGATGAGTTTTCTGTTCCCAGCTGGCCTCCTACGGGAAGTGTAGGGGAAATTTGAAGCCCTGATGGTCACATCACAAGGATAGCCTCCCAAGCAATGACACTCCTCATCCCACCAGAAGCACTAAGGTGGCAGATGGTGACTTTTCCTAGTATTTATTCCCGCCTGATGAGCAATAGTGCCAGCTCTGAAAGCCTGGCTTAGAGTTTTCTTTGCAGTAAGGATGACTGCCTTTGGGGCAGCTATGATGGTGCTACCCATACCACCTCACTCTCTGCATCAATCTCCAGCCTGTGTATTAGTTGCTGGATTGCTACCACTGAGCCATTGCTACCCTGAAACATTCAGTAAAATAAGAATTTGAATGTCAATTTATTGACATCGTTTTTACTACCCATCATATTGTAAACAACTGGAGTTCAACTGCTGCTTCACTGAGAGCTGACCTTTCCTTGCATCAGAGATGAGAGTCCTTAAGAGATGGCATAGTAGGAGAGCTCATGGCTGAACCACAACAGCATCTCTCAACAAAGTGTCCCCATTTATCAATCTGAACTCGTAGTCTCAGTTCTCATCAGGGGTAGTTTTAAAATCTTACAGGCTCTCTTGCCTTGATCATTTTGCTTTCACACAGTGTTGTCAGAATTAGATATTTAATAGAAGTAAAATGTTCAGAAAGTGCTACTATTTCAGCCTTCATGGTAATTTTTCCATACTGGAATTGCATTTGGGGTGGTGGTTTTGTGGCATGAAATCCTGTTTACTACAAATTGGGTTGAGACCCACTGAAACAGTGAATATTTTGAGTGAAAATTGTCTCAATCACCGAGTGGGAGAAACTCTCACTTTTTGTAACAAAACGTTAGAATAATGATATTTTTTTCCTTTTGCTTGTAGATCTTTCTAAAATATCTTCTTTGCTTGTGTTTCCTGGCAGGCAGAAGTCCATGTCCCCACACTACCATTAGCCATGCTTGGAGTGTAAGGAGGAGCCACAGTCCTCCTGTGAGGTCCTTGGAAGTAGACTGTTCTTTCCCCCTCTTGCTGCAGCCTCTGAGAAATCCCTAACAGCCCAACACAGGATTGTCATTGAGGGACTTTCCAGACCCACAGGCTGTGAAGATCACACCGGTTTCGGGATTGCATCCAGGACATGGGGGCAGAATGCCTCCATGGACCCACACCTTGAGGGTGATTTTTGTCTGTGTATAGGGACCCTCCACAAAGCTATACACTGCCTACCTGCCACAGGGAGGTCTTCCTAATGTTCAGATCTTTACATAATAAATAACTCCTGAATGTGAATCAAGACAATTAACTCTATGGCTACAGTGCAGGGGACTTTTTAATGTTGACTTAAACTATGTTGGAGGCAGAATGAATATTCTGCAGTAACCCTGCAAGCTAGGAGATACAAAACAATTGACTCACAGCATTTTCTAAATGTTCTGATTTCTTCTAAATGAGCTCCATTAAGACTGAGACACAGAGATCAGTTAATTGGGGTTGTCGAGACATTGCAAATGATCCTTCCTATGGCTGTTTTAATTAAAACACCTGCTTTCTAGTTTGTCATGTCAATATTGCACCTGTTTATTCTGTGCAAACACAAAGTAATGGTTATGAAAGAAAACTTTTTTCTTCTCTAAGCCATTCCAAGTCAGCAAGATTAAATTGGAAAACCGTATCTTGACTTTCTGAGTCTGCATATCTGTTCATTAGCATGTGCATGCCTAGAATATTCAAATTCTGTTGTAAGATGTGCCTCTTTGCAGCTAGATAAGAAAAGATTTCCTACTGTTAAACAGTTCTTTGATACTATCATATTCTATCAAATCTATTTCTCATTTTAAAAGCAAACAAATGGGAGGCAGTTGTTGCTTCTTTCAATTCAAACTTTTCAAACATCAGCTTTGCTATTTAGTCTGTAATAACACTGTTCTAATACATAACTTAATATTTACTTGCCTTCTAGACAGAATTTCTTTCACAGCACGCTTTGAATTATGTATCTGTGATGTAGAGAAATTATTTTTCTTGGCTGAGCACCAATTTCTTTATTTTTTCTCCATATTGCTCTCCAGAAGCACCTCTGAGGGACTTCTCCTGACTGCCTTGCAAGCTCTGTGATCAACAATACCATGGGGATTTCCAGTTTTGTTGACTGGGGGCAACTTTCTGGTTTTGTGCTAGTCTGCAGTTAGAGATACCCTTGAGTCATGGAGCATCCCTCAGCATCTCTGCTGTGTATAACAATCACAGGTTTCTGCTTTCCCACAGCTTGGCTCTTGGCAGTGCAACCTGGCAGTACTCTCAGTACAACCTCCTTCCTCAGAATTTCTCTGAGTATGGGCTAGTGAGTCTGTGTATCCATACTTCTTTGGATCCGCTGCCTTGTGGGACATGCATTTCCTTCCTTCATCTTGCTTTGAGCACTAGACAAGTTCAATAATATAGCAAAGATGAGACACGCCAGATAGACCTAAGATCAGACTTTAGATTGGAAACACAGGTCAGATGTGCAGATAATTAAATTATACTAAATACTCTTTACTCATCATCTCTTACCTAACATCCTGAGATTTTGACCTGCTGCCATGTGTAGTGTTGAGAGCCTTTAGTGTTGAGAGTGACATCTGTGTACCCTTTGGGTTACCCTTGATTTGAAATTGAAACCTTGCCTGGTATCCTGTCCACCAGGATAGGACCATGCCTTCCTAGGAATCCCCACCGCCTTCTGAATCCTCTTTTCTTTGCTACCCTCATTCTTGATACTTTTAGAAGTCAGGTTTTGGGATTCAGGTATAAAAGTTCCTGATGATTTCATGCAGACACTGTGGGAATTTATCAAATGCCTTTTCTCTTGCTTATCCTGGTGATAGGTGAATCCTTTGAGGTTGTTGGCTCCTCCTGAAGGCAAACACAAAGCCAGCTTTGTAGTATTACTGCCTGGAAGCTCACAGCCCTTTAGCAGTAATACACTCCCACTAAATGTATAAATAATTGATTGTAAACACATTCTACAAAACTTCTGGTATGTAACAAGTTTAGACTGCATACAAAGACATTAATGTAGCCATCAAACTTAGGAAATAGTTACTTTTTTTGGAGATACCTGTGAGTGCAAATCACTGTATACATTTTTAATTGAATTTCTGTGACTTTAGTTTCTTTAACTTGGGGCTGGGGAGTTTTGGAGCAATAAATACTTATTTTATTTTCACCTTCAAATATGAGTTGCTAACAGAGAGTGGACTTCAGTCAATCTGTGAGTACACCAAGCTTGGGTGGAGAGCCACTAGACTATAGATTTATAACAAGTCATGAGAGTATGGATTTATTGGCCTAAGCTTGGTTGCACGTCTTTAGTCTTTGACTTGCTGTATGAGTTGCAGTTCTCTGTAACAGATGTCAGAGCTCTTTATCCCAGTGAGAAATGAAGAAAAAGTAGAGGTCCCAAATAGCCACAACTCTAATCGCCTTATCAGACTATCTTGAGGATCTGAGAAAAAAACTCAGCAGAACTACCAACTACATCTTGTTCAGAAAAGAAAGGATGTGTAAATGTATTTCGATACTCATGGAAATCTGGACACATAATTGTTATAGGCTTGACTGTATAGGCACAACCTGTCAGTCAGAGGGAATCATGATATCTCTGCAAAAATGTGTAACTCACCATGCCACAGGTATTTCAAATATATGGTCTTTCTACCTATATTTTTTGGACACGTTTTAGATTTTTTTAAAAAAAAACTTATTTTATTGCTCTGTTCTGAAGCAGTTTGATTTGAGTTTGCTATACTCACAGCTGGTATGTTTGGACTGTGTCAGGCTCATTCAAGTTTGTTTCTATAGTAGTGATAGGAGTCAAGAAGAGCTTTTCTATAGTCCTAGAGAAAAAAATATCAAATAATTTCAACATTGCAATATTCTGCTTTTGGTCTGCTAGTTTTTCTACTCCGTCTTTAACAACTTAAACTGATGCTTGAATTTCAGGTTCTATGGACTATGATTCAAAAACACTGTCCTTGGTGTCAGTTTCTGGTAAGTATGTCTTTTTGCATTTTATTGTGTATTAGCTGCTCACTGTGCGTCATGTCTGTCTTTGAATTGAACGTCTCCACATGTCTCTCATGAGAAGAGATTTTAATATTGGAAGAACTTTTTGAGAAGTACTTGTTTCTTTAATACATAGAGACTTTTCTGGTCTACCTGTTTATTTTCCTTTTTTTTTTCTTTCCAAGTAAGTGTTGATGAAGGCAGTCTTCATAGAAAAGAACATGTGGCCTGTTGCACTCAATTTCTCTCCACATACTCAAAACTATAACATTTTATTCCCAATTGTACCGGTTTTGTTACAAACAGTTTAGAAAAAGGAAGGTGTTTTTCATTTCTGTGTTCAAATACTCAAGTGGAAGAAGACAGCAATTTTCAAAGCCACTTTTTTCTTATAAAATAACAGATTGGTTCTGAAGGGATCTTTAGAGGTCCTCTAGTGCAACTCCCTTGCAATGAACAGGAACATCTTCAACTAGATCAGATCACTCAGAGGTCCGTTCAATCTGGCCTTGAACGTTTGTAGGGATGGGGCATTCACAGCCTTTCCAGGCAACCTGTGCCAGTGTATAAGCACCCTCATTATAAAAGATTTCTTCCTTTTATCTAGTGTGAATCTACCCCCTTACAGTCTGAAACCATTACCCCTTGTTCTATTGCTACAGGTCCTGTTAAAAAGTCTGTCCCTATCTTTCATGTAAGCCCCCTCTAAGTGTTGAAGAGTTGCAATAAGCTGTCCCTGGAGCCTTCTCTTCTCCAGACTGAACAACCCCAGCTCTCTCAGACTTTTGATAACTTTCCTGGCCCTCCCCTGGACTCACTCCAACAGGTCCATGTTCCTCCTGGGCCAGGGACCCTAGAGCTGGACTCAGCACATCGCGGTGGAGTAGAGGGGAAGAATCACCTCCCTCAGATTGCTGGTCACTCTTCTTATGATGCAGCCCAGGAGATGGACAACTTTCAGTACTGAGAGCACACATAGCCTACTCTTTCTCACGTATTTTTCTGCAAGAATTACATATTTTTTCAATTAACCCCACCAGTCCTTCTCTCTACTTTGTGGTCATTTGCATAAATACAAAGGTCATGGAATGGACAATTTGCTAAGACACAGGAGATGGAAGGGATTAATAAATGGCCATTTCTTGTGACAGAGTTGTCATTGGTGGAGAGATCTGTGCTGTTCTACTTGTTCATACATGATTTTGAAAAAGGGTTCAACAACAAAGTAATGAAGGTTGCTGATGAGACAGAGTTATTCAAAATATTAACGATGAGCACAGCCTGGTGAGCTGCAGAAAGATAACAACTCAAGGGACCTGGGCAATAAAAGGCCAGATGAAACTCAACATGCATAGGTATAATGTGATTTGCGTGGAGAAGAAAGCAATTCTAACTTCATACAAGGGTTCTAGGCTGACCATTGCTTTTAGGAGCAACTAGATTTTGTTGTAATGATTGAGAGCTCCATGGAAACATCTGTTCAGTGCTTTATGGTAGTTAAGAAATCACAAATCAAACATCCATGTCAAAAGAAAGGATTTATGAGGACTGTAAAGGGTTAGAGAAGGGCAAAAAATATAATGAAAGGTACAGAATACTCCCATAAAAGCAACAACTGACTTTGCTGAAACTTCATTATGAAGAAATGACAACTTTCAGGGAAAATACAAATAAGCTTTACCAAATCACTACAAGGAAAAAGCTTTAACTGTTCACTGTCTCTTTATATGCTAGAAATGGGGCTTAAAAATGCAGCTTATGGGAATCAGGTTCACAGCAAGCAATAGGACCTGACTATTCACACAATAACCAGATTCAGATCTGTTGAAGTCCTTGCTAGGGATACTGTGTATGGAAGAAGTCTTTTTATGTGCAAAGGAAGACTTGAGAAACGTTTAAAAGATAGAGAGACCAGTTGTGTGTTTCTAAAGATTGAAATAAAAACAAGTTAGGAAGGTCCCCTGAGCTGAAAAGTGTTGTCAATGAGGACAGTGTTAGCGGGAAGGTATCATATACGTTTGTTCTGCTCTCACTCTTACCTAAACTTTTGCTTATGAACTGTGTTTCTTCTGGCTTTTCCTTTTACAGACAAACACTACAATGTTGCTAACAAACTTTTCTTCATAAGGGAGGGGTTAGAGAAAAAGAGAGCAGGGAAACCACCAAATTATTGTAAGAATGAATAATGATAGTAAGAGATGAGAGGAGCAGAGGCTATAAGGCTCACAAACACAGAAGCTGGGACAGCAAACAGAGTACTCTGAACAGTGCCAGCCATTCCCAGAAGGTGTCCAGGAAGCTCTGACTAGAGATGTAGCAGTATGAGGGCCTAATTCCAACTAATTCACCAGGATCTCTCATGAACCCTCTGACAAAGAATAGTTTGGACAGGGCCCAAGGGAGGACAATAAAGAGACAATGCCACACAATGAGGTCTTGATGGGATGGATATGAATAAAAAAGTGAGAGAAGCACTGTGCTCAGAACTAGGAGATTCTGGAGGAACAGTCAGGAGCTGTAGTTTAGTACACTTGCTACATCCCAGCATAACTGTTTGTTGCATCAGGTATTTGAGTGTTTCATCCAACTATTCATCTCTGAGGTTTCCTTTGTCAATATTCTTCTGCTATGTATAGCCAGGTACATTAATGCAGGATGAAACTGCCTGACAATCAGCAGACGTTACCTCTGTTGATTCTGATTCATGAAATGACAATCTAGATAGTTACACATATTTTATTCATTGTCACTTAATTAAATACTCTGATATCCATGGCAAGAGCAAATATTCAAAACCTTTTTTCATCCCCTTATGTCATGTATATTCTGCTAAGAATATTGCCCCAGTGATACTGCTGGCTTCCACATGCTCCACTCTTGTTTTCTTAGTTAACTCTTAGTGTCAGTGCTCTTTTGCTTTTCCTCATATTTCTATTATAAATGAAATGCCATCCATTACAATCCTAGAGGGATAGAATATTCTGGCTTGGAAGGGACCTTTAAAGATCATCAAGTTTCAACCCACCTACCATGGGCAGGGACACCTTTCACTAGACCAGGTTGCTCAGAACCCCATCCAACCTGGCCTTGAACAGTTCTCTGGGCAAAATGTTCCTGTGTACCACCACTCTTATTGTTAAAGCTCTCTTCTTTGTGTCCAATCTAAATCTACCCTCTTTCAATTTAAAACCATTGCTCCTTTAACATGAGAGATGTTACTAGATATTTCCACTAAAAATATTAGGATTTTTGAAACAGAACAAGTATGTAGCTTATTACACCTAAACACACAGTCAGTAGTTGTGTCTTACACACCACAATAATAACAATAATCCATTTTATGTAATTAATTCATAATATAATAGCTGTTTAATTTTTGTAGTACCCTACTGAATAAATCAGTGCAGTACTGAGCTAATATCAGTGTGACATTTACAGTAGATATTCTGTTTTCAGGCTGAAAATATTCTCTGAGGAAAAATTGTGATTTGGATGAGCAATGAGTGTTAACAACTGTAATGCACATTTCTTCTTTCATTCTGGCAGCAGGCAAGCTCCTGAAAGACTCAGGTTTATCTACATAAATTGCCAAGTTCCAACCAAACACATACAAAAAAATTTCATCTTTATCCATAAGTCTGTAAAACACTGTTGTTCATAAATATTGGTTGGAAACACCTTATGTGAGATCTTAATTTATTGAGCTGTAGCACCACTGTTCAGAATACGAGAAGATGCCAGCTTATGGGGCCACAGCACAGCTGCAGCAAGAAATCTCTCCATCCACTCTCTTTTTACCATTAAGAGTGCAGGGAAATTTCATGCCCAGAGGACACAACTAGAAAATGCCCCTCAGAATCCCTCTTTAATCAATTCACCACATGTCTCCCAAAGACTTTCAATAATCATCAGTTACTTTTAATTTGTCATCAATATGGGTGACACCAGCCACTGGGCACAAAAAAAGTTAAAGCAATCTGAGGTCCGTGAGTGTAGTTATAATTATAGTAGTCTCAAATATTAATCATAAACAGGGATAAACTGGGGCTTCACTGTTTCTGATGTGACCTCAGATACCCACTACTGGCTGGTTGCTACTACGCTGCAGGTCTGGCCCCTCTGAGCTGATGAATGGGGAGGAGTGGGTGCTTGGCACCCTCTGCCCCAGCAATGAGGTCACAAGCCCCTGAGGGCAATGGAGAAGCTGCCAGCTATTAATTGGGCAGAAAGCATTAAGAGGACAGACATGTAATTGAGTGTGCCTGTTTCTAAACAGAAAAGGAAAACCCGGTATCTCTAGCTACCGTAGCAACCGTGTTCATTAAACTATTATTTTCTTCATTTTAAGGATAAAAGCCAAAATCTTCCATTGATTTCAATGGCAACTAAGTAACTTGGTGCTGTTGAAAGCCTGTAGGTGCCAAAAAAGCTTTAAATGTCTGCCTCTAGAGCTCATGTTTTTAAGTGTATTTAAACACCAAGTTCTTGGGTGATAGGCACTTAATGCATTTTAAAATCTGTTCCTTAAAAACTTGCTTGTAGAAAGTCTGGGGAAGAGGAGACATGAGACCCATGGGTTGTGACATGTCCAGGAGACTTTCCCACCCAAAGCTGCTCCACATGTTTTACTGCAGTGGCTGGCAGCTTGCAGTATTTGCTGATGATCAGACTTATCTTTGCTGGTTATGACCAATCTTCTCCCCCTGTTTCTGTAAATAAATATTTCCCACAGGATACTTTTTGACTATACAGTTGGTTTTTTCTTGGTATTTCTATTTCCCCTATTTTTATTTCTTCTCTCCTTTTCCCATTGTCCCATGAGCGCCATGTAAAAGCCCTGCAGCTCCTTCTGCTGTGCTCCCATTGAACCACGACAGAGATTTACCCCAGGATTCCCACTCTAGGTTCTTCTTTTGTACAGTGATTGCTAAGAGAGCAGAAAAACCACTTGTGCTCCCAAGAGGCCGCATTTCAAAGTCCATAGGGTGCACTCTGTCTGGCTTTCCTGACAGAACGGACATGGATCAGACACAGAGCAGCCACGAGCCTTTCCCCTACAAGGCAATCCACTGTTAGTCACACAGTCACGGACTCGGCACCAAGAATGAGATGAAGGCATTACAGGAAGAATGTGCACTGTCCCATAGGTCTCCATACCACAGAAATAAGCCACCAAATATCCACAGTTGGTATAACATCAGGCTTGGCTCCCTATGGGCTTTTCAGTGAGGTAATGGGAGTTTATTCTTTGCCTGGTGTTAAAGAGAAAAACAGAAACAGTCATGAAGGACCCTTGTGTTCAGGGCTTATTTTAACATCTGCATCACTGTCATACTTGAACTGTCTTAAAAGTGATTATTTTGTTGTCCTGTGACCACTTTACATCAGACACTTTGGCCTAAAGTTGTGTAGTAAGGACTGAAAATTGGGTTCCTGAACTTTGTTTCTGCCTGTGCCAACTGTAGCTTGCAGCCAATTTAAAGACTTAGCATGAACCAAGTGCTTTGGGATTTGGAGCTGAAAAGTCATCCAGAATAATGAGTAGATTGAGTAAAAATAAAAAACTAGAAAAGGAATCTCTGGAATGAAGAAAAATATGCTCAGGACTTCTTGTTAAGTGCCAGTGAATGAGGAAGTCAGTGGTTGAATAGAAGGACATGAGCTAGAGGGAGCCATGGGACAAAGTGTGCCAGGGCTGAGCTGGCAGTTCAGAGCAAAAAGGCAAATCTTTACAAGATTTCAGATCACAGACTAGGTTAATAGCATTAGTCCCCTGTTTAGTTGTTTGTAGAAATTAAGGCATCTTCTCGATGTACAACTCTGATGTGAGACTTAAAGAATTTTCTTTCATCAGACGTATAAGTTTACCTCATAGTAAGGGCAGAAAGTGAAAGTTTACACTTGAAATTATGAATTCAAGAAATGGATATAGTTATTTGTTTCTTTTACATTTCTAGTTCAAGGCAGTCAGATTTGCCTAAATTTAGAATAGTCAAAGGTTGTTGTGTTTTTTAATGTGAACAAGGAAATAAAAAATACACTTTCAGACGGAATGAAGTATTTTATTCACTATGAAAGAGAATATTTTCATTAAATGCTGTGAGTATATTACAAGCAAAAATGAAATGGATTGACAGTGCAAAACAGAAGTTAATTTCCAAATGAGCAGCTGAAATAACTATTCTGCTGGGACTTTTTACATTCTTGGCCTTCCCATGCACTGAAAATTTTGACAAAACCAGAATGCATTTGCAAAGCGTTTGAAGGTTACAAGTACCTCCTGCTTTTCCATAGAGAAATGTGGGCAACACTTCATCTAACTTTAGTACTGAGAATACTAGACAGTGGAATCACTGTTACTGGAAATGTTCAAGAAATGACTGGAACTGGCACTGCTATAGTTTTGTAGGCATGGTGGTGTTCACTTTAGACTTGATGACCTTGGAGGTCTTTGCCAACCTTAATGATTCTATGATTCTATAGGACCAAACTAACATACAGATTTGTGGTAGGGTTGTACTTAACAAAAACATAAATATTTTCTTTTGGGTCTTATCCTTTTGTTACCTAGACAGAAAAGTCCCCAGTGCTTTTACCATCGCTGTGACTGACAATGTGTCAGAGAGAAAATGTGACCTCTGCAATGCATTCTTCTTGAATAAGGACAAGAAAATCCCATGTAATACTAGTGTCTGGAAAATGAGACCGGATGATTTAGCTACTAGAGGAACTGTGCCTTAGAACAGCATGAATTTTATCTCTGCCTTTCATATCAATCTTCTTTTGCTGTAACACTGTCAATCAGCCAGATCACTCGCATACTCCATTATGTTTCCATGGAGATCCTTTCCTCCAAAGTTAAAAATAATTGTTCCGATGTTGAAACTTGTAGAGAAAAAGACCATATATAATTGCCTACCTGCAGTTATGTGCCTTCTATATGTGGAGGTAGGTAGCCCAAAAGGGTATCCATATGTGTCTTTTCTAGATTTTGTAGCTGAGATAGTACAGTAGCAACTGAGCTAAACCCCTTTCTCCACTTATTGCCAGTATCTCAAGTCAATGTGTATGACTGAGTTTTTAAACTGCACTAAAATTTTGTTACATCTCCAAAATTACCCTGATATACAGTCCCAAAGCAACATGCTAATGAATGATATTTATGTACTCAATAGCAATTTCTATGCTTAATATTTTCTTTCTTTTGCGGAGCTGTTCAGAGAGAAAGAGAGATGGATTGACTGGATAACTGATGGATTGACTTCATTGATGCAGGATGATATTTGTGACAATCAGATGTTTAACTGTGCAAGCGGTCTTTGCCAACCTGTATTTTGTAATGGTACCTTTTTGGAAAATCAAGGCAACAGGCGTGACAAATCTCACTTATCTGCACTCCATAGGTTTCTTCTTAACTCTCTAATACAGCCTCTAGGTCCAAGGTGCATAGTTTTCACAACAGAGGCTAGTAAACATAGTTGTTTATCAAGTGCCAGAACCTTTAGAAAAATGCAATGTAATGTTTGTTAGGATTCTAAAATGTATTTCTTTAAAATGCAGAATAATTTATCTCTGGTTTTCTCATTACACCTCCTGAAGTTTCATGCTGGGTACCGAAAATGAGCAACATGCAGTCTATAAGCCCATAAGCAGAATGCTGCACCAGCCCAGGTCTCTGAGGCAGCATTCAGCTTTATGCACTGTACAGCAGGCACTTCTCCTAAAGCTCTCCTGAGCCATTCACTGCCTGGTGACTTCTGCAAAGAGGAGTGGGGATCCTACAGATGACAGCCTGTTTCTATGCACAGCCCACTGTACCCTGTCCTCCCTGTGCAATACAAAAGAAATAGAAAATACAATAGAAAAAAAAGAGCAATCTTCCATTTGCTGCTATCCATTTCTTCCTGTTTTTCATTCACCTCTCATTCTTCACACTGGGAAGCCAGTCTGGATGGCAGTGTCTCCTCTTTGATACTACCCCTGAGCTCCAAGGATGAAGGAGAGAGTGTCCTTGATCTGTGGCATCTTGAGTACAACTGACAAGTAGTGTAGTGAATACAGCTGTCAAAATTTAGCATAACTACTATGCCCATGCTAAAGGACTTTGTTCCAGAAGTTCATAATTTAGATTTTTTTAGCCATTTTGTTTCTGTGAGAACAGCAAAATAATATCTTAGCAGTAGGGGCTGCTTTCAGTAAACTTCAAATACCTGTGCTGGAGTGAAACTTTACACCAAGTGGATTGATGTTTTTAAAGTATATGTATTTATTTATTTATTGCTAAGGGAAGAAAACACGAAAAATATAATGCAAAAAGGCAGCCTGGATGGTTTGAATATGGTCAGGTTAAAGCAACTGACATCAGAATCTTAAAACAGGATTCATCAAGTGAGCTAAATTATATATGGCACTTTCACCTCTTCCTGATGTGAAGTAGCATGTATAACTAAGAATGAAAGGATATGGCTCTTTGGAAGCCAGTGAGGCTATTCCTGCTCCTATCTTTCTCAGAGAGAAAAGAAAATGCTCTCTTTGTAGCTGGAGCAGGATTGGTCCTTATCTAGTGTCTGTATTTAATTTTCTGATTTCATAGAAAAAAAGCACAGTAACAAGTCACTTATCCAGAATAATATGTAGCAGGCTCTGACATTTACTTGTAAAAGATTAGAAGTATTTCTGAAAGCACAACTGTAATTCTAATAGCTCACGTTATAAATTGAAGTAAAAGCTTTTAATTCTTTTAATACACCCAAACTCTCAGTAGAAATTGTAGCATTACTGACAAAACCATGCAATAAGAGGAAAGGTTGCACTTTCCTGAGGGGTAACAGAAGACTCTTTAAGAGAATCTGTGTCCTTGTTGCTGTGTTACTCCTTTCTGATTTGAGACTAGCTCTGTGCTCATAGAAATTGCAGGCAAGAAGACATCTTATTACAACCACTTGACAGAGATTCACACACACAAATGTGTCTGTAGAGGAAGCAATTCAGCTGCTGTACCAAGTAACCAACATGCTGATAGCGCTCGCCTCTTCAGGTTGACGCCAGCTAATGGCATTTTATTTTCAAGTGATTTCATTACAGTGAAAGAACAACACTTTTCTTTTTCCTGATAGCATACAAGTGGAAGAAACAGAGCAAATGATTCTAAACAAAACAAGTGAAAAGAGAAGCCTTGGCTGAACAAAAAAAAGGGGCAGAAGCACTTACACCTTCAAAGGGAAGAGCTATGCTGTAGTGGTGGAGCTTGCTGTCTGTTTGCTCTGCATCAAGGTCTGCTTTGTTCCAGGAGAAGGAAATGGTAAGTGAAAGCCACTTTCCCGAAGAATTTACAGTCTGAAAGGACAAGGCAAACAGAGAAAATCAGCGGTCTGGGTTGTCATCACCAGTCCCTGAAGGTGCAACTGTGTAACCTCGTCTGTTGTGTACTCGAGAGGCTGCTGGGTCCTGCCCTGGCCATGGTCAGAGTGGGACCTGGCTTGGCACTGGGCTCCCCAGCTCACAGCTGTACAGACTGAACAGGGTCCATAGTGTAAAGCAGCACATTCTGGTCTTTTCTGTACAGGGAGAAAAGGAATATAGGCACAAGTGAATTTCAATTGTAGGCTGAGATGCTCACCTTCATTCTCTCCATTGAAAAAAATGGAGAAGAGTATATTAATAACTCCACAAAGTCATTTTGGCTAGCTGTTCTCTTTTCAACTTCCCAGCTCACTATCCTGACAGAGCTCTTTGTAAGGCTCTTTATTTTCCTGAAACTGTCTTCATAGATGCTTCTCCTTCTTTTTACTTCTTGTGACCTTCAGCCTTGGTGCAGTAATATATCTTTATTGAAAGACAGTTTTACCATTCTCATTCCTTATTCTTTCCCAGCATCCAAAAGGTGAAGACATCCAAAATGAATTGAAATTTCTTTCCCAGTTGGATCTTACAACAGTAATAAATGAGTTACCATCTGCATTTCTAATTAAAAATCCAATTGGTGTAATGTAATGAGGTTTCTAGATGCAATTAGCAACTGCTGGGGGTCTCTTTATAGAATCAGGACTACAATTATGAGGCAAATAGATTCTATCATATGCAATGAGGGGCTTTTTAAAAATTTTTCTGTCTTTAGCTAGATGGATTCATGACGGGGAGTTACACACTTTTAGATACTGTCATGTACTGAAATGCAACATTCAGGTTAGTACTTGGGTTTCCTGCACAGCTCAGGGCAAGATAAAATGCCTTAATAGGGTTAATTGAGCCTTCAAAATCATGCCTAACTTCTGGAGTTTTACATTTACTGCAGAAACTAATACCATATATTTACGTTTTGATCACAAACACTGCCTTAAGAATAAATAGTGGAGACATTTACTTTACTTAGAAATAGAGCTGATAAAAATGGTGGAACTTTCTGGGGAAAAGAAGTTTAACCTGTTTTTTAATGGTCAGTAAAAATTTAAATGCCACAAATTAGTCTTGAACCTATTAATGGATAGCTTTTTCTAGATCAAAATTTCATAACTTTTTTATAGCAATGACTTATAGTTCAATGATCCTTTACAAATTAAAGTGTGAGAATGATAGAGCATATATTTAAAAGCCTCTTTCTCTGCCTCCCATTTCTCCATTTGTATGTACACACATAGCTACACTCAAAGGCTTGCATAAAAGTCTTCTACCAAAGTATTGCCATGTGTCTGCAGCATTTCCATTTTTCAGACTGAAAGGGCGATGTTTACAAAAGAAAGGCACTCAGCAGACAATGCTACTCTTAGCCAGCAGCACTGTCTTATTCACCAGATTCAGTACAGTTAAAAGAAAACAAAGATCATCAGTATGACCCAAAGTCCCAGGCTGCCTGGATTTCGGGTTTCTTGGGGGCAGGCCTGAGAGATGTTCTCAGGTGCTTTCAGCCTGTTCAATCATCTGTCTCTCTGAGCATGTGGAGGCACCTCCTGCCCTCTTTCCAGGGCCACCATGTCATCAGGATCTTGTAAAGCAGGACAATGCCTGTGTGGGACAGCTTCCACCTAAACCTGGAGCCCCTGAGAGCAGTGCTTCTTAATTCCTGTTTGATGCTTAGAGGAAAGAGAAGCTAAAGGACACAAATAGCTTAAAGAGCATGTAAGAATCCCATTGCTTCCTCACAACAAAATAAAAATTACTCTAGCTCTGATGATACAGTAACAAAACCAACAGAAACAGCTCTACAAAATGTTTATTTAATGCAAATTTCTGTGTATTCTTTGTGAGAAAACATAGAATATTTGATAAAACTTCTTCTAGCTCACTAAACATAAAAAAGACAGCTATTTTCCCTAGTTTTCATTTTATTGCCAACATACCTATAGAAGCTTTTCTTGTTGCTCTTGACATCCCATGCCAGGTTTAATGCTATCTAGTTAGTTTTCCTAACCTGATTTCTGTTTGCTCGGACAATTTCTTTATATTCCTTTCAGGTTACCTGTCCTTACTTCAACCCTCTGTAGGTTTTCTTTTTGTGTTTGAGTTTTGTCCAGGAATTCCTTGTTCATCCACATGGGTCTCCTGTTATTTTTGCCTTCCTTCTTGTTGGGAAGCTTGCGCCTGGGCTTAGAGGATCACCTCCTCTAAGCCCAGGATACTGAATATTAATCACCTTTCTTGGGCCCCTCTTCCCTCTAAGGGCTTTATCCCATGGTACTCTAACAAGCAGATCTCTGAAGATGCCAAAGTCTGCTCTCCTGAAGTCCAGCGCAGCAAGATTGCTCTGCACCCTCCTCACAGCCCTAAGGATCCCCCATTTCATGATAACTGCGGCCAAGGCTGCCCTTGACCTTCACATTCTCCAACAACACCTCCTTGTTGGTAAGAACAAGGGTCCAGCACCTCTTCTCGTTGGCTTCTCCGTCACTTGAAGAAGGAAGTCATCATCAGTGCCTTCCAGGAACATCCTGGATTCTCTGTGCCTTGCTGTGTTGTTCCTTCAACCGATATTGGAATGGTTGAAGTCCCCCATGAGGACTAGGGCTTAGGTACATCAGGTCCATTACAGTCAATTAA
Organism: Climacteris rufus; assembly: GCA_013398175.1. Classification (NCBI taxonomy): domain Eukaryota; kingdom Metazoa; phylum Chordata; class Aves; order Passeriformes; family Climacteridae; genus Climacteris; species Climacteris rufus. The sequence continues at coordinate 1,085,361 of VZRZ01006256.1, read as the reverse complement.
ACTTGTACTAAACGTGTACTTGTAGTTCAAACATTTTCTCTGGAGTTCAGTGGTGAGAGGAAAACAAAAGGGTGCCTGGGAGTGGCATTTTTTTATCTCCTTTGCACTGAAAGAGAGCAATGCATACAGTGGTTTAACAAGATAAAGAGTTATGCTTCCTTTTGAGAACGGGATCTGTGAGCTGCCCACCCTGCATAATCATTAGTTCCATGCCTGGATCAACACGTTCCTGAAGCCATGAGCTACACGGTGCCCCTTCACTGTGGCTGGAGTCACTTCTTGCTTCCTCAGTCCAGCTCTTGAAAATGAGATACAGGGAAGAAGCAGGCAGTATGAACCCTCAGGTAGTGGTTTTTTGCTTTACTTTTGCAACTGTTTCTAAACCTATTTACCTTGACTTTGATTGACTATGTGAAGCTTTCTACCCATCTTCTATCTATCTCTGATAATCAACACAACCTCTGCAGTTGCTGACACATCTAAACCACTCTGGTGCCACAAATCATACTGTTGGAATACCTCCCAGTCAGCACAATTTGAAGAAGTATCTTGAGCTGTGGGCAAACTACTGCAAAGAGAAATTTGGAAAGTGGGGATAAGTTTCCCCACTAGCATGAATACCCCCTAGGAGATAGGAAGGCCCACCATGGCTACTCTCCATGAAAGTAGCCATCAGCTGGGATCTGGCTGTATTTGTACAGGGCTGAATAAAAGTCCTACAAAACCAAATCACACAGTGACAGGTAATGGCCAAGGTGGCAAGAGCAGTTACAGCAATCATGTGTGAAGAGGCTCCTGCACTGACTGGTTTCCTTCAAGTCTCAGCAGAAAAAACTAGGAAAGAGGGCAATCAGGACATTATTGTCTACAGATTCTTTACTGTCATGAGAAACTGCTTTGCTTTACAGGGCTAGAACTGTCCTACTGTGATAAAGGTAATTTTCTTGGTTTTGGTTTTGTTTTTTTTTTAAATAGCTTAGATATCTATATATATATATATATGTATGTCGAAGACTGCTAAGGGAAAAAAGTAGGAGGGAAAAGAAAATCCAATTTTCCTGACCTTTAGGGCATACACAGCAGTATGGTTGAGTCAGTGAGCGGAGTTCACCATTAATATTTAAAAGACTGCACAGTCTAAGTTACCATTATTGAAATTCAGATGACTTGGTGCTTTTCTGCCTAATCTTGCAATCCTGATTCTACTTTGATTCAGTTCACTGGGGGGTAAATTTGGGCTCTTGGTCACTAACATGAAGTCAGATATAATATATTGGTTCATATTTTTTTTCATTTGCCCATTCTTTCTGAGTTAAGAACTCTGATAATATAGAGCTGACATTTGGGGAAAATCTAGAAAATGAATTCCTTTTTATCTCCAGGCTAAGCTGCACCAGTGAATAGAGTACTATAATAAAACCTATTTGTATGCCTGTCATACAAAGACAAACCTTTTCCAAAGGAAATGGATTTCAGTATTTGCAAGAAATGATAAACAGTCAGACAAAAAGGTACTGAATTTCCCTTTGAGATGCATAGGAGAAGTAGGCTTTAGCTTCCCTTTTCAGGGAGGAGGGATTTGTGAGAAAGCCATGCCAGCTGAGAGTCTCAGAAATAAGATCTTATCCAGATCTTTGCAGAAAGAAGTAACTTGGAAGTGTCTTGAGGGGTGTGGTTTAATTATGAACAAAATGTCAGTCTGCATTTGTATCAGAAATACATCCAAAGAAGCATATCCACTTCTGATAAAAAGAAATTACTGGATTTTGTTTGTGCAAAATCCTTGTGCAAAGCTGTGTTAAAATCTAGTCCTCTGTCTGATGTGAGCAGTTGAATTACTGTGAATAGGTGCTTATACAAGACAAAGTGTGGAAGTCAAGCCTAATTTCAAAATCCTGACTCTTACATGAAGTTAAAGTTTATTGTAATTTTGTTTATTATATTATATATTATACTATTACTGACAAAACAGCTACACAGACAGATTTGGGGGGTTTCTGGCCACCTTGGTCAGCCTGGGTGACACAGTCCTGTGGCCCTGCTGCCTGGGTGACACAGCTCTGTGACCTACTGTCTGAGTGACACTCAGCCCTGCAGCCCCACAGACTGGGAGACAGCCCCATGACCCACTGTCATGCCCTCTCTAGCAAGCATGGCAGGCTGTTGGCTGCTGTCTTGCTCCTGGGGTGAAACTAGATCATAAAAAAGGTGGCACAGGTCTGCTGTGGAAGCTGAAGCATCTCACCACATTTGAAGGTACTGTTGGAGAGGTTACGTGGGAGAAGTTTGTCTCACAGCAGCCTTTTCCACATGGACTCTCTGAATTTATTGGTGTCAGCAATCAAGTAACATCTGAGTCTCCTGGAGAGGCATGTCCTATGCTAAGGAAAGGTGGGTTGAGGCATGTGAAGGCAGATGAATATAGTCAGCTGAGGAATTTGGACTTGTGTTATGGAGAAGAGATGGGTGAGTTCTGCAGCTGCATGTCTGTTCAGGGCTTTTGTGATATTCACAGGTCTTTTAGAGATTTCAAGCAATTGCTGTAATTCCAGGTGTAATTAATATATTTTCCAAAACCATTTAATTATTGGCTAAATGTAGCTGAAGGATACTGTCATATTCAAGTCTAGAACAGAGAAGTTAAGACACCTACTGCCTGAAAAATATCACGGTGGGTTAATGCATAATGATGGTAATTTTACTAAATGAAGAATGTTCGAGTGCTTACCAAGCTTAATTAAACTTTGCAGCACTCCTAAGACAGAAATATTGTTATGGTAATTTTAGCAGGTAGGTAAATTGCTCATCCTGGCACATGAAGGTTGGGTAATTTACTCAAGGTCACACATCAGGCCTGCAGTATAGCCCAAGTACAGGCTATCACCTTGACTCCCAAGCTGACTAACAATCTTCAAATAATTCCCTCTCTTCTAATGTTTCAGCTGTTTTTTCTGAAATAGAAACTGGCTTTCGTTCATAGACCTGATTGTTGATAAATTCCACTATCTTCAGAGGACATACATCTCTGATCTTCCCCAGTAATGCACGCCAGTGTGGCAATTTGCTAAACAGTGAAGGATGTGAGGACAAAGAAGAGGACAACATGAAGAAAGACACAGAGGCAAAAGCTAATAAAGGAGAATGGAATGAAAGGAACTAGGGGCAAAAGAAAATAATGGCATACAATTGAAATACAAAGGAGTCAAGGGGGAATGAAGGGTCAAGAGAAAAGTGAAAGAAATAGGAGAACATAAAGAAATGGGAAAAGACATAATCAGGAATTAACAGACAAAATTGTGAGTGAAATCAAAACGTTCTAAGAATTGAGATGCAATTAGTGGAATGTATTGAAAGTAATAATCTACTCTTTCTACTACATTATTCTGTTTACATGCCAGGAAATTCCTTACATCCTCAATCTATTAAGTGGTACTGTACATAGAGACAGAAAAAACTGCTGCCTCTGAGTAAGGATGAAAAACACAGCAGAACTCCTGCAGAGTAACCCAAAAATGGTAATAGGGGCAGATTATAGAAGGAATCCCTACTGAGATCTTTTGATTAACCTTGATATGATTTAAGTGGGGAGCTTAGATTAAACCAGCCATTTCTTCCTTTTTTCCCCTCTCTTTTTATATTACAGTAATGTAAATAAATGAAGGTGGTTATTTGTTTTTGGGTTTTTTAACTTTCAGTCTTGCTTCTTTAAATTTGCAAGTGGGTTATTTTTCCCATTATAAGCAAGAGTAGTTCAAGATACTGTTAAAAATGAATAGATGGGAAATTCAAAGACAAAGACCCGCATCTTAGGTAACAGCCATGTCATTCCTAAACCAATTAGGAAATCAAAGCATTTAATGTGTAGAAGGAGCAGACCATTTAATGTGTAGAGAGCAGACCAACAGCTCTTGATCCCAAACTGTTTCTCCTAAAATATACAGCATGCAGCTGACAGGTCACAGGATGGGATGTTTTCCTCTTGCCAGTGCTGTTGGTAATTTTTACACATTATTTAGCTAGTACAGAAAAAATATTGAGGTGCTAGGGATGATGGTTTTAATCCGTAAGAACAGTCTTATACCCATCTTTGTGGTTCTTTCCATGAAGACTTCTTCCCAGAGATGCTGAAAAGCATCCTCCCCTCTCTGTAGCCAAATCTATTGCAAAGCTTTGGTCCTACCAGGATTTCTATCAGAAATAGCTGACTGCCAGCAAAACAGATAATTTCTATTCTCTCATGAGAAACATATTTTGTTGCTTCATTGGCTGCCTTGCTCAGACTTCCCAGCATTATTTGTACATGGAGGCTGTGTGCATGGACACAGTGGTGATAAGCACAGATAGGATTGGTTTGCTGAGCACTGTTTCCCAACAGAAAAAACTCCTTGTAACTTGCCATATTCAAAATTTACTGGTTTCCATATTGTGACATATTATATAATCTGACTACTTTCCACTGAATCTTTGGTCAGATAGAACAATACCTTTGCAAAGGTGACTGCTTGTTGTCTGTGGAATGACACTTGTTTACAAGTCTAATATTCATTTTAGATGACCCTGAAATGCAGTGTCTATAGCACACGAGAGTGGGCAGAAGTGGCAGAAATGCAGCCACAGTGAATTTGCTTCTTGTCTGAGTTAATATTTAAACAAGGGTTCTTGTTTAAAGCTCACCAAAGCCCAGCCAGCCCCTCATGATTCAGTTCGTCAGCTGTTAATGGCTTGAGGTTAAGAGCAAGGTTTTGTTCTTAACCTCCTGACTGACTGTGTGTCCTGATCACTAAAGAATGTATAGATGCAGTCACATGCCACAGGGTCTGATTTAAAAGTTCTCCGAAGAAATCTAATAATGTACTATTCATTGACCCATTTTGTATCTGCTACAGTTTTTCACTTGGGAATGTGAAATCCATGGAGTAGTAGCTGTGCTTTGTTAACTGCCTGTTCTAATACAGTTAGGTAATCAGAAATACCATTGCCAGTGGGTATTTACCACATTTTCTAACTTTTGATTAAATATATCTCATTATTTTTACTCAGTATTAATTATTATTTCCATGACTTTGAAATAAGTATTGCAAGTACTTTGATAAAGGCATTGGAAGTCTCTAACTCAAGGAAACGCATTCTTGCAGTCCTGTTTTGCAGCTTTCTCTTGCTGTGGTGACCCACTCTCTATAGTTATTGTGTTTTCAAAAACAAGGTCAATGACTGGTGCAGGAAAGACAGGTAGATAATTTAGTTCCAATTCAATCCAGGCCATTTTGCTACTGGCCAGGTAAAAGTAGTGCAGTGCTGTAGTGCAGCAAATTAATCCAGCTCCTGGTCCTCAGGATTAGAGAATCTGTTTCTTCAGCATCTCCCTTGATGATCAACACACCTGAAATGTAGAAGGTGAGCTCTGGATTTGGCATCTTCATGGACCAGACAGTACATCTGACTAAGCACATGCTACAGCTCTCTAAAGATGACTGATTTGAGCAATTATTCTCCTCCCAGTGTTTGAACAAGGAAATTCTCACAAATTTCCCTCCACAGTTCCTCTTTGCTCCTCAGAAAATGACCCCGGGTTAAATGTTACACCTCAGCCTGTAGTCAAATATCCTGCCTGTACAGTTATGAAAATATAACACTTATGGAAATTCTGTACACTTCATGGCCAAGTGCTCTCAGTTCTCATGAATGAAGCTGGAATCTGTAGTCTGTCACCTGAAAAAAACCTGTTTGTTGCAGATAGGCTCCTAAGCTACTTTCCTCAAGGTGCTGTAAAGTCAATTGAAGGTGTCTTGTGCCAAAATCTCTGAATCTGCCAGGTAATCCCTTCTTTACATTGTGATACCATTATCACAAAGAGACACAGCACAATCAGTAGTGGAGCAGAGCATAATATTAACCATTTTATCTGTGGTCATAGACAAGAGTAAGGAAATTTGGGGAAAGGAAGAAAGGCGGGTATTGTTTTTCAGAATTGTCCATTAAATGAATATTTTCATTCAAAAGGAGATACCCACATTTAGTTGGAAATTCTGCCACAATGAAAAACTTTATTCCAAATCAAGAAAATATATCCTAAGAAATTTTTAAATTTCTTGTGGAACAAGTGTTTCAGATGCTCATTATGCTGGAAGCATTTGGCCAATACTTCATTAAGGAAATGGAGACAACTTTCTCCTAAGGATTCCTGGTCTGCATCCCCATTTCCAAGGGCTCTCCTTCTGTTTCCCAAGAGTCTGGGTCAGTTGAGGGAGTCTCATCTAGCCCACATCAGCCACTGACAGCTTCAGTTTATTCTCACAGAGCTCTTTGGACTGCTGATTCCTTGCCACAAGGGTGACTAGATAGCCCACCAAGAGTGCAATAGTTTCTGTGGCTTCCTGCTCTCTTGGGTAGGTTTTTTCCCACTGGAAGAACTATGGCTTGCACAGATTTTGACATCTTGGTTTCATGCCTCAAAGACTAGAAAATATGCTTCCTCCAATTTTTGAGGAAGTCAGCAGTGTTGAGATGTCCCGCAGATACAGTTCCTGGATGATGTAAGGTTTCCAGACACTTGACCCAGTCTGGAGAGGATCACAGTAAAGTGAAAGTAGAGTGACCCAGAGGCCAGTGGCTGTAGGGTGACCCAAGAAGACATAGAAGAAGTGCAGGGACAAGTGCTGAGGCTGCAGATACTGCAAGTCCACATACCACATCAGTCTATACTTGACATTCTGGAAAACTTCACTGAAAATGAGACATTTTCTGAGATAAAGTAGCATTTTTTCCTGACTTCACAGTATAACATAATTTTCTCTGATGTGACTTTAGTAAGCCTTATTATTACATTATCTTCAGTCCCACGATTATGCACAGATTAAATAAGCCTTAACGGTTTTATAAAGCACAGAACAAAGAAACATGACAGAATTTGATTCAAAGTGTTTACTCTGAAAGCCATTTTAAACAAAAAAATAGAGGCTTGTAAAAATAAAAGCTTGGATCTCGTTTCATCAGATCTCCATAAATCCAGAATAAGTACACCAAAGGCAATGGGGTTATTTAGATATTCTTTACCACTGATGACTAGTGTTATACAGTATTTTCATTCCCTCAGCAGAGCCCTTCTAAATCAAGAGACATTTTAAGGGAGCTACTTTAATATTCTGAAGGCAAAAGTTTTTATGTAAATCCACATTCACTTGAATGTTTACAACATTTTTTCCTTTTTACAAGCATTCTGGTAAGCACAAATGTTTGTGGAATGCAGCTGAGTGGCTTAACGAATACCAATAAAGCCACTCTTCTGTTTTTATTCGAAGGAATAGTCTTACATTCTTGTTAAAATATTCTTGAACATTGGTTTCTGTGTTTAACAACTTTTGGGGATGACTGCACTAAACTTTGTTAGACCTTGTATATTTTTGAACACTATAAAAATCTGCTTTCCAAACAGCTATATGAAATAGCAAGAATGTCAATATTTCAGATGCTTATAGCTAAAATATGACCAAACCTCTGGGTGCTCTGGTGAAAATTCGAAGCTGCAGATCAGTTTATATCCAACTGCTATAGTTACACCTCCTCTCATATAAGCAACAGAGAAAATCTTGTCCTGCCCTATGTGGCTGGTTTAAAGAATCAAACTCCATATTGCAGCATCATAAGTGACCCTGTAGGATAAGGCAGCAGGCACATCATGGGATAACACATGCCAGTGGATAAGGACTTGTCACTACTTGCAGGGGCAGCTCAGGTCTGTGATGTGAAACGTGCTGTGTGTGCAAATGGACCGGGTCAGCAAGGGCAACCACAGGAGCACTTGCACCTGAACTGTCTGCTAATTAGTAGGCTCTTCCTGTACTGTAATGCCTGTCTGAAGTTTGTGGAGGAGTTGAGCTGTATGGCCAAAGGGCATCTACACCACACATGGTACATTTTAAACGGATCATTCGTGTTCTTCCTATTCAGCTGTAAGTCTGCCTGAAGGAGCCCCATTCAGTATCTTCTGTGAGAGCAGAGTGTCCATCCATAGGCACCTCAGGGTGGCTGAAGCTGTTGCTTTGTCTGCTTAGAAAGGTAAGGAAGAGAAAACAAACTCTTCAGAAGAGAGCTGAGGATACAGCCTTACTGATCTATTCTGTAAACACCGGGAACAGAAACACAGGAGAGGCTCTGCTGTGAGCTTGCATGGGTCAGGTCTTATTGAAAGCACTGGCTGCTTTGCAAGAGCCTTTCCAAATAGCACAGCAAAGGTTCTCAGTGGGCTGGGATAGTCTGTGAATGTGAAAGGTCTGGTTTAGCCATCTCCATGGGAATCATATCCTCCCTGCTCTCTTTCCACACAGAGATGTGTGGCCTGTGTCCCAGCCTTCAGTTTGTTCTGGCCTGGTGTTGTTCATGTTTTAGTCTGAGGCTCCTGGGAGCTACACAGAGCACTGAAGTGGCTCCAAAGAGGCCATGAAGATCAATGTACAGATTTGGTGATAAACAAATCAGCCATTCCTGAATCTCCAAGGGAGTTTCTGTTTACCGGAGCTTGCACAGCCTTTAAACTGGGGTCACTGAGCTGCTTAAGACAGAATTATTTTATGGAAGAAATTATTTTAAATGAAAATTATTTAATAGTCACACACAAATGTGGCACTTCTAGGAATGAGTTTTCACACCAGAAACCAGGCTCTGTGGGACTTTTATCCATCCAAAAAGTAGAAATAGCTTTTGTATAAAATTAAAATGAATGAAACCAGCTTGAGTCTTAAACACCAAGCAGTCACAATAAACTGCTTGTCCTTAGCCTGATGTATTTACTAAAAGCACATTCAAGAGAAACATGAGCTACTTAGAAGCAATTTACAAACAGGAAAACAGAGGAAATTGGCTGGATAATTTATTCTCCAGGAAGTATTTGTGTGGTTTTATAAGCAAGGCACCCAGCAGAAAGGCACTGACATGTCCTACCTGTTCGTGACTTAAATATCAGTGTCTTTCAGCATATTTGTTATGTTAGTGCCAGCTGCTTGCTAATGCAAGAGTCAAGTGAAGATTTAATTTTAGGACTTTTTTTTCCCATAAAAGAAGACAGAAAACCTCTTAAAACCCAAACTGAATGTGACTGAAACTTCATACACAGGCACAAACACATATAGAGAGCTGAGCTGCTTATAGTAGCATGTAGGATGTTGGGACACTGAGACGAGATCCAACATTTTTATCTATGTGTGAGTGTCCAAACCTTATCTCTCTTTATATTCATGATGCTCTTCTTCTGAACACTATAGCTGGGAAATGGAAATTAGTTAGAAGGAAACATCTCCCTTTCCCATCCAGCAGCAACCCACACTGAATTGTGCTCACAACAATTGAAGAAGTGAAGTAGGAGATCAAGTAGAACCGAAATGTGTTGGGGCAAAGCTAGGTCATACTCTGGATCTCTCACCTTTCAGGTACACTCTTTTTCTGCAACTTTATCACTTATAACAGGAACAGAGACTGACTGCAACTGTGATTTGGGAGGTTGTGTCCCTGTTTAGAGTCAGGTCTCTGTGTTTCTCACTCTCCAGGACAAATACAGGCACAAAGGAGTTGAACTGCAGTAATACCTAGTGAGCAAATACTCCAGACAGATTTGATCCTTTGAATTTTTTCTTTTAATAGCTACATACTTATCCATAACCAGTGACACTATCCTGACAGACTGAAAGGGGAGACTTGCTCCAGCTGAAGTAGCAGGGGCAAGGAAGGGAACGGAAATCAGCTCACCCCGTGAGATGCTTTCTGCTCCAGCTATTCAACCACACGTCTTGTTATGTTAGCCTTGAAACATGACTTAGAAGTAATTGTTCAGCACTGCAGAAGAATGGCTGCGTACCCCACCATTAATGATTAGCTTCATTTTGCATTAATTAGTTGACTTCCTGCAATTGTCTGCTCTTCCCCACCAGGCTACCACGGTGTTTTGCTTTCCAAAGACAGCAAATCGGCAGCTTGCTGACCCCTAATGCCTGTGAGCTACAAGGTGCTCATTTCATTTTCTGCGCCAGTCACTAGACTGAGACATCTGAATTCCACCAGATGCAGGATGGTTTATGGTTTGCTGTCTGCACCAGATGCTTAGCAGGAGGGACAAAGTGAGTGGAGAGCATGTGAGAGAGGAATGTGTTTGCCTTGCCAAGCTGACAATCAGTGTAAAGGAGTGGTGTGGTTGTGATCAGAGAAGTGACCTTGTTCAAGAAAAATTACTTGGTGTTTTTATTTATTCCACTTCCATATTCTCCACCTGTGGAGTACTCCATTGGACCAGGCAAACTGCTTTGCTAAATGCTAATTAATCCCTGCATCTGGAAAATTAAATAAAGTGCTCCTTGCTTTGCACTTCATTGATAAGGGTGAAGCATCTGCAGCTGGAGCTTGCCTGGTGCTTTTGTTGATCCATGAGGCAGTGCTGAGGACAGGCACTGTGCCGCAGCCATCCTGCCTCTGCTGGCTTGACTCCTGTTAGTGCTTTTTATTTCCATTTAAGCAGAGTGCTGTGACTCAGAAAGCAAGCAGGAGAGATGTAAAAGGAGCAAGGTACTGTGTGCACAGCTGTGGCTGTATTTTGCTTTTCTGCTCAGTGACTGCAACTGTCAGGACCGACTATTGTAGAAAAAGTGTTTTGGACTTGGACACAGCTGAAACTGCAGTCTGACATTGCAAAATAAGGAACAGGAGCACTCTGCAATAAAGGCTTAGACCTAGCAAGGCCCACTGGTCCCAGCTCCAGCATGGTCGAGGGTGCCAGCTCACACCACAGAGCCATTAGGCAAAGGACAGAAATACCCAAAGAGCACAGAAGGGCTCACTGCTTCCACAGAAAATCCCATGTCAGGACCAGATACCCAAAGCCAATGCCTGGAAAGAGGATACTGGATCAGGAATGGAAAGATGCCTGCAGAAATGCTGGGAACTTGGTGAAGGGAGATGACATGTTCATGAAGGACAATCAAGAAGGTGAATAGCCACACAGAGAGGAGCTGTGATACTCTCTAGGGTGGAGAATTGGGCTTTTGATTCTGGACCTGGTCCCAAGGAGAGGGGAAAGGGTGATGGTTAATCTGGCTGTTTTTTCAAGGGAGGAGTTTACTGTTACATTTTCCTACAGCACACTAACTTCTGTTTGAAATTGCACACTGAACATGGGATTCCAGATGCTTGATTACACACCTCATTAGACTCAGCAGGTCTTTGGGAACAGCCTGCCTCCAGCTCCTACCATTTCCAGAGTAAGGTGAAGACATCCTGTACTCCACATGCCAAGGAATACATCCCTTCTAGACACACTGGGCAAGGAACTTTGGAAAAAGAGCAGTGCTATTCCTTATGGTCTTTGCACTACTAAGATGAGCTTCTGAAGAGCCATGGCACTGTCTGCCAGAGCAGGAGCCTCCAAAGGGAATACATGCTTGCAGTGAAGTTGCTGTACTGGCATGGCTTGCTTGCTCCTCCACACTGCTGTTGATGTAATCAGTTCTGCATCCTTTTATGCACTGTCTGTACTGAAGTTAGCTTTCTGCCCTAGGGGAGTTCACAAAGGCTGCAAGTCCTGGCAAAGAGAAACAAATGCCACCCTGAAACACAACCTGCCTCCTCTTGGTTCTTTGGACTACCTCCAGAAAGACCCCCGTAGGTGTTTGCCTACCCCTGACATCCCAAACACCTGGAGGAGGCTGATCCAGAGACAGCAGTTTTTCATTGTTTACTGGCCTTCACTGACTGCTGCTGTGAATCCACAGACACTTTTGCAAGCTGAATACAATCAAAGGAGATGGTAAAGCTGGATTCTTGATTGCCCTGTCTGACAGGCTGAAAGGAGAGAAGTTCAAAAAGGTGTGTGCAAAGGCAAGAAGAATGCATTGTTTACTTCTTTAGGGCTTATTTACAAGTGTAACTTCATAGAACCCCAACACTGCACTGACCAAACCATGAACAGACATGAAGCCTACTGAAGCACAAGACTGTGAAGAAAATGCAGCTTTGGCTCTCCAAATCAGTATAGCTCTATATTTAGCAATAGACCTTAAATAATAGACTCTGTCTTTCAGCCAGAGCACCTTCTGTGCTGGGGTCCCAGCAATTTGGAATATAGTCCATCACCTAACAAAGGCAAGCACTGAGATCCATAGGCCCAAATTAGAGAGCTTCTCTGATTTCAGAGCTGAGTTCCCAGGGGCTGCCTCTGCAGCTGCTGTGGACAGGTGGCTGCACAAGGATGTTCAGCCCTGAGGCGAGCAGGACCTCCTGCTGCTCTGCTCTTAACAGAGACAGCCCAAAGAGCTCGAGTCCTAACTCAGATCCACCAGCAAAAACATAGTACTGAAGGTGCAGGTGAGTTTTAGGAGGGATAAGAGCTCATGAATGAAAGTGATTGCTATGAAGGGGATTGCTCAAAAACTTCCTTAGTGCAGGTCCTGTTACTATATCTCTGAGTAAGTCACCTGCTGGCAGAGGGGAAATATCCCTCTGCCATTAGAATAAATGACTAGAGAAAAAAAAGGACTATTAATGAAAATTGCAAGATAATAGTGAAGCCTCCAGATAAGGAAAACTTACTAAGTTAGTGAAAAATGCACACTGCTGGAGGCTGTGCTCTTGTTGGACCCTGGAGACCCTTCACTTGTGCTTGCCACCTGTTGGTACCTCCTGTCCTGGCCCTTTGGCACAGCCACAGGTCAGAGTCTGAGGAGAGCCTTTTTTTCTGTCCCAGTCTTGGGCTAGCATTGCCTGGCCCTTAAACCAAAATTTGCCAATGTCCAACGAGTCAGTGACACCACAAAGCACCCTAAAGAGAAAAACATGTCACTTCTCTGCTTCCTGCCTGCAAATGCTCTCAAAATTTATGGTGTGAAAATTGAAAGAAAAGTTACTGTAAACAACTCTGAAGCTCAACATACCTTTCAGTGTGCAGTATTTCCTACATATATTGCTCAATTTTATACTGTAATACTACATTTGTGTTTTGATATGTGCATGATGGAAATGAATTTCAAAGGCTCATCTAAGAATATATACCAAACACAAAATCTCTCAAACAAATCTTGATGTAGAAGTACTTACATACTCATATCAGCAGGAATGAGGCTCAGTAGAATATGATCTATCTGGCTTTATTTGAAAATTCAAAATTTTGAGCATGCTAAGAGAATAGCAGTCCATTTATAGAATTAAAACACGAGAAAAGCACACACTGAATACTTGAAGATTTTGAATGAATCTGAGAAAATTAAATCCTCTTAACATAAATAATATGTTCACTAGAGATAATAATTATGGAATTACTGAGCTCTCATGAATACAATTCTTTAAAAAATATATAATACACATAAAAGATAGAAATCTAGCTTTAGTTCAGTTATACTGGATGTATAATTCAGAAAAGGTAGCAGATCATTACATATGTCACTAGAGCTAATCTTAAAAACATAGGGTAATTATAAAACTATAGGAATGCAGAACTTAGGCCACCCTCAAGACTGCACAGCTTCACAGCCCAGTTTTTCATTTGAGGCCATTCATCTGATTGCAATGCAGTTCAAAATCTAAGTATTTTCATTATGAGCCACTGACTATTTCTGACAATCCTACAAACATTAAATCCTGCTTAAAGCAGCTGTTCAGATTATCAGCTCCTCTGTGTACCTTCACAGTCATACTTGTGAAAAATTGCACAGAGACAAAGGTACACTCAAGGTAATGCATTTCAAATACCTACTTCCATCATTCCTTCTTATTTTTAGTTTATTATGGTATCAGAACAAAGGAACATGATAAGTGTAAAGGAGCTTCATGTTAAAAAACACAGTTACTCTCTGATTAAGAACACCACTAGTTTGTAGTGCAGTTGGTCTCATTTGAGACACTAAGCTCCCTAAATTGAAATAAATATGTAAATACCACGTGCACACATGCATATATAAAACAATATCCATGCCTGTCTTAGTTTCCTGGTTTCTGTGACTTCCTCCATGCCTATGGCCATCGAGACTGCATTACACCATTACAAAGGAAACAATGCAGGTTTCTGCACCCAGCTGCATCTCTGTGAGCACAGCTGCCAAGACCCTGTTTTGGTGGGTGGCTGGCAGCAACTTCACATGAAATCTCCCCCTCTGTGAGAGCCACGAGAGGTCACAGGCAGCAGGGCTGCTCGGCTGCCGGCACCTCCCCACGAGGTGGGCAGCTCTGTCCCTCACAGCGCTGTCACAAATGCTTGCAGAGAAAAGGTCCCTCCCAATGAGGGTGATCAGTGCAGGTGGCAGAGTTGTGTGATAGAGCAACCCTGAATGCAGCAATCAGACCACGTCTCTGCGTGTGCACCCTCTGTGCCATTTGCATTGCCTCAGCCCTGACTTCAGTAGAAGTCACAAGCACGTGGTAATGTGTTCTGGAGGAAAGGAGAGGTGCAGGACACAGATATTAGACAGTTACTTTCCTCTTTGCAGAACAGTGGGTAACAGATTGGCATGTCAGTTCTTAGATAAGCAGGTGTCCTTGCTGAATTCCTTACCAGGAGGGCTGTCAGATATCACAGTGCAGAGACTCTCAACTGGCAGAGACCAACATGAAGGACCAGCCATTTGCTTCAGGACTGACTTGCTAAAATTTAGTCTGAAAAAGGGAAGCGTGAGGGACGCTTGCTGATATTCTCTAGGTGCATAAGAAGTTTATTTGAAGAGGGAAAAATTAATTGGGAGTGGAAAGGAAGCAATGTGACTGAGTTACTGCAGAGATGACTTAGGAAAATCTGCTTTGCAGCAAGCCAGCTGTGATATGTCCACCCCTGTCCTTCCCTGCACTGCATCTAGAGAAGCACTTACTCAAAATAATTTAGATAAAGATGGTTCTACTCTAGGAAGAAATTAACTGTATTACCTTGTACAGTTTTCCTATGCCATTCTTCTAATTTAATATTTTCATTACTTAAGAGTTTTGCTCTAACTCTTATCTGTTAGGTAAGGCTGAATGTTGTGCAGCTGAATGCTGGGAGAAGGAGTCTGTTTTAAGTAGCTGGGACTAGCAAGGTCCTTGGAGCCTAATGGCTAGGGTGGTAGTCTTAATGTCTTAATGGCTATTCATTAAAAAAATGTGACAAAACTTTTCTAGTAATCCCTTTATAACTAACAAGCTGGCTTTTGCTTTATCCTCCAGAGCCTGATGTTTCAGCTAAAAAATAGTTATGAAGAATGGAGCTATCACTGTTTATCTTCTTTTTACTTGGGCTTCATTGAGAAAGCAGATTGTTCTGTATTCGTTCACTTCTACAGCTGTCAACAAGTATCAGAAATAATTAAGCTATTTTACCCAGCAGCAAAACATTAAATATTATTTGAAAGACATGCTTAACTGAAAGGAGCATCTTCATTTCCCCCCTTATCTATTCTGCCAGAGCCTCATTTTCTCTGCTTTGTGCTGTAACATCCTTGTACCTCTGTAGGTACGTTTTGCCAGCTCTCTCAGCTTTGGAAGCCTTGCATCTTCCAAGCAACATCATAAGAAAAAGAATAAATGGGCTCAGTAGAAAATATGTATAAAATATGCTTTTAATTCTGGTATGCCTGGAAAACTAAGAGCATAACATATGTGGATTAGGTGACTCAAGCTGCTTGCAGGGATGTTCTACACCAAGGGTTATAGATGAATTTCTTAAAAAATCTGCAATATATCAGGCTCTTGCTTGACAGCAGCATGGCTGAGGATCAGGGAGAGTCTCTCATCTTCACTCTCTGACAGCTCATTCCTCTCCCTTTTTGTTTGTACATGCTCTGCTATTCTGCTTTTGCTAATAGTGGTCAGAAATGAAGTGAGCCTTATAAAATATATATTGCACCTGCCACTCAAAATAGACATCAGGAAAATGAAGTAAACAGCATGAAAATAACTGTTTTCCTCTAGTCAGGAGAGAAGCTCGATATACCTTAATGGCAATCACTAATGAGGAATGGTCATGGTGGTGGGTTTAGGCTTACAAGTCACTCTCTTTTCCTTGTTATTCATTAGGATGGAGTGAGCAACAGGCATGAATGACACAGAATGATGAGTACAAAGCCAGCCTTATGATCTGAGAGCCTCAAGCAAAAATAAAATCTTATCTCTGACTGCAGGAGGAAGAAATTCCACTGCAGCAATAAATCCAGAGGAACAGGATCGGGCTATGATTCGGACATAGGACAGGAGCAAGCAGCCTGTGCAGAGGCAGAATACCAAAAGGTGAATGGGGCTTTTTGTTTTAGCCTAATATAGGCACAGTCTTTTCTACAATTATCCTCCTGCCCAGGCGATCCTAGTTCTGTCCTGAAGGATCTCTGAAGCCTTGCCTACTTGCTGTGCATGACCTAAAGTCATTACTCCCTTGCTTTCAGCAGTATCATTATGATTTGCTATTTGTGCTCCTCTATGGATTCTGCAATTACAGTTGACTGTCCTACGTTTCCCCAAAACAGGGATGTTTTGTGTTGTTCTTTCTAAAATAATGGTTTCCAGAGGCCATTCCCCACCACACAATAAGCATTTGAAAACAGCATTGTGTTTGGAGGCAACCTAATTCCCCTGTGGCTCTTTCCAAGCCCCAGCACCACTGTGTTATTGAGGATGCTTTCTTCCTCCTCCCAACCTTGAAATGCCAAATATATCCTGACTACAGATGTTGCAGATGATATAATGACATTGGATTGTAATTCAGATGATGATTTTACTGCCAAGTAACATCTTAGTTGTGACTTCAAACCTAGCAATGTTCTTGAGTGAGAAAACAATATTTACAGTAGGATTTCAGCCACAGCAGCTCCATGGTGCATTCAAGCATCTGTTTACAAAAAGTTCAAAGAGGTTGAATTGGTTACTCTAAGAAACAGCCAACATACCACCTGATTAGTACATCTCCATATATACTACCACCAAATTTTATGTCCACTTTAATGTTGCGATAAATTTTACACATAAACACAGAAATAGCTGCTTATATAACTTTGAAGTTGGGGCACAAACTCTCATGATAGCAAGAAACACTTGAGGGGAAATCCATTGTTGGGTGACTGACATAGTCAGGGTTGTGCTCTCCATTGTGTTGAGCAGCCAGGGCCTAAGCTGAGATGGAGGCTTTAGCACCATCCTAACTTTTAGCTTCCTAACCCACGCTGATTTGTATCATAGCCTTCATATTTTTTAAACACAGCAATTCCTCTATGTTTAATACGGAAGCCGCTGTTTGCTGTGGAGTTTCCAAAAATTTGTATGCCTGCAGGATATTTAAAAATATTTCCAAATCAGCCTATCAAGGCAGGTTTTTCTCCTGTCTGAGTGTTTATGTAATAAAAATAAAGATCTCAACAAGTGCCTGCCTTGTAACTTTGTCTGTACACAGAGTGTGAGGTTTGTATAAAGCAGGTATCCATTATGTGCACATTTCCCTGCACTGCTAAATGTCTGTTCCACTCTCTAAATTACCAGCTCCATATTTAAATGTAGCAGGTTTGCAAAAAAAACCACTGCGACTGACAACATTCAGATTTAATCTACAAAAGCAAGGCTGCAAAACTGTAGGGTATTATGTCCCTTTAGTATTATTCACTACTAAACATATTTTAACCACCAGCAGGAGACGTGGACCTTGCAGGGGGGAAGGGATGCCTTATGGCAGGATGGATTTTATGGTGATTTTGTTTTGCTTTTTCATGGGACACATGAGAGATAGAAGCTACAAGGAAGGCAATATTTAGAGCTCCTCACAGTACAGTGCAACACTGCATAGAGTCACGGTTGGATGGACAGGAGGTTTGGCAGCAGAAGGGGATGGAGCAGCTGCTGAGTCCCAACCCCAGTGTTGCTCCCAGGTAGAAGCAATCCTGCAGCACCCAGCTGTTAGAGCAATCCTAAAGCATCCAGCTCTACCACTGCCTGACGTGGATCGGAAGACAAACACCTTAATGCAGGTGCACTCTCTGCTGTGAGATGACCCTGTAGCAATCCCTCAATCAGGAGCTGTGAGTGGATGGCAAGCAGTAGCACCACGTGGAAGGGCACCACCTGCAAGGGTGCTGGGTGCCGTGACCCAGCCTGACATGGCACAGAGCCAGCACTGCCTGTGGCTTCCTCTCCCTGCATGGATGGTGAAGGCCATGTTGGGTCTTTTTCCCAATCACTAAAGGAGGCATCAAGTGTCCTCATTTCCCCCTGCTTCTTCCAAGCTCCAGGCCCTCTTCTCCCACACTTCAGGGGTCCTTCAGCCACTCTTAGGATCTTTCTAGATACCTGACACTTTGCAGCTCTTCTGTGCTCCCCTTAGTGTTTCTTAATACGCTATTCAGTGACATTACCAATTCCTTCCTGCTGGTGTGTCAGCCTTTTTTTGTCTTCCACAGCTGCTTTCTCTAGCAGGTGTTCTGCAATCTGAGATAATCCCCTGCTTGTCATGGGGATTTATAAAGCCCAGGACTGCCTCTGTGCTGCCTCTGCTCCAGAGGGGTCTTCTGCAGCTACTTGAGTGCTCCCTTGCTTTTCTCCAGAGATGCAGCCAAGAGAGCATTGACCACCACAATGGCACAAAGCATCCTGGAATGAAAGAGAAGACATAATTTTTTTCCTAACTACAACCAGCGTACCTACCTGCATGGAAGAATTTAAAAAATGGTAGCAATATTACTCAATAACTCAGTAAGTATCGGGAGAGACAAAAACAGAAGGCAAGATAAGGAAAAGAAAAGATTATGAATGTGGGCAGGTTTCTTAAAATGTGCTCATGTGAAAATTTCTTCCATACTGGGGAAAGTCACAAAAAAAACATACTCTCGGAAGAAACTGTTGCAGTTCCCTGCAGGAAGTTCTATTCTGGGATAACATAAACTGTGTGCTGGTTGGATTAATATTTAACATGTCTGTAAAAATAATATTGTCCTGTTACAAGTTCCTCCCAAAAATGGATAAAAGCCAAATTACAGTCTAAAGTAAAACCTATAGAAATACAAGCATCTCATAGCAGGAAGATACTACCATAAGTCAAATAAATGTTGGAATATTATGTTTATAATTAAGAAAATAAAAATAAGAATTTAAAGAGAGAAATAAAAAACCACAGAGATTTGCATCTTAATATTCTGTGGAATCACCTTTCTTTATGTGGTTAATAAATAACCTGTTGATTTAGAATTGTAAATAAATGGGGATTCTTTTCCAGCTCTGGAATATTTTTTTGGAAAAGATGTGCAATGATTCATGCCAAACTACACAGACACGCACATGTACTTTGAAAGCACTTCCTTGGGATTGAATCATGCTCTTTTTTTACCACTATGTGAAATCTTTCTGGGAATAACAGAGTATTTTTCAACTTTCTTTATTAAACTGATCTATTTTTTCTAGATATCACAAGTTCCTCTTATTACCTGTGACAGTGAAATACCAGCCCTTTGGAGCCTGGCTCAAAAAGGTCCTACAACTTCCTTTTCTCTTAGTTCTAAATGTTTTCTGTGGCTAAGATTCATGACTGTACAGATGGTCTATTCATCATGTTAGGCTCAATTACCTCTGAAAATACATGGGGAAAGCATGTTTCCATTGAAGTCAGTGTTAAAATTCCTATTACGGCAGTGGGGCTACATTTTCAGTCACAGGCACACCTACCTTTGGGGGTTCATCTGGATGGGAGTGAAATTCTTATAGTGTTTGTATCACTATGTTTGGTAGCAATGTTTCTAGACTATATGGTTTCTGTAACAGATGTTATTACAAAAAGTCATCATGCCATTTGTCAAAGCAATTTTTCAAACTGAATTTGCTCAATGTGTTCTATAGTTAATGGCATTATGGAGACTGAATTTAATTATTCAAGACAGTATTCTCTCTTTTGATGGATGTCATTGGTCATTAATCACCTTGCTTCTTTTTCAATTAGCTGAGACAAATTTTTACCCTTACAGTTAACCCTTAACATGAACCCAGCAGACAGGGTGCAGCCCCAACCTTACTCATGGCATGAGGCAAGGATATACATGTTGCACACTGTCAGTAGTGCTAATGCTCCCACACTCAATTTACAATGTCTTATTGACCTGGAAATTTGTCAGCTTCTTAAAGTTCCTTCTCTAAAAATGGATTTAAAATCAGATCTAAAACTCTAGTATTCTATCTTTATATACTTGCAGAAGTTCAAAACAGTGTGGTGGGCTCCAGTTGTGTCTTAGTATGTATTCAATATTTCAAACCCTTCTTGAAGCAGAAATAGTGAAAGATCATTCTGTATGTTTTCTTAAAGAAAATTAATCTTTTAAACACTGGTATTTCTCCTGTGTAAAGACCTGGAGACCAGGAGCCTGTGTAGTGAGTATGTGCACGAAGAATGTTCTGATTTTTAAATTACACTTATAAAACAAAACTATTAATAACAGGCCAAGGAATTAAAAAGATAGAGCAATTTACTGCCTAAATAATAAGAATGTGTGGCAAAAAGGTGTAGAAAACTTTGGATATCAAAATTTTTTTCAATTGGCAAAGCAACAAATTATAGTATAAATCATGACAATGAGAACTGTATCAGGAAAATTAATTTCAAAGTGCAGGAAAGAAGGACAAAAAACTGTGTAAAAAGACTATTAAAAATTTGCCTGATTTTTTCCCCAGGAATAGCAAAAGGTCCCTGTACACCTTCTTACTCGACACATCTTTCCTCACACCACTGCCAAGAAAACACCTATGAGAGTGTAGGAATGAGGTCTACAGTCATAAAATATGTGGTGAAGGGGTTACCACGGGCATGACAGCCTGTGATGGGGATGTTACTTTACAATGCATTGTCACTGCAATTGGCCAGGTAGCAGAGGGAGTGATAGGAAGGTGTCACGGTTCTGTTCTGCCCTTGCACGAACCCCACAGCCTTTATAATATCTCTTTGTAGCTCTCAATGTTCCACATTTACATTTAAAGTGGTTTCCCACCTCCCCTCCCCATTTATGACAGCAATAACAGAGTATTTGACTACAGTCTCACCTCTATTTCTCCCAAAAGTATAAATTCCACATTTGAAATCCTTCCTGGCAGAGGATGAGAATATGACCACCTTGCAGGCAGGGTGATGGGCTTGCTCCTCTCTCCTCCCCAAAGCGGAGCTGCCTCTTTGGTAAGTTTTGCTCCTCCATGTGCATTGGAGTATACCCAGGAACACTTGTATGTAGTGTTACATGCTTATATTTTGTAAATCTTGCAAATTTATCACTGGTAATCTAACAATAATCTATAATTTGTTCCTCCAGTAAACCATACTATTCCTGAATCTGGATTGTGAAAGCTCTTAGTGAACTTGATCACAGTTACAGTGTTGAATTGGTAAACTGCACTTTTTGTGAGTCTGTGATTGTGAATGAGACCAGACTTACAGTGTAACCCACACTGTTTGGCTGTAACCCACCTGGGACATTACTGAATGCAACCACACTCACAGTGCAGAATTGGTTCTAATAAGAATTTAATCGAGCCACACCCAGTCCCTCTGATCTCTGAAGATCAGCTGGAACATGAGGAGGTTTATTTTCTGCCAAATGTCTCTGCTCTTAATGCAACAGTGAGCCACAGAAGATATCATATTAATGTACTTTTCACTGTTATCTTTTTCCTCTCTGAGTCTGCAATATGGTGTCCAGCATTCCAAAAATTTATCTCCAGGGAGATCATGCAGACTCATGGTGAGGAAGGGGGAATATGTCATACCCACTGTGATCAGGCTAGCTGGGGTCTTTTTACAAAGATATCATTTTCTTTCCCAGCAGCAGTGTTTTACTGTCCCATCACCTCATCCTGAAATCTAGATAGAGCAATGGTTGACACTCTGTTATGTACTTGGTCATGTCTAAAAACTGAAGTTATTCACCAAGTCTTCATTTCCTTCAAGGAAAACCATTCCCTGGTTCGTCTTCCCTTTGAGGCGTTCCTCCTCAAAGGGGAGGAGAGCAGCCGGACATAGCTCTTCTGGCATTCCCTGGGAGATAAACCATGTAGCACAGCTCAAGAAAAGATTGACACAAACTCCTGAAAGCAAATTCAGCCTCCCTTTTTCAATCAGATAAGGCAACTATTTGTAGTGCCAGCTGGGCCAGACCTCAAACATCACATAACAGAGAAAATAACACTGTAATCTTGGAGGACAAATGCTGGGGATCTCACTCCCCTTTGTCTGTCCTTGTGCTGTTCTTCATCCTAGAAGAGGTGACATAAGACCTGCACATTGAAAACAAATCCATGACACTGTGACTTCCAGCTGGAGTATTAAAGCTTGGGAGCTTTGAACTGTGGCCTTCCAAATTCCCACACAGGGGAGAAGAAGTACGACCTGGATGTTCCAAAGCCTCAGAAAGGCACCACCTGGCCTGACCTCTGGGACCACGCAGAAAGTGACTGGCATTTAGAGAAACCCAGAGGTTTCTCTAAAATGTGCCAAATATATTAATATGATATTAAGATGATTTAAGGGAAATACATTTTCTCCATCCCATCAGATATTCTGGACTTGCAGCTGAGACTCTTGCCTTCAGAATTCCAAAGCAGGCCCTATTCAGTGATTTATATCACTATGGCAGCATATGTGTGATTAATAAAAACACCTTACTTACCTTTCCTTGCAGCTACTTGAGCTGCTGGAAAGCACTCCTTTTACCAGACAGAGAAATCATCCTAGATTTCTGATCTCTTTTCTCCAGTTTATAGGAAAATACAGATTGTGGGTAACTTCTATTTTACACAGAAGTAAATCCTGAAGAAAAACCTGCACAGTTGCTGTAAGTGTGGAGAGAAAAGAAACACCTAGCTTTTTTCCAAATTTTTCCAGCTCTTCCCTTTGTCACAAGGATATGAGAAATAGTTTTTTAAAAAGGCAGGCTCATTTAAAAAAAGGCTCCTTTAAGAGAACTTGATGCTAGAGTATGAAACTGCATGTTTCATGTTTATGTCTACTCCTTTGTTTTCTGTTTAAAAGGAATTGCCATTTATTCTCTATAGTCACTGTCCTTTAACATTCCTTTTTTCCCCCATTTGCTTTTCTTCTGTTTACAAGCAGTTCCAAAAAGATTGAATGTATTTATGTAGTCATATGTATTTATATAGTCATATGACATCAGAAAAAAATAGGATTCTTTTGGTTCACTGCTCATACTGAAAAATCTGCTGCTCTCCTACTAGGAACTGGACAGGTTGTCCAGAACAGAAACCCAACAGAACCTTTATTTATTTTATGTGTTTGTTTTTGGTGAAGCTAAGTCAACATTATATCCCCATTAGAATAAGTCCATCAGGAGTTATATCCCAGCTGATGAGAAAAGCTTGAAAGGATTGAATGTCTAGTTTGGATAAAGACTCATGTGTTTAGCATTTATCAGATATTAAACTCACAGAAAACAAAAAATATTAAGAGAAGTAACTAAAGGGTCACCCCTTCTGTCCTTCCCCTACTGGTCATCCTCTTCACCAGTAACACTGTCACAGAGCACATGCTCCTCTTCCTGTGTCCTTTTCACCTCTGCCAAGAAGAGTGCTTTGCAAGGTGGGGGATCTGTTTAGGATTCAGGACTCAACTCGGACCTGTTTGTCAGCAGCTCTGAAACTACATAGCCTTGAGTACCCCCTGCTGCCTTGCCTTGCCAAGGTTTGCAAAGAAGGAGCAGGGAGTTTGCAAGAGACAGGTCTAGGGACCTTTAAATGCTCCTAATGGGTAGACTGCAAAGGAGAAACTCCTAGAAGCTTCTGTTTGTCCTGATTTCACTGTTTTTTTTTCTCTATGCCTTGCAGCTCCAGGTAAAAGTCTATTTACTCCTCTGATACTGCACCATGGCACTCAGCTTCACCAAAAAAGGCATGTGTGATGTCTTTTCTCCTGCCTCCATGCAGGGAGTCAGTTGTGGGAATGGCTCCCACTCAGAAGATACCTGAGAGAGAGGTGCTTTAGGCTGGATCAGCTGCAGCTGTACAGACCCTGGGGCAAGCGGAGGGGAGGAGGTGTAAAAACTGGCTTGCTGTAGAAGACCAGACAGTATCACTCAGTTCTTTGGATAGCAGCTCACATTAAAATAATTGAGAAACTGCATCTGCATTTCAATAAGGCTCTGTGTGTCATGTAAGTCTACAAGCATATCACGCATATCACCCCTTTTGTTATGCATTTAAAAAAAAATAAATCTGATCATTTACCTCTTTTCTTCCACAATGACTGACTTTATAGATGCTATTTCTTTGCATAGCTGAACCATCCTTTTCCAAACTTGGCTTCTTTGCACACATGAAATGTTTTTGATCAGATTATATTTACAGTGCAGGCAAATGCTAATTTAATATCTGTCACAAGATCTTGCAAGATTTCCCATGAGGTCTCATGATGGTGTATCAGCACGTAATTAAATAAGAGGGCCAAGTCAGTCTCGGGTGTAAGTCCTAGGAAGGCAGTGATATTACATCAAGAAAGTGTTTCATCCTACTGCAGTCAATTCTAGCTTGCCTGACATCTCGTTATTTTAAATTTCTTTGGCTTTTTTTCTTTCCTTTTTCCAATCACCCTTGTGAAAGTATGTTACTTGTCACAGATTCCTTTGATATGCACATTGATTTCTATTTGTTTTATTCATGTACTGGTTATCTGCTTCTTTGTAATTTCATCCCCAAACAGATTGATGCCTACTGCTCTTAGATTTGCACAGCGAGAGGCTTGCAATAGTGTAACACATGGTGTTAAAATAATGCCTAGAGCTTTAGCTAAGATTCATTACTTTTCATATGTTTCCTTGAACTTTTCCACTGAAGCCATATATTCATTCACAAAGAGGTTTCTGTTTTCAGCCATTCTCTGTTATGACTGCTCACTCCATCAGGCTTCACCCCGGCCTTGCTGAGACCATCATGTGTGTTCCAGTGCTGCATGCCAACTTTGGCATCTTCTCCATCAATGTCCCTGGCTGTTGTGACTATCCCTGCTGGCATCTGGACACAAACACTTAGAGCAACTCAGTGCTGCTAGACCCTACAGCTTGAGCTCAGCCTTTTGCCTGCAGGGAGGGGACATCTGCCCAGCTCAGTGCAGCACTGTGCAGAGATACCTACACTGCAAGCCAGCTGCAGGCTGTGCAAATACATTAGAGATGAACCTCTGCCCTGGCTGATAGCTCTTCAGAGAATTGAGATGCTTGAGCCAAGCAAATGGTGCTGCTAAAATGGCAGCATTCCATTAAGAGCCTCTGCAGGACAGCCAAGGTTTGTTCAGGTTTCTCTACATGCTGTTGCATGATGCTGTGTGGATAAGCTGAAGTGCTGGAGTGATTCCTTTTTCTGCTGGAGTATATTGGTATGTCACAGGTAGGTTTCTGCTCATGCTGAAGCTCTATGCTGAAGCTGTGGCTGGACAGCCACGGACAGCAGGTATTCAGCTGGCCTGTAGTGTGGCCACGTATTTCTAGAGTGACTGTAGCTACAGCACAACTGCTTGTGGAAGAAAGAAAACTCCTCTTTCTCTATTTTTTTTTTCCCATTGCAATTTTCAACTAAAAATTATTTGGAGAAGGAGTATGATCTTGAAAATCAAGATACCAGATCTGCTGAAAAAAGACAGTATCTGGGTTGTCAAACCACAGTTTTCTATGTAAAAGTATGCCGGTGGATTCTGAATCTTCACACTAAGCCATCTAGTCTGCCCCATGCTTCAATCCACTCTTGGGAAAATGGGGAGACTTCTCTGCCCCACAGCAAGGAGTTATAGTCACAGCCTCCAAATGTATTTCACACTCCCAAGCCCTTGGGAGCCCCCTTGGACTTTCTTCCTGCTGCATTCATCTCCAGTCTGGCAGTCCCCTGAACCCCTGCTGCCCCATCCTCCCTCCCTCTGCCCACAAATGCATCATGTTCTCACCCATCTCTCTACCTTTCTGACCCGTCTTCTTTCCTCATTCACTTCCCTGCCTCCATAAAGCCAATTTTTCTTATTCCACTCCCAGTAATCTTGATTGCTTCATATGACACCACATTCGTCCAGAGCGGGTGCTTTCCTTTTATGCTAGCTTTGCTCTAATACAAACTTTACTATGACATATCCAGTTCCTGACTGCCAGAATCAGTTCCTATAACATAGACCTTTCCAACCAGCAGTCTGGCTGTCCTCCAGGATGTCTGCAGGAGAGATATTCAAGGGAGAAGCTGAGGGAAGGAAGGCCTGGCAGAAGACCTAGGTTCTTCTCCTTTAAATAAAGCTGCAGAGAGCAGCAGTAATAAGTCTGGTGTTCAAGATCCCCATAGACACTGTTAATGGGAAAAGAACTGGGAGCATCTACTGAAAACTTTGAGAGGACTGTTAGAGAAATTAAGAGCAAGTCAGTGATTTGCATGGTGTATTTATTTTCTAAAATGGAAATTAAGGTTCTAATTGAGCATTTTATGTAATTAAAATCTTTTATGTGGAAAAATGAAGTCTCTGCTACAGAGGTAATAGGAAGTACAAAAATACTTCGTATGTTCTAAAGATAGTGCAGATAATGCAATGTTCTCCGTGCTTCAATTCTCTCTCCAACCAGATCAGCTATTCCTGTTTGCTTGTGCCAGATGCTGGGTTACTCACAGATCCTACTGTGCATAACATGATTCTCCCACAAGTTCTCATTTGTGATGAGGTAGGCTGAGATAACCTCACTCTGTTATGGGCCTCTGTACTTTTTATTCTGTAAGTATTATCCCTTGGAGAGGCTGAGTCCCACAGCACCGGGAGCTGCTCAAGTGAAGAACAGGTTATCTGAGGAGTGGTGATGAGAATAGGGATGTATGGAGTCCAAACACTTACCCTAGAGCCAGTAATTGGGCCTAATGGGAAACAATCAAGTCTTCCAGACAATATGGGGAGCAGAAAAAGATGTCTTTGCAGTGAGATGTTTTTCCTGGTGTTAGTCAGTGAGAAAATACTGTGAGAAGAGAGAGAACAGAAGAGCCTCATGAGGCGTTTCCAGATCCTGTGTTTCCATTTTGTCCAGCAATTTAGGTTTTCTTTAGATTCAAATATGAACATGCCTACTTGTCCCAACTGCAGCTTTGCATTTCCAGTGTATTCCCCAAATAACTGTTTACTGGAAGCTCCTGATGTCCCACTTCTGAGTGGATTGTCTGGAGGCAGAAAGGACTCACACCTGTGTGAGAAACAAAACCTTTACATATTCAAGATAGTATTTTATTCTGGCATGTAAAATATTATCCATTTTATTCCCCCTTTTCTTGAACTCATAGTTTCTTGAACCCCCTGTTTCATGAGACTCTCATCTCATTACCAGCCAAGCAAAAAAGTGACAAACTCTCATTGAGAAGCAACGTTCAGTGTCCTCACCTTTTGAATATACAATTTCATTTATTTTTGTTCCTTGTATGCTTGAACGTCCTCGTGTAATTTCCATTTCTTTACACTCTGCCTTCTTTATTTCATGTACACAAATGTGCGTGACTGTTGCGCAGGCGATGGGACAAACAAGGTGGTCCTTTCTCAGTCACAATCTCCATTGATTTCAGTAAGCAATTTGATTAAGTGGAGAATATAAGATTTGAGCCAGCCAATTTCACCCAGATTAAGAGGAAAACATGCCTGAAATTGATTGATATGGAAGCAGCAAGCTCAAGTCCATTGGGCACTCATAGCCTGTAGACACCATGCATGCTGTATCAACAATAATAGAAATTCAATAAGAGTACATGGTCCAGAAACAGATTTGTCTTTGAGAGATCTTTAAAAGCTACACAAGGAAGTTCTGCCTCTGAGAACATTGCAATCTTTCTTGTCAGTGGGACGCAGGTTCAGCCAGGTAATCAATAGCATGCTCTCACCCAGCTCACTGCTGGATTAGAATACCCCTAAATAATTACCTCTTTCATGACAATTCTTCCCTTTTATCAGCACACAAACTTAATGCTGCTGCTGTCAATTGCACTACCACAAACTTCAGTGATGTAGGGAAAGGCAGGACCTGTGAAGGTGAGGCACCTCCTGAATTAGAGTTCAGACCTGTTTTGTCGAAGACATCATGCCACCTAATCCTGTGCACACACTTATACAAATCTGTTTTATAGTATACAGCACAGACCAGCTCTGTGCATCTGCCTCCTTCTTTAAAAGCCTGTTCAAAGGAGAAATCCTAATATGTTGCTAATGCATAATTTTCCTTTGAAGGCTATGGAGCCAACCACCTCCTTATAGTCAATGCTTCCATGCTCTTGCTTACTTTAATTTCTGCTGTCAGCAGGGCACTGAAGCTTTGGTGAGTGCTGATTTGCATTCCTCTTGCACAGGGTCTCTGTGGAATACACCTCACACAGCCTATCTGACCTCCTGGCTGGGGATGAGCTCACACTGGACCTACTCTGTGTAGCTCAGGAGCATATACCCTGTAAACCTTCTCCCTCACCCTTGCACTCATTGTCCAACAAGTGACCAATATAACTGCTCCCTTTGAAACAAGCAGAACAGTCATCCCTGACTCATGTTATAAAGGCTTTATGGAAAGGAAGAGAAAGACTTCAATGAAAAATCCTCTCAGTTGGAAAAGGCAGTTCTTATCTGCACTCCAGCAATTTTCAGCAAAATTTACAGTTTCTTTTATGTAGCAAATCCTCTGTAAATGATTATATATACAAACATTGAAAATTTCCAGGTCCCAGAACACATAATAATATTTGTGACTTACAAAGCCTTTTTCATCTTCAAAGCACTCCTCAAGCACCAGCTAATGAATCCTCAAGTTGTTCCTTTGAGGTTAAGTGATGTGGTCAAGGTCAAAGCTTGTATCAGTCTCAGAACCAGGATTAGATACGAGCGGATTTTTCCTCTGCATTCTCTATGTAAGCCGTGATCTTCATAGGGGCAATTGCTCACCATTCTGTAACAGAAATTCAAATATAGAAGCATTACAAATTCTTTAAGAGAAACAAACCAAAAGTTTGGTGTTTCAGAAGTAATTTCTCACCTTTTCTCCAAATTATAACTACCCTCTGTGCTTTAAAAATAGCAGCCTGCTCTGTTTTGCAGTTTGGCAGGAATGCTTGCCCACCTGCTTTACCAGATGAGTCTCTGTTTCTCAGCAGCCCCCTCCTTTTTCTTCAGTGAAGCCATCCCTAGACCTACTTCCAGATGATGACCCTTCCTAGCCAGGTGCCAGCCCTATTCCAACCCTACCCCTGCCCTGTTTTCCACAGCATTAACAATGTTCACTTGACTCCTGAACTAGATGTAAAGGAGAAAGTCTTATTAGAGAGATCTGAGCAGCACACAATTACATCCCTGAGCACGTTTTGTTTGGGTCATGCAGAGTTAATTCAGAAAATCAGTGCAGAGTGCTTATCAGTACTAATTTAACAGGATACTTTCTTATCAATACAAATCTTGCCAAGGTGCTTTTTTTTTTTTGTTCAACACTAAGGCAAGTGGTGTGTAAATCAGTTTAAACCTTAGAGAGGTTTAACTCCCTCAACACCTGTCACTCGTTGCAAAATAGCTCCAGTTGCACACAACTTTCAGTTTGTGGTCTTGCAGAGATTACATAGTGCAATTTGAATCACAGAAAGTCAGGAATGGGGTGCTGCCTCCATGGGGTGATCCCTCCATGTCAGGAAGGTGTCCCTGGGATCCCCCATGCTGCCTGGGCCGTCCCACAGAGCTGCACACAGCCTCTTCTACCTTCCCTCATCTGCCTTCGTTTGCCTCCAGCTCTGCTTCAGATGCGCAGTGCATGTAATCCCAGCACTCACATGAAAATCTATCCCAGCAGCTCAGTGGTGGATGACTCAGCCTAAATGAAAGACGAGATGGTTTTTTGTCGTAGCCTGTTCGGAGTCACTCTGATAACATATGATTGCAATTTAAGTGGGTGGGGAGTAGCAGGGAGAGAAGGGGACATCTTGCACACAGCTTGAAACGTCCTAAAAGTTTCTGAAATCAAGCCCACAGTCTCTTTTTAGCTCTTGCAAATGTTAGTCAGAACCCAACACGTATTTATGATCCGAGACTTACATTGCCCAGTTCACTCATATCTTCCAGATATGAGGCACAGCCACTTCACAGTCTCCCTGTGGTGTCCTCCACTGGCAGCTTGAAGCTGCTCAACAGATAATGAAATGAGCATTTTTGAAAACTTGTGAGATAAGAGTATTTTTATCAGCCAGGGTAGAAGTATCCCAGACTAATAAAAATAATGTAACCAGATGGTATGATACAAAAAATAGCAACAATCCTGAGAAAGAGCAACCACCATATAGGAATTTTCCCCATCTGCCCACCAAGTAGGATGTACTCATGCAACTTTGAAATTCTCTTCTGCGTGATTAACCCCCTTGGAGAAAAGGGATTCACCCTTTCCTCTCACATGGGACATTCAGCTTTCAGTACCATCAAGAAAAAAACCATCAGGGTCCTCTACATTCATCCCACGATGTTATTATCAAAATACTGTATTACAGATGGCATGGGCTAGCACTACCCGCTCATAACTTTCAAGTAGAGTGGCAGCTGCTACTGTATTTTGTGTGGAACCTAGTGCCCTGCCTTGCATTTGGCATGCTGCAAAACCAGACTTTGCCTCAGGCATCTGGAGAACAGTGGGTCAAATCTGGACTGGGGTGGGAGGCAGCATGATGCTCTAGGATGGTCTGACACAGCCCTGTGGGACATGGAGACCCTGTCCTAGGTCTCAACATGTTTGGCACTACATAATCCCGGTGTTTCTAGCATCTGAAGTAGTCAATTAGGACTTTTTGGATGTATTTCTGGATTTAAGCAGTTAAAGTCCTCCTAGGTTCTTTTTTTAGACACTGAGTCCTGGATCTAACCCAAAGACTATAAGAAGGAAAAATGTGAAGTTTTTGCTCTCTCCATAAAGATGTCTAGCTGTCTTTTAAATTCATTCCTGTTATTTGCTTCAATAGCTTCACCTAGCAATAATTTATTCCACATGCTTATTACTTTTTGATTGAAATAGCTGTGCCTGAATTCCCCTTTCACTCTTAATTTCCTAGTTTTCAGACTGAGTCTCTTGTTTTTCCAGACTTCTCATCAGACTGAAGAGTTTATCTCATTCCAGTTGATCAAACCCTTTTACAACTTTAATGTTTCTGCAGGTTTTCTTTTCTCTGATTTTTCTGACAAGAATAAATGGTTTCTTTTGAACAAATGTAGATTAAGTCTGCTTATGCTTCCATCTCCAGAAAGGCGGAGAACTATGTGAGAAAGTAACCATGTCAAAACCCTGTATTTCAAACTTATGAGGACTCTATTTAGTAATAGCAACAGTGTATTAGGGGTGAGAAATCAAATGTCCTACATGTTAATTCCCAAGTTCCATTACCTTGACAGCTGCAGACTTTTTGGGCTGGCATAAAGACGCTTATCCCGGAGCTCTCGAGGTAGCTACAGCGTCCTTTATGTGAGCGAAATCCCTGCCAGGACGGGTTGCAATGGTTTTACAACTCTCCCAAAGTACAGAGTTCTTGCTGCCACAGATGACCTGTTTCTGCTGGCTCCTCTGGAAATGAGAGTTACCCCAGGCGTGGTGTAAAGGCGTCAGCGAGAATGTGAGGTGACAGAGGGCTGTTCTCTGGGATAATTGCCTTTTTATTGTAAATCCAGTGTTGCGTTGCAAGGGTCCAGGGAGGAAGTCCGGAGACACCCAGGTGGCTGGAGTAACCCAGGAGAAAGAGAGCGAGGAAGCTCTGCAGGGGTCTTTTAAAGGGAGGTGGTACCAGGGGACACCCAATGGGAAGACGCCTGGTTCAAAGTGACCAGTGGAGAGCAGGAGAAGGGAGACCTTTCCAAGACATGACCATATAGAGTCTTCCAGGGCATAACCTTACATGGAACCTGAGGCTGGGGATACAGGTGACACAAGGGAAATATGGGGTTTCACCACAACTCAGGCGGGGAGTTCAGATATTGGAGGGAGGGGGATCAGAGGGCATTGCCCTGGGTCTCTTCCCACCGATTCCGAAGTTCCACAGCATGAGCCTCTGCCAAGTACGCTGCTACACTGGCAGAGCAAGGTGTAGTTTCTTTCATGGCTGAAAGTGTCCAAACAATTTCATCAATGACAAGGAATGATGTGGGAATATTGAGATTTTTACTCATTGTGTAATATTGTTTCCATATCTATCTCATAACACTGTAAAAAGATGCAGAATACAGAAAAAGAATAGAAGGTTGTACATGGATGTGTGTGCAGGAGTGTGTTTCACTGATTGCAGAAAGACCAGCTATTATAACCACAGTTTTCAGCGACTTATCTATGAAGATATGTGATCAGCTTAGAGAAACAACTCATTGAATTTCTATTGTTTAATTAGTTTTTGTCTCTCACCGTGTTTCCCTTTTTCATTAAGATAGGTATTGCAATCTGAATAAAGGTTCTGGGCTAATGTCCCATGACAATTACAGGGCGGTTCCTGAGGCTTGAAGTTATTGTTTTAGCATCCTTGTAGAGTGTGTTACCTTGCCCGACATTAGTACCTTTTCTGAAGGTTTTTTCTTGCAGCCAGAATGGTCCAAGATATGGTTTGGAACTGATAGCTTCAGTTCAGGGGAACACATGCCTCTAAAAGGAGAAGATTCCCCAGTGAACTAAAAGCTGTGGATTAAGCTGTGGCTCCTGCCTGGCATTCATTGAATGTCTGAGTTCTACTGAGTTCTTGAGGTAGAGAACAAGCAAACCACTGTGAGAAAAAAAAAAAAAAGGCATTTCAAACTGGTTTTGAGTGTAGCAATCTCCTCTGGTGACTCAAATCTCTACCCGTAATCCTGAACTGAACTTGCGCTTCAGAGATTAAGATCTGTCCCCATCAAATTTGTGCCCGTTGAGTATTGTGGGCCTTCTCTTCTCCTCCCAGTAGCCTGACCATGGTGCCCTGAACACCCAGCAGGATCCTGTGGAGACACCTGGCCCTGCAATGGTCTCAAACATCACCACTGGTACCCAGGGGACAAACAAGGAGAGAGACAAAAAGAGGAGTCGTGGGTTTGTAAAGACTGCCCTGTTGCAGGCCACAGGGCAGCAAATTGGTAACTTTGTTCTGTTGGACCGCCTCAAGATGATATTGCATGAACACTGCCTCCTCCAGATGTTCACAGATAACCTAGCAAATGTTATAGTTTTACATCTTCATGTGTCTACCTTTCCTTACAAAAAGTGACAGAGCTGTTGGAAGGAAAGTTGCTGAAGGAAAAGAGCTGCTGAAGGAAAGGAGGTAGCCAAAATGGGTAACAAGGAAAGGAGGGTGGAAACACATGCAACTGTCTTGCCCATAGGGCCAGTCTTTGGAAAAGGTGATGAAGAAGGTGGCCAGAGGGGCACACACCAACAAGCCTGACCCTGTGGCTCTGGAGGTTGGGCCATATTTTAGAGGGGGAGGCTGGAACGGTCCTCGAGTGGTATTCAGTTGTATTCCTGCTACTAGTGGTGCCATATTATACTGTACTTTTCTGTGAGGTCCAGAGATAAAGCTATTAATATTAACAATGGAGAAAAAATGAGTCTGATTTTCAATAAATATTTTATTCATTGTTTCCCATTAGTATCACTACACATGGTAAGGCATAACAGCATTTCTTTAAACATCCAACAATTCCTTTAGTGATACAGAAAGACGAGTTGAAATTTGAGAGTATCAAGCCATTTTAATTAAATTTTCAGGGCTTGAGGATATAGCTAAATTAAAAGGGGAGAAAGGATTTAAGTAGGGAGTGGTTTGGGATCCAAAACACCACGGGTTTTGTCAGGGAACGACTCTTCAGAATATAATTCTCTTTATCTTGACTATTTATCAGTGTATCAGGGAAAGGAAAATAAGGTATTGTCACTGCCAGATATGGAAATGAGAGCTTGGTGACTGAGTTTGCATCTCAACACATTGCTAGTTTGTCCTTCATAAGGGGAGAATTCAGTATGTCCTGAAAGGACACAGACTTTGGAAACTTTTTGTAAGGTGCTCTTCCAGGACCACAGAAATCCTTGAAAAATGTCACACACACATATAAATATAAACATATATATAAATATATGTGTGTGTCTCTGTGTGTGTGCGTGTGTATGTATATAATATACACACACACACACATATATATATATATATATATTTAGTCTTAGAAAGAAAGAAAATCTTTTGCCTTTTTCTTCTTGGATTTTCATGTTCCTTCTTTATTTTTATAAAGAAGAAAGGACTGTTCTCCTGTTGAAAGGAATCCTATAGCCTCCAGAAATACTTACTTAACTGCTTTGCTGTCAGTAGGTTGCAAAAAGAGTGAACCACCAATATTTAACCACATAGGGATGTCCATTCCAGTTCAGATACGAATATCTGACTGAAAAAAAACCAAGAGAAGATCAAAAAGAGGGTGTTCTTTTTTGAAAGAAGAAAGTAAAGCAAACATGAACCAATAAGCATTAAAAAGAACACAGTTAAGACTGAGTAAATAAAATAAAATGCCCAGAAACAAGTATTCCCTTTGAAAAAGAACATCAGAAGGAATGGAATTAGCGTTCAAAACATGCCTGACAATGCCCCACTGACAGCAGTGAGATGGTGATGGAGAGTTGCCTGGTGCACCAGAAGCCAGTTACCCCTTGAAACAGAACTTCATTCCTGTGCAGGACAGGCAAGATGTAGGAGCAGATTTTTCTGTTCCTTAGTGGCACTGGTTTTGTCCAGTATTTCCATTTGTTTTGATTAGTGCTCTGGGAAATATAGACAAAAAGCAGTGCTAATCACAAAAAGCAGTACACTTAATACTTTGTGGGGAAACATAATGGAAAATCATGCAAAATTTCAGCACTGAAGGAATGGTTTCTACCACCTCCCAAGGAATTAATAGTTGCAGATGCTGAAAAAAATTAATGCAAAACACTTTCTGTACCAAGATGCTTGCTAGAGAGATGTTACAAATACATATGAGAGATTATATATAAAAAAATTAGTAGTGAACATACCAAAAAGGGAACATCAGCAAGTCTGATTTTGGGTTGAGTTAGTTTAGTGAAAGTTTTTTAAGCCAAGAAGTCTTGAGGAGGGAATAAAACTGTCAGTGCAGAACTATTTTGATATGAAGCATTTATATCTGGAACTGCTATAATGTTTCACACAGCTGTTTTCCTAATGAAAGTTTTCAGCTTGTATTATGAAATATTAAAAGAAACTAACCTAAGTTGAACAATTTAGCAAAATTAGAAAATTTGGTATCATAAACAAATATTTCAGTTAATTTCACCAGTTCCCCAAAACACTATTTTGATTCAACTTCAGTATAATATTTGCCCTCTTCTTTTTCTTACTTAGACCATGAAACTCAAAAAAAAGCCAAAACCATATACCTTTAGCAGAATGTTTCTACAAGGTTTCTATAAATACAACTTGAAGAAAAATAGCCAATGAATATAATCTCTAGTAAGTGTGTTCACTGCAAAGCTGAACTACTATCCTCATAAAGCCATTCAGTAGTAGGGTCAGGTTGCCAACAGGGGCAAAAATGTACATCACAAACTACAAAAGGCTAAAAGTAAATATAATAGACCCGTGGATGACGCAGGTGCAGATACAGCACTGTGAATTAACATTCAATGCTAGTAAGAGGCTTGTGTTGAACAAAGACATTTTCAGATGTTTAATACACATGGATGTGAGAGCAACAATTGAAAAGTTTAATCCTAAAACCAGAAATTAATTACCCAGCTGAGCAAACTCCTCCACTATTCTGACCTTCACAAGAAGTTAACAGATGTTCTCCGGGAAATGTACAGTCCTGAAATCCAAAAAGGGTCCTGGTAGAAACACAGACAAGGGCTGCAGACCACCATGCAGCCTGTGACAACCTCTCCTACCTCACAGGCATGGGATAAGAAAGCAATTAACACTGGCACTCAACATATGGTAATGAATAGGGGACTGTACATGGGAATAATACAGACACATAATATACTCAAAATCTGGCAAGGATGATAATTTTATTTGGCCAGGAGACTGTCTGGTCAACCTCTGGGGAGAGATGTAGTCCCAGTTGTTCGAGCAGGCCAGAGATGGATTGATGTAACCTGTCAAATGCTTGTGCGAATATTGCCCCAAAGCCATGGGTCTAAAATCACAGAATCACAGAATATGCTGAGTTGGAAGGGGCCCACAAGGATCATTGAATCCAACTTCTGGCCCTGCACAGGATCACCCCAAAGAGTTGCACCATGTGCCTGAGAGCATTGTCCAAATGCTTCTTGAACTCTGTCTGGCTTGGTGCTGTGACCACTTCCCTGGGGAGCCTGTTCCAGTGCCCAACCAGCTTCTGAGTGAAAATCACATTTTCCTAACATCCAACCTAAACCTCCTGTGACACAACTTCCAGTCTGTAGGGTCCTGTCACTGGGCACCACAGAGAAGAGATCAGTGTCTGCCCCTCGTCTTACCCTCACAAGGGAGTTGTAACTGCAATGAGGTCTCCCCTCAGACCCTCTTCTGCAGGCTGAACAGACCAAGTGACCTCAACTGTTCCTCCCTTGGCTTCCCCTCAGGGCCTTTCACCATCTTTGTTGCCCTCCTTTGGACACTCTCCAGTAGCTTTATATCCTTCTTACATTGTGGCACCCAAAACTGCAAACAATACTCAATGTGAGGCCACCCCAGTGGCCACCCCAGTGCAGGCCAGAGTGGGACAATCCCCTCCCTTGCCCAGCTGGTGATGCTGTGCCTGATGCCCCCCAAGACATGGTTGTCCCTCCTGGCTTCCAGGGCACTGCTGACTCATATTCAACTTTCTGTCAACCAAAAGTCCCAGGTCCCTTTCTGTGGCGCTGTTCCCCAGCCTCATGTTCCCCAGTCTGTCCATACATCCAGGGTTGCCCATCCCAGGTGCAGAATCCAGCACTTGTCCTTGTCAAACTTCATACAGTTGGTGGTTGCTCATCTCTCTAATTTTTCAGATCACTTTGCAGGCCCTCTCTGACCTTGAGGGAGTCAACAGCTTCTCCCAATTCAGTATCATCTGCAAACTTCAAGTCCTGCATCCAAGTGGTTATTGAAGGTGTAGAAGAGCACAGGGCCTCAGACGGAGTCCTGTGGAACCCTACTGGTGACAGGCTGCCAGTCTGATGTCACCTCATTTGCTATAACCCTTTGTGTCTGACCCATGAGCCAGTTGCTCACCCATTGCACAATGTGATTATCTAGCTGTGTGCTGGATGTTTTGTTCAGAAGGATCCTGTGAGAGGCAGTATTGAAATTTTTACTGAAATCCAAAGAGAGTACATCAGCTGGCTTATCTTGATCCACTAGGTGGGTTACAGTGTTCTAAAAGGAAATTAAGTTTGACAATCAGGACTTTCCCCTCATGAAGCTGTGTTGACTGTGCCCAATGACTGCATTGTCCTTCAGGTGTTTTTTATTACCTCCCAAAATAGTCTTCTCCATAATTCTACTAGTTACTGAAGTGAGACTGACAGGCTTGTAATTTCCATCCTTCTTGTCCTTCTTGTAAACTGGGACAAGATTAGCCATCTTCCAGTCAACTGGGAATGCTCAGTGCTTCTGACAGGCACCCTGACTTTGCATTTTTGTGGGATGCTCTCAAGCTGTGAAGTAGCAGCTGTTTCCCACCTGGACAAGGGTTGGTCTTGGCAATGTCTCAAGAGGAGTGTGGTTGATGGTCCCACTTCTCTGCTGACCCTTCTTCCAAGTTTTTCAGCCTTCTGCCTGAGGAGACAATGTGCACCCTCTGATGCCACATTCAGGGATGTAGAGTGCTTTATGATGATGTCTTGAGAGGATAGGAGGGAAACAAGTCTCAAGAAAAACTGAGGTTTGTTACCCAAAATTTGTTTGTCCGTGTTTCACACAAGTCCTTACTTTTCTATCCTATTTGAAAAATCTAAAACCATAAACAGTGCATTAAAGAAAAAGTGATACTTTAAAAGACTGTTCAAACAGCAACATCATACTGGACTTTGTACATAAAAAAGGTACAGTTCTAGAGAAACTTAGAAAGAGGGACCTCTCTCTTTTTAATAAAAACAATCAGTGTATCAGTGCATCATCTTTAACATATTAGACTGAAAGCACAAGGAAATGCTTCACATAATATTTTCCATTATGTACGCATTCTGAAGTCACGTTGTCCTTAAGAAGCAACAAATGTGTTGCAACAACAAGAAGAAAAGCTGGACAAACAAACAAACAAACAAGCTTGCAAAGCCAAATGGGCTGAAGGCATATTTTCAAATAAGCACAAGCAGCTTCAGACTGACAGGCACTGACCCATTGCTCGGTGACTTCAGCTTTTTTTTTTCTTTAATTTTCTTCTTTTTTTTACTAGCTGCAAACTGCTCCAAACCCCAAGCTTTCACTAGAAAGTTGTAGTTCATTTTGTGAAACACACACACACGTGCAATGGTAGACCACCTCTGCAAACTGTCAGCATTTGGAAGAAGCATCACTAATGTAAAACCAGCCCTTCCTAAATCTAGTGTCTAGATGGTTCTCAGCTGAACTCTAGCTCTATCAAAGTCAGAGACTTTTGTATTTGGGCTTTTATTCAGTTGTTTACTCTTAGTTGTACCAAGTAAAACTATTTTTATTGTCACTATGTGAGGATTCACAGAGAAAAAATAATCAAGTCTGTTATTTTGTAAGAGTTATTTACACAACAAAATATTTAGGATTTGACTGAAGAAGTTTTACTCCTTAAAATTAATAGCTTGGAAAATCAAATCCCTTCTTGGCTTTTGTGATGACAGCACAGAATCCCACTGAGATCTTTGCCAAGCTGCACATGTACAAAATAGTCAAGGTGAGAACCCTTTGGCACAGAGCAGGTACCCCAGTGCTTCACAGAGCACATTGTCTGAAATATCTCCTCTTCAGCCTTTGCAACTACAGGTATTTCATTCATTTATCAGCCCATGCATTCTCCATACAGCTCTGAAACACATCTGGCACTCACTGCGACAATGTGCTCCATTCCACCATGCCCTTGCTATCCCTTCTGCCTGTCCCCTGGCTCCCACAGTGCCCAGCACTCAGCTGGCCTCCTTCTCTGGGCTGTGGAGAAGACATCTGGCAGGTTGATCTTCCCAGTCTGGAGGAGATAATGCTGCAGGAGCTGCAGGACAAGAAGTACCTGAGGTTTTTGGTTCTGAAGCAGGACACAGCCTGGAAATGCTTCTCTTTTTCAGAGAGAAGAAGTACCTGAGGTTTTTGGTTCTGAAGCAGGACACAGCCTGGAAATGCTTCTCTTTTTCAGAGAGCAGAGTTTGCAGAACCACTGTCAAGTAACTGAGGGTGTCCATGGTGAACTCACCAGCACCCAGCTATTTTTGATAAATTATTTGCTGAAGGGCAGCAAGCAGTGATGCCATCTTTCAGGTCCCTGACATAGCTGTCATACCTGAGAGGATGAGAGGCAATTCCCTTGCTAGGTAGTGTTGATACTGACAGGATACATAACCCCACATTGTGTTCACATGGCTTTTATGGCTGTATCACCTTCACCAACCTGATGACCCGTGTTCATCTCCATGAGACATTCATGGGTAGGATGACCAGCCTAATAGTCACAGACACTTCCCAGTGAGTTCTGTAACTCCTTGCACTTATTCTAGAGCTTCCATAAAGTCCTAATCCCAGCATGATGCTGCACATGCCCTATTACTCTGGCTCACCACATGCTTAGATTCCTAACATGTGCTTCAGCTTTTCCATGTCTTCCTACAGCAATAAGGCAGAGTGAGCATGCCAACAGCTGACTGTGTAAGGGGTTACTCTAGAAGACAGACTAAGAGCCAGCAGTGTCACTGTGGCCCATCATGTGTGAAGGACAATGCTCAACCTGAGGTGCCTGGTAGAACAGCAGCAGGACCATGTCTTCCATGCCATGTGTCTCCAGAAATGCCGTGCTCCTACTATTCATGGCAGGGAAGAGCCCAGTAGTGGGCTCCCTTCACCCTTGTTTTGGTGTTTCTGAGGTCTCCATTGTCTGCATCACTCTACATCCTCTGCTTAGCATGTTGGTCCACCTCCTCCTCACTTGGTGGTGAGTCATTGTCTCCTTCCACATTGCCCCTCATTTAAATAACTCTCGTTGGGTTGGCCAGCCTGTTGACAGACCCTCAAATTCCCTGATTCTCAAAGAGTTTGTTGGCATGGCTAGGAAGTGGGTTTAAAACGCTGTGCAGAGTCCACCAGGTTGACTGGAAGCAGCACCTATCGGCACTGCTTCCATCTCCTCTTTGAGGAAGTACGGAGGTGCTGAGTGCAGGAGCGTTGGATTGGTGATCCCACACCTCGTGGTGTAAGCACGACAGAGACAAAGGGATGGTTCAGAGGGGCCTCTCCCATACAACAGTCCGGATTTAATGTGAACACGTACAGGAGAAAAAAGGCAAACATCTGAACTTGCAATGCTCTTTTAAAATCTGGGGAACAGAGGCAGAACTCTGACCCAAGCCAACCACCGAGAGAATGGGCAGGACATGGCCTGACTGACAGGTCGCCAGCCCAGTGGGACTGCTGTCCACAGGCACATCACTCTGGAGCCAGCTGGCCCCAGGTGTGCACAGAAACACCAGGTTTCCCTGCCGCCGTGTCTGCCAAAGGGGGACAAGCCCAGGCAGCGCTGAGCCAGCAGACGCTCCAGCTGTCCCGGCTCAGGCTGGCACCCTGTGCCACTGTGCCCACCGGGGACAGCAACCTGGGCTCCATTTCAGCAGAGGCAGCCCCAGCAAGGCTGCCCCCGTGCAGGGCGGCACAGCCCAATCCGGGGCTGCCCTGCTGAGCGGCCGGGGCAGCCTCCTGCGGGACTGTGCTGTCTCAGAGAACTGCAACAGTTTGTAGAAAACAAATTCATGTAGTCAGCACCAGCTGTTCAACCAGTTTTGTCCCACAGCTCCTCCACACAGCTCCTAGCTCCTCTGTTAATCATGGACTGAGCTGCTGTGTGGCTGCAGACCTGCCAGTGGAGCAGGAGTGTCCTCCTGCTTCCGGAGTCAGAGCTGCTCTCTTTCAGTGAATGTTGGGTAATATAAAGCTTATATAACTTGTGACATGGAACTCATGTTTGGATTCCCTGAGGGAAGGCCTGGACCCTCTTAAGCAGATCCATAAAAACCATGCTGTCAAGTGAATAGCAACTATGATGAGCGGCCGGGGCAGCCTGGACATAGCACTGCAAGGAGACATCTTCTCCACTCTGGACTTTCCTCCTACATCCTCTCCTGAGGATGAGTACCCCAGATATTTCTTGGAGAAAATGAGCCTGGTCACTTTGAAAACAGCTCTGAGGAAGAGGGAGCTGAGTGTTTGGGAAGCCGGGACTTGCCTCCAGCCTTCTGTGGGTTATTTTGTTTTGCTTGGATTAACACAGCTTCAGAAATTCCTGCAGATCTGTTTTATAGTATATATTTCCTGCATTGTCCAGGCAATACAGTTTCTTTCAGTTAATTCTTAATTACCCAACTGAACTCAATATCCTGGTGTATGATCTGCTGTGTCTGCAGAGCAGCTAATGCCCAGCCCTTCATGGGGCTTTAAGAAAGGACCATAGTAAAAACTGTAACCGCTGCTGGCATCATTAGTAATACACAGACTAAGGACAGAACAGCCTGCAGCAGGTCAAGCAAACACTCCTGGCTTGCTGACATGGGCATGCTCAACACGGTTTGCTTGATCTAACTCTGACTGTCGCAAAATATCATGCTCTTAGCCTCAGGCTTTAGGTTTCTTCTCCACACAACCAACAGAGCACTTGCCTTCAGCCTAACCCAGGTTAAGTTAATAAGGGCATAGGGCTAAATAAGAGATAAATGAGGGCATGGCAGAAATGTGGGTAGGGCTGTCTGCAAGGGGAATGCTGTCTGTCCCTCCCCTGCTCTGTGTAAGGGGCAGAGCACCTTACACAAAAAACACCTCTCTTCACACCCCTACGTCTGCAGCTCAGGAAGATTTTAGACAGTCCTTAGGTTCTTCTGCCCAAAATAATTTAAGGATTTTGCCAAAATATCCTGTTTCTTAACCATAAAATGAAAACAGAGTGTTACCAGGGTAAATAAAATAAATGCTAGGAAATACTCAGGCATCACTGTGAGACATGCCAAAAATGAAATGGCATCTGTCTGGGCACAATAAAGGGCTACTTAAACATACAAGACCACAGTAAAACATCACCTAACACTACTGCAGATTAGCCTTATTTTATACATATGCAACAATAGACTCAAAATTGCTCAAGTGGCTATATTTTAGTCTAGAAATCTGGGTTTTCTCCTTTACTCTGTTTTCCATTTATGCGATGATAAACCCAAATTAATCTGTACCAGGGAAAGGAAGCCTGGTAAACAAGAAAGAAAAAAGTATAAGTGAAAAATGTTTTCTTCTCTCTGAAATATGATGAATCTATTGCAGAAGGACAGGCTACCACTGTCTTAGGACAGAGGATACCTGGTGTTTTAGCTCGCCTGGCTCTGAGCTGCAATCAATGCTTATCTCATCTGGGAAAAACAGGATCATTCCAAGCTGTTAAAGAGTTACTGGAGTGTGGAAGGAGAGGTGGTCTCTGAGCATGAGGACTGTGGCAGCTTCTGGTGCTCCATCAATAGCTCTCACGAGGACTGGTGCCCATATGAAAAGTAGGAGCGTTCCTGTATGATGCATGCCTCCCTTGGAGCAGCGCTTAAAATAATTGCTCATGGTAGTTTCACTGTCTGAGGGCTTTGTTGCTTAAGCTTGATTTTAATTTTTTTTTTCAAAAATGAGGGAATCCTTGTCCAAAATAAAAAAGTCCAAAGGTACCATTTTAGTGTATTTTGGATTCCTTCTTGCCTCCCCTGTCCTGGTTTTACCTTGCTGAAACTCTTTTCTCAGTGGAAGCAGCACACAGTTCTGTCTCAGAGTGGGTGGGAGCAGCCCCCTCTGTAGCTGCTGCTGATTCACTGTCCTGAATCATCTACCAGGGGTGCTGCTCCCCTGCCTGTGGGAGTGTTGCTGTGAGCACGGCCGCCTTCATTCCAGCCTCCTTCCACTGTGCATTTCTGGGACCGGCACACCCTGAGTGACACAGGCTGCTCGGGGGCCTGGGAAACTGCTGCAGTTCTCAGCAGCGTGGCTCCAGAAGGGCAGTCGCATCACTCTACCACCAACATCCTCCCACCAGCTCACATGTGAAATAGCTGGGATGTTACCAAACACATCCAAGAAAGCCAGACAGCGAGGAGTCAAGCTTCCCACCCTGTGCTGCCTTTATGTTGCTTGAGGTCAATTATTATAAACTATCAATTTTTCAGGAATGCTATTAATTTAACTGCTGTGTAAACTGAGTTTCTCTTTCTCAGCAATTATAATGCACAAGATCTCAAGCAGTAGTAATGCCTGAGTTTTTGTCTCCTTTTTCTTCTTTTTTTTTTTTTTCTCCTGTTTCCTTCTAGAGTTAACAGTTTCCAGCTGTGTATTCTTTGGATGTGTTTCCACACCAGCTTTTTCCACAATATAGAGCTGGCCCGTTTCCAAATCCCAGATGTGCTATTTATTTACTCTGAAGCATCTGGGCCCCGACATGGTCTTGTCACTGCAACGTGGCAAACTTGTGAAAAATCAGAATGGCAGCCAGTTAACAAGCTGTACTACACTGGCAAGTGGTGAGAACAGTTCAAAGGAGAGCGGAAGAGGGGGGTTGGTGGAGTGGAAATGAAAAGGGAGCAAATTTCATGTTTGGCTACACTGTGCTTTCTAAGGTTACAAATGACTAGTGGCATTCACATTGGAAACTGGGGATTTTGCTCTTTTGTAAACAGAGCCCTAAAGACACTGAAGCTCTACAGAAGCTGCCTAAGGTGGCTGTGAGATGTTAAACACCCTCTCCCCAGCCTCTGTGAAGAGCTTCAAGCTCAGGCATGATGTTGCAGGTCTTGTGCAAGCTCATGCATCCTTTTAAAGACCCTTGAAACGACCAGAGAGCCTGGAATAAACTGAGAGAGACATTTTAAATTTCCTTCTGAATTTCCCTGCTCAGGAAGGGGATTTTCCATGCCTGAGAGAAATACCCCATTGCTATCATTCTCTAAGAACAAAACTTTGTTTTAAAATTCAGAGTATGAGGGGAAAAGCAAGCCTGCTCTGAAATAAAAACTGCAAGACTTCAGTGCAATAGAAATATGGGGAGCTAAACTGCAGCACCTTGGTTAGGACTGAGGTCTTCGGCTTACATTTAGCACTGCCTGCAAGCCAAGAATCTGAGCTTCCTTTAGGGTTACCCAGCTCTCAGTCATTTTGTGGCCCAGAAGATGCTGTTGTTGAAGCAGATGTCTGAGAAAGTAATGTGCTACCTAGTTTGCGTTTAGTCATGCAAATGTTTGACCACCTGACACAGAAGGATTTCTCTACCTCTGTAGCTTGGGTGCCCTGTGTTCTGCCTATAATTTACATTTTAGAGCTAGTAGGATATATATGTTCCCCTTTTAAAACTGAGGTAGGAGACCAGGTGGGAAAGATGGAAAAAAAATATATATAAGGAGTCTTGCATGGAAACAAGTGAGTGATTCAGGAAACAGGGTTGATAGCACTGTTTTCTCTAAGCTAACAATGTTCTTTACTTCATGTTAGAAGAAAGCAGTATGTGACCTCTGTCACACGGCAAGAGGAACTACCTCCCAGATCTGTTCTCTTCATGGTCCATTACACTCTTTCAAGAGCATGTGAGTGAAGGAAGAGTATCTATATGTCCTTCTTGCAACAGTAATCAATCTTTCTTGGGTTATTCCATTTCCTGTGTCCATTTAGGCAATAGGATATGCAGTAAAATAAAAAATTCCCAGGAACTGAAGTAGTTCTGTCAAGAGCTGCTGGAAGGTAACTAAAATCTTCATAGGAAATGTTTTTAGAATTTTATTCAGTGAGATTTTTCATCTTCAGATCTTCCTTACACAAAATTCTAGGGTAGCAATTTTGGTACTAAAACACGTGACAAAGTTGCTGCCACTGAAAAGGT
Organism: Climacteris rufus; assembly: GCA_013398175.1. Taxonomy (NCBI): domain Eukaryota; kingdom Metazoa; phylum Chordata; class Aves; order Passeriformes; family Climacteridae; genus Climacteris; species Climacteris rufus. The sequence goes on along the minus strand of VZRZ01006256.1, from coordinate 1,040,375 downwards.
ACATATAGAAGAGAAAGTATAAGGCAGAGAAAGAAGAATAAGGGTTGAACCACTGCTGGTTGTACATGTCCAAATGCAACACTAAGACACATTGACTGATCCCCCATGTTTAGGGGTTTTGGGTTTTTTAATTTAAAAAAGATCATTCCCATGAATAAAAAATCTTCCAAAAAGTGCCTAACTCATGATACACAGAGGAGCAAATCCAGACACTTCTGCTCAGCAAAGCTGAAGGCTGGGCAGAGCAGTTCCCACTCCCTGGGAGCTTGCTCCGTATCAGACAAGTGCTGTTCTCTCTATCAAGCTGGGAGTCAGCGTGCTGGAATTGTCTGTTGGCAAGGTGCAAAGGGTGGTAGAGGTAGAAGTAACCATCCCTTTTAAAATTTTTCAAGAAAAAAAGGCATTTTCCTAGCCATGAGTAGCAGAGGGCCTGGAGGAGCGTGTACTTCCAGTCTCAGTCTCAGTCTGGTCTTTTCAGAGTCACACTTTTCCCACCATTATTAATACAAAGTAGAAAGCTTGCAACTGATGTAACTGGAAGACTCAAGCATAAGTGTCTGTCTTTTTGTCCTTTCCTATGAGAAGGCAGCCAATATTCAGGCAGCCAATGGCTCATACAGTGCTCCAACACCAACTGGGAGAGGCCCACATGCCACTACCTTTTGTAGGTCTCCACGGCCCCCATTATTCAAATGTGTGGTCATTAATCCAGTTTGTGCACAGTGGTGCCACACCAGGCAGTGACAGTGACTGCTGGTGCTCCCAACAACACCTCTTGGAACTGTTTACTCAGCAGTAAGATTAAAGCTCCCTATCACCTCAGTTCACTATGACTACAATTTCCTGAGATCATAACATTACTGCAAAAATTAAACATGATATTTCCCTGAAAGCTTTAGGATACTTTGCAGAACAGCTTATCAAACTGCTTGCTCAATTCTCATGAGAAATGAAAGTATCACTTGTGGGATTGCTGTACATGGCCTTCAACTCTTAAAGGACAACAGGGATTTGGGTGTCCTTTCACTCTTATGTATTGCTGCATATAATGGTATAGCACATCACATTATAAGTAGCAAAACACTATCAGTGGTCTTTAAGTGTTGAGAATTGAGCAATGCTCAGAAAAACTCATTTTTGCCACTGGAAGGACAATCCTGCAGCAATGGCCAGAGAATCACCAAGCAGATGTTATTCAAAAGAAAAAAGATTCTCAAGAGACAAGAGCCAAGCTGAAGGTTTTGTAACCTAAATAATTAAGCACAACCGTGCTGTATACAATGAAGATGAGAGTTATTATTGATGGCAGATTGGCCAAATATTTTATGCTGTGAGTGGTACCTATTTTGGACTGTCCACTGTTTTTTTGGTATATCGGATTCACAAAAAAATTTGAAACCTGCTTTCAAAACAGGGGATTTTATACAAAAGAGAAGTACAGTGATTCTGGGACAGTGTGTTCTCTGCAGGTACCCCATATCACTTCTGTTTATCAATTTCTATGTTCTTTAGAAAATCACCCTGGCCATTGCTGGTCCCTTTTGGAAAGTGAAATGATAGGCCCTTACCAAACACTCGAATACACAGCAAATGCTAATCTGATTTAGAACTGCACATAAATGCTCTGCAGATTAGTAGTCCTGCCATCATTCAAGGTCATCCCTCTGCTGCAGCCAAAAGAGTAATGTCTCATTACATTAAACCACGAGCATTTTCGCCCCGGGCTGGATTCAACTCAGTGATATAATGCTCGAGGCATAAGTGATCATGAGATCCCCAGCAGTGGAAAATCTGTGTGCAGATGGGTTGGGTTTGAGCTGTTACTGTAGGTTGAAGGTGTCTATAATTTCTGCTCTTCCAGGAATATATCCCTGAATGCCCCTTGCTCACCAAGGAGCCTGTGTAATTGCCATCCTTGTGGGACAACCCTTTCCAATGCCAGCAGTGAAAGGGGATGGCTTTAAAAGCTCCACCAGCGATCCTGCCAACCCCAGGCTTCAAGGGGAAGCCACTGCCTTTGCACAGACCCTCTCGGATGTCAGAACTGCCTGTTTTTTTAAGGAGAAATGTCCTCAGGGAGATGCCAACTGAGCTCTGTATTTCCAGCAAGGCAGAATGATCCAGTAGACCAGGGACTGCTCACAGGGTCCATTTCAGCTTGTTTGGTGTCTAAATCTAAACCTGTTTCAGGTAACCTGTCATTTCCTCCTGGGCAAGCTGAAGAGCAATGCCTCTACTGTGACAAAGTCTTAATTTTCCTTTTGTTGTTCATCCTGCAAAGGTCCCATGCTCAGAAGCACCTCTTCCCTTTCCTGAAGAAATGTTTTTTTGTGCTGTTGAAGTTTTTCTTTTTTAATTATGCCTGTTGTTTTTTTATCTACATCCTCTCTCCTCCTTCCAGAAACTGTAGTCTTATGGGCCATGTAAATTTTCCATAAATTATTGACCTTCTTATTAAAAAAAAATGATTGGGCTATTCTCAGTCTAGATTTTAGGATACAGTAATATTAAATAAACTCATTAATTTTGATAAATTAGGATATTTTTCCTGAGCAAAAGTAACTGCCACAGTATACGTCATCTTCCTGTAAGTACTTTTCCTTTATTTTTTTCCAGAGTCTGTACACATTAGAACCCAGCCAGCTTGTTTTGACATATTATTGGGAGCCACACTTACCCTGGAGCAATTTGACTTAAGCAGAGGGAATTACAGGAGACTGAAACTGGTCCCAGCATGTTAGACAGTGAAAACATTTCTGGTGTTCTTAGATTGGCGTTTATAGATCCCAGAGCATCTGTGTGGAAGCAGCAGTCCCAGGAGCGTGGCTGGCCTCAATGCCTTTGGGTGTTTTCCAGCTGCTCTGAGCTTGTTAAAGGAAAGGGGAATTGAGGAAAAGTTGGTCAATCCCTTGACAAGAAAAAACAGAGCAATACACCAGTCTAATTTACACTAATAAAAGTCTTGGTCTTCACAACCACTGATTACAGCTTCAGCTGGAGTGGAAAGAGAACAGAGGGTACTAATGATCTCTGCTGTAAGTGAAGTCACAAGATTTGGGTGTGTTCATGAAAGACACAGGGTGACCTAAGGCACACAGAATTCATACTGAGGGTCTTTGGTTTTTTGTCCTACCACCAGGACATTCAGGGAAAGAAGTCTTAGAGCTGAAGCTTAGTTGCATATGTTTTGCATGAAAAACACTACAAATTTTAAATTAATGAGTTGTTAAAAACACTTTAAGTATTTATCAGCTCTGGACGTTGATGGCTTAAAATTGATCCCATTTGGTGGTCTCAAGTCTAAATAATGATGTTACTATGCCATCCCTGCCTCTGTTATGTGAGTTGGATATTTTTTCCGGAATAAGATATAAAGCACTGGATTCTCAAGCAAGAGAAAAGTGTTTTTAATATATTTGTAATTCAGGCAAAACCAATTCCTCTTTCACAGTTAAAGGATCTTATATCATGTCTGTTGAAGATGAGAGTTTAATGTAAGTTGTAAGTTACGTCTGACAATTTCTCAGAAGAAAAACCAAAGCTATTTGGAAAATTGACGTTCTCTCAGTGGAAATGTAAAGTGAAAAATGGCAAATGAAGCACCACTTTTTTCCTCAGGAAATTAAGAATGAATTCAAGTCAGGGAAAAAATATTTCAACTATAGGGGCACCTTTTCTTTTTTTTTTTCCTCCTGAGCTGGAAGTGCTTAATGCTGTAAATGTTTAAATTTAAGCCATTGTTTTCAAAAATCTCCATAGAAAATATAAATGTTTTCACCTGAACTGACATCTTCCAGTGGGAAAAAATAATAGATGTGGGATATTTTAATTGGGAAACTTTCTTTTAATTACAAAATTTCAGCCAGCCATAGGTGGAAGCCATAGTAGCTGCAAAGAAGGGGCATCTTGATTAATTCATAAAAATGAAGAAGAATGTGGGCTGGGCTTGCATGGGGCAGTCCCCCACAACTGTCCATACTCTAACTCTCAGCATGTTCACCAGCTCCAGTTTTGGGCATGCCAACCAACAGGCCCTCTCCTGACCCTCGCCCAGCCGTGCCTCAGGGGACAGCACCTGCTCTGCACCACTGACACAACTCCCCTGTCATGGTCTGGAGGGGGTAGAGCTCACTCACACAAGGAGCAGTGCCCTGGCCCCTGGCCACAGGACCACCAGGTGGATCAGAAGAACAGGCACAGCCTAGGGAGCCTGAGGACTTCAGGGAGACAAGAGGTTATCAGACAAAATCGGATGTTGAAATGATACAAAATCAATCTGTAGGTTTCCCAGATTTACATTGTTTAAGCGAGCTTTTATCAAAGCACTTGAGGGCAAACCCCTAGCACATTTCCTTTCTACGATCAGAGTTTTTCCTGCTGATCCTCTGGAGCATGGACAAACAAATATGAGCCAGTCTGTGCATTCACCTTGCTGGATGTGGGATGTTAGGCTGGTTTGTGGTGGTGTGTGCCTTGCCTGGGCCCAGCAAGTAACTCTGGAGTGCTGCTAGGACCTCTCCGTCCAGCACAGTTGAGGGTAGGAACAGAGGATACATGGGGAGCCTGGGGACACTGATGGCTGAACTGTCCACATGGTAATGACAGCAAAAATGAAAGCTGAGCCATAAGCCTTGGATATTAGCAAATAAAATCCAAACAGAGCATAAATGTAGCCTCTCTCCCTTTGTCTGTCCTAAGGCAGTATCTATGTCCCTTATTTAGGTGTGATTTTGTCTTGTAGTGCTGGACTCACTAAAGCAGTTGCTGACCTGTGGAAAGAGCTGGGACAAGGATGGGAGAGGGGCAAGACAGAGGCCAAAGGAGTATGTGGCTGCTGGGGAAGCATGGGGTGGTGCATGTGGTTGAGGAGACACACACAGAGAAAGTCAGTCCTATGTGCTATTACAAAGCCATTTTGCTCCTGCTGGTATGGAAGGGGTTAGAGCAATATATGCAGCATGAGGAGAGGGTCCCTCCTAGGGCTGTCCTTCTCCTTCCCTCTTACATAGCCCTTTAGCTGACCGCACTACCCACCTGAGCAGGTAAAACTCATGTCCGTCTGAGATTTTGACTCAAACTCCTGAGGAACCACCAACCATTTTGGGGTGGGTCAGCAAGCCATGGTGCAGGGATGTTTGCATATCATTGGCAACCCTGGACATTGCCAAGGCACATTGCCACAGCTGCTGTGTAAGAAGCAGCACACTGCTTTCCTGCTCTGATGGATAGTGCTCTGCCCTCTCGGCAGGTTGTTTCCAGGGATGTTGTGAACCTTAGCCTGAAGCATGAGGAAACTGTTTGTGGGGATGAACTCCAGAACAAAAAGCCAGAGGCTGGTCCAATATTATAGCAATATCAAGGCACATTTTTATCTTCAAAGATATAAAAGAAATTTTTAAGCCACATTCTATCCTAAGGAGAAGTATCAGCATATTGCTGCTCTTTGTCATATTCCATTTTCTGTATTAAACTATAAGAGTGCACATGAAATTTGCCTTTTTGCAAAAAGAGATAATAATATTTGGTAGTTTAGAAAGTCAAATACTGCTTTTGGATTAAATCTCAAGCAGGTGCCAGGGAAGATCTACCAAAAGCATAGTTGTTAACTGTCAAAGGAAGTGTGGAAGTTTCAGACAAACCCTGAATTAGTGTATTTGGGCAAGAATTTAAATTTAAGGAATCTTTCTGGCCCACCAGTTTTAATGACAGCAAATCAGATCTATTTATAAAAATAAACTATTTATTATACAGACAAGAGATAACAGATGAAAGATCTTAATCAGAATTACTACTATACCATATAAAACTGAAGAACTACTAGTAGATTACAGCATAACATAAAACAGTGCACTATATCAAGGTATTTATATTAAAGCTAGCAAAAGAAATAGTTCTGATTAAGAGTCGAATGTAACTTACCACCAAATTGAAAATAATGTGCACAGATTCCTTCACTTGCCCCCTGGGGTGTAACTGTGAAGCAGCATCCCTACTCACAGGAGAAATTCCACACACTTCCAGGAAAATGTATAGAAGACTTATGCTTTGTGAAAGTTTGGTGTGGTTTTTATTGTTGTAAAATGAATGGATGTCAGTCAGACCTCACTTCAATAGTAAGATGTTTATTGCCAGATGCCAGACCAGTGTTAACCCCATGGCACCACAATAACTCACTACGAGACGGGTTGTCCTGTTTATCTGCTGGTTAACAAACAGCAGATAAGCTCTTGTGTCTGAGTGGTGGGGGTGAGGTGCCCTGCTACACTAACCTTGGTCAGAGAACAGGTGAGTTGCTGGACACGAGCATGTCACAGCCATCTTCTGAACTTTTGCTGTGGGATACCTTTTTAAAAATGGATCAGGATCTCATTCCTTAATGAAATAAAACATAGAGAACTAAAGGAATCCAGACTTTGAAGTTACAATGACAGGGTAAACAGGCACTTTTGATGCAGACCTGGGCATTTGAAGAGCACATTATTCAACACAAGCAAAGGCATCAAGGTGTTGTGGGGTGTCACACAGCACTTGGTGCTGTGCTGTTCCCAGGAACACACGGCTCTCTCAGACCACTGCTGCTCTGCTGTTCACAGAGGCGGGAAAGGCAGCATAGCACCCCGAGAAAACTTGTTAGCTGATTTTCAAATTAACTTTTTTGGGCTTGTAGGACTTAGCCAGAGCTGGTTAGAGAAACTTAGATTATAATAAACACAACTTAACTTAGGGAGTCTGAAATGACAAATAACTATCAGAGAGAAGAAGACAGCTCCTTTTAAGGAAGTGTCCAGACTCATTCCATTTCTGGGTTAAGTCCCAGGTGAATCCAGGAGACATCTGGAGTTTTCTGTCAAAAGTATCTCTTACAGGCATTACCTCTCAGAGCATACCCTTGGGAAGAGACAGATACAGCGCACTGTGTCCCATGATCACGTGGAGAAAGCCAAGCAAGGCGATAAGGAACCGGAGCATATGCCTTGGTTATGTTTGTACTCCTTTCTCCCCATAAGAAGTTTTGAATTGTTACAACTACACCAATCAGATCAATGTTGAACAGCTTCACAGTTAAGGCATTACTTAATAAATGAAAAAATGAATAGATTTAGGATGTCATTAAATAAAATGGGATTTAACCTACTATAGGTAGCAGCTCAAACAACTCAGGACTGATGTTCAGTCCTACCTGCAAATGAAGGAAGTAGAAGCACACATATGGAGTGTAAGTGTATGTACACTGTGCTGAATATTGGCTGTGATGCCTGGCACAGTGGGAAGAGTATAGTTTATTTTCACAGAATCACAGAATGTGCTGAGTTGGAAGGGACCCACAAGGATCATCAAGTCCAGCTCCTGGCCCTGCACAGGGCCATTCCCAAGAGTCACACCAGGTGCCTGAGAGCATTGTCCAAACACTTCTTGAACTCTTGGTCAGGCTTGGTGCTGTGACCACTTCTCTGGGAAGCCTGTTCCAGTGCCCAACGACCCTCTGGGTGAAGAACTTTTTCCAACCTAAACCTTCCCTGACTTCAGGCCATTTCCTCATGTCCTGTCACTGGTCACCACAGAGAAGGGATCAGTGTCTGTTCCTCCTCTTCCCCTCAGGAGGAAGTTGTAACTGCAATGAGGTCTCCCCTCAATCTCCTTCAGGCTGAACAGACCAAGTGACCTCAGTCCCTCCTCACTTGGCTTCCCCTCAAGGCCCTTCACCATCCTCATGGCCTTCCATTGGACTCTCTCTAATAGCTTTATATCTTTCTTATATTGTGGTGCACAAAACTGCACACAGGACTCAAGGTGAGGCTGCACCAGTGCAGAGCAGAGAGGGGAAATCTTCTCCCTTGTCCAGCTGGTGATGCTCTAGTCTCCATTGCTCACACAAAACTTCCTCTTCAGCCACTACAAAGTTCTCACTTAAGATTTCATTAACTGTAGAGAATAACAAGAAAGAAGCCTGGCTAAGAAAAAAATCAATCCACCAGTCAGGAGAAGCAGGGGAAGAGAGTGAGCTGTGTGTATGGGCATGTATGTGATCTGTTAGATATTTGTTAAAACCAAGGAAAAACACATTCATCTTTTCAGAAGAGTGGTCATCTAGGCATGTATCACCTAGCTACTGGACACTAATTTCTCCCCACACCTTGAAACCCATCACTAGCCTCCCACTGGCTTTTCAGCTTTATCAACAGTTTTGCCTGTCACTAGGTAGAACTCACCCATGGCTGCTGAACCATAGACTTATCTCAAGAATTGATTTGCCCTCCAATCTAAGCCCCATAAATTCCCTAATAACCTTCCTTTCCCCTTTCTCAAATTAAATAGCAAGGAAAGTGTCTTTCTGTTTAAATTTTCATATTGTTGTGTATTGACTTAACACAGATAGGGCTCTCAGGTAAGTTTGGGGAAATCAGCGGAGCAAAGATGTGCAAATTGTTTTTCTGGGAGAAGATAAGTGGTGAAAGATTGAAGTTGTAAAGTAGCTGTACTGCTGATTATTGCCTGTATCACTGCAGAATAAAAATCTAACCAAGTAGCACTGGGCAACATGTCAGACAGTATCTAACCACATAGAAGGCATCAGCTTTTTAAGATTCAATGTGCAGGGTGAAGTTTGCCATGCAGCTATTTGTAATTCCACCAGCCTGAGTGACACTGAAGGAAAAAGCCAATGCTGCGAGCGTGGTGTAAAGCTGTCATAACCCACACAGGATGCAAGTGTTTGTTTGTGCCACTGCTAGATAACAGAGCCAGGCTGTCAGATCTCCAGCTAGTCCTTGCAGCCTGCTCTGGAGAGGCAGGCAGAACTGGAGTGGGCTGCTTGTCGTGTGCAGAGGAGTCAGCATGTAACAGTCCATCCATACTGCTATTTAGGACTGACAGAGCACTGTAGAGTGGTCAGACACAACAAGGGAGTGCCTTCTTCTGTGTGGCAACTCCAGGATGATATCTCAAAGGCATCACTTCCCTGGGATGTTCCTGGCGTGGGAGGAGAGGACCTCTCTGTGGCCTACACCTCACAAGTTCCACTCTGCTCATGGGCTGGGGAAAGGAAGGAGAGCATGGAGCAGGCTTCACACCAACCTGAGCAAGTGCAGCCTTGCTCCTGAGGTCTGACACTGTCTCCCTGAGTACTCTTGGATTTGTTATGGGTAGAGATGGGCCCCACCATTACAGATAGCAACTGGAAGATGCTAAGGGGTCTCACCAGGGTTTCAGCTTGGCTGACAGACTCCAGAGCGAATTGCTGTCAAAGGACAACCAAGAGACTGCAAATTATGGGCTATTTAATCACTGTGAATACATTTGTCCAAGCCCTGTCTATATTGCATCTCCTACTTCAATCTTAACATTATCTGGCAGTCAGAAAGCTGCCTCTGTTGACCAGCTTAGAGATGGAGTCGAATTTACAACCAAAGAAGTCCTGGCTCCCTGTCAGCTTTACCTACAACATTAGGCTAAGTTGTTTCTCGTAAGTAGAACAGACAAAAATCATGACTATTCAGCTCCTTTCCAGGCTCAGAACCCTCAGATTCAGCTCTTAATCAAAAGAAACATCACATCTCTAAAACCTTGTTACAGCTTTCTGTACAGGTTGCCGTGGTGTTCACATCCCTTTGGGGAGCACATTATTCCTCCGCCTGCTCAGCCACTACATCCATCTGCTTTGTAAGCTACTTTTCAACCTGGGCAGAACTCACCAATTCCTTTTAACAGACACTAAAACCAACTTCTTGAGCTGAGAAGGATAACAGAATATTTCCATTTCCCAGCACATGCAGCAAGCCTTTAATCACTGATCTGGGACACTAACACAGTTCCTGGAAACACCACACAGCTTTTGCAGCAAAGGGGTGGATTTGGGCAGAAGGATGATTCCAGCACAAACACCAATCCTTTGCAGGGAGTACCTGCTGTCACCAAACATCACTCAGCTCCATAGATGTGTCCTTTCAAAGAGGTTTCTCTATCTCAGATAAATATCAGTAACGTAAATACATGTAATTGTTTTCAATAAAGAAAGACCATTTAAAAAAGTCTTTTCTATATGGTGAATGATACACATTGGTTTTCATTACTTAGAGAAATATGTTAACATCTATCTGTATTGCTGCCAGCATTCTGTTTCATCACCAGAAATAAATAGGTAGTTAACTCCAGAGCAAGATTGTGGTTTATTATGCGGCATTCTACATAGAATGTACTCAAGAAACAGCTCGCAATAATACAGAATTTGTTAATACACATCAGAAAAATTAACAAAAGATTAGGTCTTCGGTAAGTATCAACATTTGGTAAGCCTAGATGTATTAGGCTGTATTTCTCACACATAATCCTACTAAATTAAATTGATTTACATCACTAGATAAATCTGAACTCCATAAAATTGCTATTTTTAACTTCTGTAATAAATTTTATTCTCTTTTAGAATTTGGTTAGTTCTCTACATTTCATTACAGATATTTGCTTTGCTGCAAATAGCATTTGATGGCAAGGCTTATTACTAGGATTCTGTTTGCAAATGAATTCCAGTATTACTGAAGCCCTGGAGTAAGTAAGGTATTTAGAACTTTTGAGAAATAGGATATTTGGATCATTGAGAGATGAGAACTTCTATCAGCTCTTTCTTTCAGTTAAATATATGATCAGGTAGTATGATGCAAACTTTGCAAAGTTTCTGGTTTGACAGTTATTTACACACTGATTTGATGCAAATCTTCACCAAGTAGAGTTGATCGAATTTTGATGCAGAAACAAGGCATGGGATTTTAAATCTCATCAGATTATCTTTTGGGACAATTATAGAGATACTGACTTCCACACAGTGAGTTTATTAAATGTGGTTTTTTGCTATTCCCAGCTGAATAAAAAGAAAGCAGAAATATTTTAGAAACCAAAGCTATGCTTTAACACTTTATTGTATTTCTGGCACTGTCTGATACCAGGTCGCTCCATGTTTTCCTTGGACAGTCACTTTCAGCCTTCACTAAATACTTTATAAATGTATTTACAGTCAACAAATCTATTATAGTATAGGATGTTTCCTTTAAAAAGTGAAATATCTACAGACTTTGACTTCAATTTAACAGCTCCTTTTAAACATATTTTTCACTCAAATCCCAGAATAGGATTTGATACAAATCTTAAACGACTTAATAACACTGTTTACCTAGCTCTTCATTAGGACATATTCTGTCTACTTCAGTTCATTTGAATCAGAGAATAAATATTCTCTTCAAAACACAAGGAAAGACATTTTCAAATTTAGTATCTATTTTTTAAAAACCTGTAAAATCTATTACTGCGTAGACACAGGTCAAGATGTTTGCAGTGAAGTGGCTCTTGTGCATTTCTCCTGGTTTTCCACCATCAAGATTCAAGTCTAGAGTGCATTTCTTCCTTCTTGTCTGTGAAATATGATGCTCTTCAACCACTGTGCTCTTGGTACTATTTGAATTACTTCAGACTCTCCAATGCAATTAGCCCACAGGAGCCAAAATAAAAAAGACAAACAAAATGAGTTTTACCTCCCCTATCTTCTTGGGAGCAAACCCAGGATTTAATGAATCACAAATTTAAATTAATCTTAAAATTACATTTAATTAATTACCTTTTCTTGTAAAATGTTGTTTGCTTAGAGAAGTAGACATCAGTCTTAAGTGACCCTTTTCACTAAAAACGACAGAGCGGAAGTTGTTTCCCAGTCACACAAGGCTCGTGGAAAAGGGAGTGTTTAATCAAGCTTTTATTCCAGCATGATTTTTCGTGCTGTAAAATTTAATTCTGTTCCAAAATTCACTATCCTTTAATTCTTTGTTCAAGATGGAGATCTTGATACTAAAGTGTGCTGAGTTGACTTTTGAAGTGTTTCTAAAATAAACTCTGAACAGTCAGCTGAAGCTTTCTAGAGATCAGGTGATTTTCTTCCCCATCATGACTGACTTTAACAAGATGTAGAACTTGGCCAAGACAGTACACATGTATTGCAAACTCTGCTGTTTTCATTAACCACAATCCAATATCTTTGCAGAAAGGGCTGTGCTCTGGTTTATTTGACTTTCTGACTCAGGGCCCACTGAAGAATCAGATGTCTGAGCTTAAAACTCTTAAAATATGTTTTGGTTTCAGAGCTTAAAACCTGGTAATCCATAACTCAGGATCTGAAAACACATTTATTAGCAGAAAAGAAGGGTCTGTAAAGACGACAGATGAATCATGAAAGGAATTCTATCTGTATGGGTCAGATCCTTTCACAGTCTCTCAAACTGCAATGTTCTCACCTCTGTGCGTCAGTGAGGGCTCTGCTTCCTTATACCCTCAGAGTGAGACTTATACTTTCTTAAGACTGGTACAGAGCACTAAAAAGATGACTTTCTACAGAAGCCTGTTATACCAGCACAGTCACAACACATGCTGACACATGACTACCTATTGCCCTACATGATGTTCCAGATGAGCAAACGCCTTCCAACTTGTTGTATTGCAATGACAGTATTTGAAATTCCAGCAGACAGAGATACATTTTTCACTTTAGCAGTAATGTTGTGCATCACAAGTCTCATGGAGACTACCTCAAAGTTAGGACCACAACAGAAGAAAAATAAATCACAAATACTGGACAGCATGGAGAGAACTTTCCCTCTGAGGCTGGAAGGGGTTGCTACAAAGTAGCCCTTGGTGTTATTCTTTCATAGCTCATTTGATAAACCCTTCCACTTCTATTATAATGCTCAAGAGCCTGAATACAAAGTGGTTCTAGACTTTCTTAGTGGTTACGCAGTTGTGCTAGGAAATAGTTTTGCACAACAACATGCAAAAAGTGTCCTTAATTTTATCATCACAAGTCCACACTGCAAAATAGATTTTGGCAGAGGAGATGCCTTGGGGATCCTGAAGTGTCCCCTCTAGAATGGGTGTGCCCCAGGAACCTACACTCTGGGTTCAGGAGGGCCAGTTCCCAGGGTGGGTTGTTCACCCACATCTGCAGTGCCAGGGGTGTGGGAAGGGCAGGATTGCACAGGGCTGGGGCAGGGGTGTGCAGGCAGGGTGTCCCACCCACTCAGATGAGGAAGGGTGTGTGGGACCCCCACAGCCTGGGAGGGGGTTGTGTGTGTGCACATGTGTGCATCAGTTACTGAAGGTAATTTAGAAATTTGTAGTTGCGTGTTACCAGTTGTGGCTGGACTGTGGTTATCTGTTGTGGCTGATATTGATCCTGAATGTATTGTTCATGATTGCTTGTTCATTACACTTCATTAAAGAATCAATACACCACTCCAACACTGGTTTGGCTTAAACTGTGTGAATTGATTGGGATTTGCTACAGTGTTTAGTCAGTGAGAGGAACAATGAGCTGAATTTTGTGAAATCCTCCTCACTTTGTCTGGTTAACCTGGCTGGTGAATACTGAGAAGTTTCTGATGCATCCTTGGGACCGTGAGGGAGAACACCACCCTTTTGCCCCAGCCTCAATCCTCCCTGTGTGTGCTTTGCAGCAGCACACCCTGAAGGCAGCACTGCAGGGTCTCGCTGCATAAACACGGTTGATCCTCTGCACAGCTGGAGTGTGGGTACTCCAGTCTGGGAGTAGTTGGCCAATTGCTGTGACAGCAATTAGCCCAAATATTGTTCCGCCAAAATCACCTGTGATGACATCCTGTCCACCTTCCTTAGCCTTCCCTGATCTTTCCATTTTGTTCGCTTGCCCATTCTCTCCATCCAGTGGAGCAGGGCAGAGCGCCTGCCATGTGCCGCAGCAGAGCTGTGGCTGTGCCAGCAGCCCTCTGTGCAGCAGCAGCAGTGCTGCTCACAGTTCCTTTGTGATAGGGGCTGTGAACACCGTCCCTATTGAGTGGTGCCAGCAGGGGGGATGCAGAGGAGTTCTCACTGCAGCGTCAGCATCCTGCACTGATGAAAAGTTACCCGCAGTTGTTCTGCCCAGAAAAAGGGACCTTTTTATTCTATGTGTATTTATGCTCAGCAATAACCATCTTACAGAGAAATGGGAAGTAGTTTAACTTTGATGGCTGATTTTAAGTTTTCCCACTCTACCCCATGAAAATACAGTTGGCAGCATATGTTCTCTGAGAGCACATTAGCACTGAATTCATTCAAATCTCTCCACATGGGCAGGAAAAGGACTGGAGCTATTCTTACATTATTCATGACAAGCTTTGGCAACTCACTTGGTGTCATCATTCACAGCTTCTGCTCCATAGTACCTCCATTGTCCCACATGTCTCCCATGTTCAGGCTCAGCATTTCCAACAGTAATAAAAGCACTCAGGCTTCCAATGCCATTATGCAAAGGCAGGGAGAAAAGCACTAAGGCAGCCTGGACTCCAGGAGACAAGGAAGGCATCTCCTCCAACTCTTTCTTTTCCTGGTGATCCTGCACCTCCTTTTCCAGAACACAGCTCATCCTTTTGGCAGGATAGGACATATTCAAACTTTCTTCACTTTTCAAACTTTCTTTTGTGCCATTAAACCATTGCCCTTGAAATTCTCTTGGGCAGGATTGTGCAAGGAAAAGACTCAGGCCAGGGGAAGGAATGGCAACTGAGACCTGGCAGCAGTAAGTGTGTGAACGCCCATTTCAAAACTCTTCCACAGTCCTCAGTTTGTCAAGTCACTGTTAACTCAGATCATCCTCCATTCACCCTCATCACATATCATTCAGAGTTTTTACTCTTTCTGCTGATACATGTATAACAACTGAAAGCTCCTCAGAATGGAGGCATAATTCTGTACCAATCCACAATCAGTAACCAGATGAATATGGAAGTTATTAAAAAATTTATTTATTTAGAAATGTCTTCCCTGGGCTGTCTGATACCACCTATACTCCTTTGAGAATAAAGTGCAGGTTGACTTTTGCAGAAAGGGCATGTTTGTAGGCTGTGAGGAGGCTTTGGTTTCAGGTGAGACATCCCTCTCCAGGAAAAAAGGCATTTCCTTCATTCTTTCCCACTTTCTCCCTATTGGCTCTGCTGCTATGTCCATCTTCAGAGGAGCTTTGTGAGGGAAATCTCACTTCCCCTTTAATATGTCTTAGTCTTGAGTGATGGAGAAATATCCATAAAAAATTATATGATTAACATTTTCAAAAGCCACAAAGTAGCTGTAAAGGGCACGTTCCCAGCATGGTGTAGAACTCCAACGTAATTTTTTAGATTATTTTGAAAACATTTCCTTTTTTATCACAGGGTCTTTGTCCAAAGCACGTGATTGAACTGAACTTCAATGGCTTTGTCTGGGTCCCTGTTCACAAGTTTTCCTTGTACCACACTTGAGATGAAATAAAACTGCTGAAGCTCCTTTAAAGTTGCAAAATGTGCTGTCTGAGATTGTTGCCCTAGGGTTTAGTGTGGAAGAAAGAAAAATGGAAAATATAATTTTCCCAAAATCCCTGCAGTCCTTTGTTTGAGCACGACTCTAATCCTCCTTACTCATAAGAAGTTTATTATTTGCTTAATGTTCCTCTTGCGCCCCTGAAAATAACAGAATTCAGAGAAACAGGATGATTTATAGTTGCTTATGGAAAAAAGTAAACTGACAGCTTGTTCCATCAGCACAGTGCTCTGGCCAGCTGCACAGGGAGATTGGGACAGGGAAGCTGTAAAGCTGCGATGCCAGGAGCCCATGTCCAGCCTTGTACCAAGGCTTGTAGTGCAGTGAGAGGGACAACTGAAGCTGTGGGAGACCTCTGCTCCAAATCAGACCTAATTCACACTCAAGATTCCTTGTCATGGCCAGGAGACTTCCATTCCATTGCTTATTTTTGGGGAGGACCGAGGGCACAAGGGCAGTGGCTCCCAAACAGAGGACTCCAGGATCATCATCTGTGAAGATCACTGTATTTCACATACAGCTGACTGTCCTCCAGTTTGTTGAATGGGTGTCTTAGGTCTTCACTGTTATGAAGCTAGTGGTCTGTGAAAGCAGCTGAAAACACAGATTGCTTTCTTCTCTATGGCCACCAATCTACCTGCAAGTGGAATCCAGTTTTATATTTAGTGAGTGTACCAGAGGGAAAAGCAAGAGCTAATAGCCTTTCATTCCTAACTGCTGTAATGCTGTTCTCTTTCTCCATATCCACTTGGAGAACAAATTCAATTAAAATATCCTTGCCAATTTAGAAAATGATTAACATGTTAATGACTTTTCAGTTTTACAGAAGGGTAACAAGGAGACAGAAAATAGCTTAGCAAGTCCATCCATACTATGGTGGTGAAGAGTGGGCACTGCTATGAAAAATCCCAGCCTGAGGCCAGAGCTGCCTCAGCAGAATGGTCTCTTCCACCACCAGAAGCAAACCCAAGCAGTGCTGGGATGGCAGGGAGGTCAGGAGGCAGATGTAGATGAGGACAGACAAACATGGGGTAATACTTACCAGCAGAGGGACAAGAAGAGCAAGCTCAGTTATTTAGACCCACAGCAGTTCAGGGAACATCTTTCCTTCACTCTGAGAAGGACAAAGATTTATTGTTCTGAATCCAGTGTCCGTACTTGTTTGAAACCCCTGTTAAGGCTGGGCTGCACTTTCTGCAAGTGTTTTGGTGATACCTTGCAGGCACAGCAGGACTCCAGACCATGGCTGTGGGTGAGAGTCCAGTGTGGGCAAAAAGTGGGACAATCTTGTTTCAGAGTGCACTAACTGCAGCAGACTAATAAAAACAAGTAGGAAAAAAGCACAATCCCAATGTCAGGTTACTGCACAGCTCCACAAAGTGCTCTGGGAGCATCTAGCTGCTCTGTAAATTTGGCACCCTGTGTACCTGCGGTGTGAACAGGTGACAGCTTTCACCTTCCCCTGCCTGATGGCTTTGCTTCTGCCACCCATGACAGCAAAGGGCCAGCAGTGACCCTGGGCACACCTCCATGAGCTGTTCTGGTGGTCCCTCCAAAACATCAGGGGTTTCTTACATGCTCAAAGTACCCAGTGGCTGAGTAAAGCATCAACTATCTCCTGATTTGAAAGATAAAGTTTTCTTTCTTCATTTATTTATCTCTTCTTTTCTTTTATCTTTTCTTCATTTAATTATCTTTCTTATCTTTCTTCAAGTTATTTATTTATTTATTTATTTATTATTAACTCCTTGTTAAGTTTCCCCTTGAACACCAGTAGTGGCAGTTGTCTTTCAAAGGGTGAGCTGCCTTTTCAAAGCCCTTCCCCTCACTAACTGCCCTTACTTGCCCAGAAAAACATTACAGATTTGGCAATGGTGGGAGCTTGCTGTTTCCTTTATATTTTCCTGAAAGGAAATACTTACAGTGTTGCCAAACCTCAAATCTAACATGCCATTTATGCCTTATACAAGGAAATTTATGCCTTATACAAGGAAATTTAGGAGAGTAAAGCTGGCAACAACAGCAGCTGATGATCTTCCCATACTTTGGAATTGGGAACAAACCGAGTGAGGATCTGACTGTTATGTTTTGGTTGAAGTGCAACAAAAACAAAAGAAGGAAGGAAGGAAAGAAAAAAAAGACAGAAAATTAAAAGAGAAGCTCCTATTGAAAAAAGACAATGTGAATAGCAAAGGCATAAGGATTCCTGCAGTGGCTAAGCATTGAGTATGTGCCTGCACGATGTTACTGATGATCGTGGCAGCAGGACACATATTTTTAGCATCTTTTTTGCAAGAGCTGTGGGCAGAAACTCTGAGAGTCTTGGCTGAACTCACTGCCTGGGATTTCATTGTGTCTGGTCTCCTCCTAGATTTGTAAAAGAGCATATTTGTACAAGCCTTGGCGCTTCACACCAGGGGCTACTAGTGAAAAGAGTGGTCACTTTGGGGAGCACCAAATGTAAATGAAAGGGATAATTTTTTCTTCCTTAGGACTTTCTATGAAAATGACCCACATATTTTTGATTGCATAAACTAATGGCAGCTGACAGATTAGCCCAAAGGCCAGATTCAGCAAACTAAGCAAGATTGTAACACTAAACCATACTACTCTGTTAGGAGATACTATGATCCAGCAGCTTTAAAAGAACCCCAAGCTCTACCCCTCCCCTTCCCACCCCCCCTCCCCTAATTTGTAAGCTTTGTAAAATTGTCTAATTAGAGTATATTTTACAAAGACTTTTGGCAGCAGCATGGATTTGCTAGCTCAATTAATGTGACAGAGCGTGACAGGAGTGTGGCTTCTCTCTGAAGTTTGCTGGACCTCACAGCTAGATCAGGACTGCACAGTTTATCTTAAGCAGATGCCGCTTCAGCAGCAGCAAAACAGTTCAAAGGAGTGGGAGGTGCCTCCGAAGCCACGGCTGTCTGAGAGTATTAATGGCAGCGCTTGGCTGCTCCAGCTCACAAGCCTTCCTTCTGTGTCTCCAAAAGCTCTGCTTGGCGTGGTTAAGTTTTCCTGAAAGGCCTGACAAGTTTCAAATGGAACTTTTTCTTTTGGTTGGACAAATTGCTCAGGAAACAAAGATGACTTTTTCAACCCACCCGCCTGCTGGGATGTTGCTCAGGCTGCCTCCCCTCGTGCTGGAAGCACACACAGAGATGCAGCCCTTCCCTCGATGGGTGCATCCACTGCTGGTCCACAGATCTGTTTCTTTTCGAGAGAAACTGCACTTTGAGCACAAGAGACTCAAACCTTGGAGATGCTTGGAGAATTTGGGACAGGAGGCCAGTATTTGGACCACTCCCTTGTAGAGAGCAAAGCACTCAGCTCTTGGGAAGATGGATGGCCCTGGCATACCAACTCTGCCCTGGCTGTCCAAGATAACACCTCTGTTCTTCAGAAACCTCCCGTGACTGGGGGTTTCTCCTCAAAAGGGCAGACACAGGAAGGAACAGCTGAAGAGATCAATTAAACACCATTTAAAGGTGGAAAACAGAGGTGGGCCTTCTCCCCACCAGTAGAACATCCTCCTTCCCCTTTCTGTACTGATGGTGCTTTTTAGTTACATGGTGCTTTAGCTGAAAATATTTATGAACAGGAAATGGCAATATATTCCTGACCCGGGGATTAATTCTGAACCATGCATCTGCAGTGTGTGGAGTAAAGCAGGAAAAGAAAAAGAACTTTTGAACATGTTGGGAATTCCCTTGTACCCTTCCTTAAAGCTGGAATAGCTACACCGTGGGATTTTGAAGATGCCCCTGCTACCCCAGAGAAGCAACAGCAGCCTGGCCACATTCTCCAGGTGTTTGCTGAAATGCCCAGAAAGCACCTGCCCTCTCCTGGTGTGCTCTGAGGAGTTGGTCTGACTCAGGGACCAGTTTTCTCTAGTGCGGTTCAAAGGAGCTGGGGCACATAGGATGTAAGACCTGCTGGGCCAAGGTTCAGAGGTGGCTTAACCATGGAGAAGAGCTGCATTTTAAGGCAGAGGTTGTTTATTCTGGCTTAAATTGCAAATGAAAATGTAGATGTTAGGTTGCTTGGGAAGATGCTTATTCTTCAAATGCCAGTGAACTGACTGTACTTCTAGTAAGATTTTCTGAGCTTTCTGAATAAGTAATGAGAACAAAAAGAAAGAGAAAAGGTGGAGTTTAAAAATAAGAATTTTCTACCAGTAAAATGCATGTGACAAATGCAAGTAATACACAACTGAAGGGGAAAACTTTCCCTATGAAAAACTTTATAGATCATTCCACTGGAAGAGGAGAACAAATGTATTAGTCATAGTACTGCTTTGTGAAATAACAGATTTTATTGTTTATATTTTATTTCGGGTAAAACCTTGAATCTTGAGTGAGAATTGGACTGGGCTTAGGCATCTGTATTAACTAGTGCCCCTTCAGCTTAAAAACTAAATTCTCACATCAGATTTCCTCTCCTGTCCCAATATAACCTGCTTTTTCCCTGGAAGACCGTGCTGGCTGAGAGACTTCAGGATCACTGGCATAACTCACTCAGCCACAGCTTCTTGCCGGCAGCCTCTTCAGGGGCACACAAGGGTCTGGCATTTGTGTCAAGAGAGATAAACCTAGTTTGAATGATGAGAAATTGCAGGTGCTGCTCAGTCCTGCAATTCATAAGCTGAGCTGGATAATTTGACTGCCTTTCAGTGGGAACAGAGAGAAAAAAGGGACAAGAGGTAATTGTTGTGTCATCTACCACAGCAATGTTACACAGGACTTTACCTGAATTAAAATCACACTGATGTGAGGGACAGTGCTGTCTTGGATTTACTGAAGTGGGTGAATGTGGGAAGCCTCTTAGAGCTTCCTGCAGCACTCTGCTTCACATGAATTCTCTCCTTAGAACAGGAGGAACCTTCACCTTTCCCTGACATATCATTCAGTACAAAAACACTCCGACAAAAACCAGCAAAGCTCCCCTCCCAAAACAAACACCTCTCCTCTCATCGAATGGTATTTCAAAAGGGCAAGATCTTTAAATAACGGAGACAGACATCCTTCCCTTCCACCTCCTTCAGCACCCACCATGGGCCAAGGCAAAGTGAGCAAAGGGAGCTGCTGGCCCCCTGCTGCCCTGTGTGCTGCAGAAGCCAGGAGATGCAGGGTATCAGTGCTGTGTGGTACAGCCAGCCACGGCCACACACTGAACTCTGCAGATAAATAGTGAACAGCTGCTCTTTCAGGCAGCATCATTCACCCTGTGCAGTAAAGGAGGCAGGGACTCAGGAAGAGACAGCCTGTGGTTGTGGCAGTAATGCACAGAGGATGCTGCAGGTGTGGAAAGAGAGAAGCTATGGGCCCCAGTATCACCTTCTGCCTTTCTTTGCTTCAGGTGTTTGTCTCATACCCTTAAAGTGCTCTGAATGTGATCTGATAATAAAAAAGCCCTCCTTGGTGTGCCTTTGTCACTGCTGAAATAGGGCATAGCACTGCTAAAAGCCTCAATTTCATCACTCTGCCATTTCACATTGATGTGCCACATTTTTCTTTCCAAGCTATAGGACTGCTCTCTTTCCAGAGCTTGTGCTGGTTTCCAGATCTTATCCTATTGCATGGACCTCTGAATTAATACTGTCATTACCTGCTTTTAAGTGCCTTTCCTCCTTCATGTGCAAATGTTGCACTGAATGGTTCAAGGCATCCCATTACAAACTTCAGCTGTGGATGGGGTATGTTGGCACCACTAGGGCAAGCAAAGAGTAAAACAAACTAGGGGTGGGGAAACCTTCAATCTACTCTTTCCCTCTCCTGCTGGCAGTAACAGAAAGGAAAAGGGCCAAAGCTCGATGCTTTTTAATGTGAATGAGGCACTTTGATATTGCTGGAGAGGGAGCTGATCAGACAAGTCCTGCTGTTCTCAATTCTGGCAAACAACAGAGCTGTATGTTATCGACCTCTGCTCCAGGCGAGGCCAGCTTAGATCAAGCAGGAAGCTAAATGTTGATGTTTCAGAGATTTCTTAGCTCTGAGGTACTCTAACACACTGAAATATTTGTGCCATAGAAATGAGATTCGATGTGCTCGCTATTTTCTCACACTGTGTGAACACCCACGAGGAGTTCCCATGAATGCCTGCCTGAAAGCAGGCAGGGGGTTGCTGATGCTATAACTGTCTTGAAATGGTTGCATTGCTTTTTTATTGGATTAGCGTTAAAAGCCCAAATATGAGCTTTCTGTGGGATGCTTCAGTGAAATTAGATGTTAGAAGACATGTAAATGTATATATGTTAGTGCAGAAGCTAACTCAGTCTGTCATATGAGCAGGCAACAGTATCACTTTGTCATCTCTGGAGTGTGTAGAGTCACCGTGTGAGCCCTGAGCTGGAGTTTGGGGTTGCCAATGAGCACAGGTCTATTTAAAGTCACTTAGGACAGCAGCTGAACAAAGGATTAATATGAGTCTGACAAAAATCATGTGTGAAAATATATTTATTCTGTCAGATTTCATGAGTGGTAGCTATTGCTCCATTCAAGCTGAATGATAGCATTCAGCTTTTGCACTTACTCATCTTGACAGCTAACAAGATAAACATGTCAGCATGTGATTTGCCAAATATTTTCTTGTAGAATTGAGGCAGGAGTTGCCAATAGAACTGACTTTCGAGCAGAGGGACCACGACATTTGAGTATACACACACATGCACCATGCACAGCCAGCAAAACCCACAGCCAGCCTGTGAGGGACCTTTGGAGTTTTGGTGGTGCTCTGTAGCTCTGCCCACCATGATGCTCTCTCCTCACCCTACAGTAAATCTCCAAAAATCCTGGTTTTGCAGCACAGGATAATGGCAGGGGGAAGATCAGACATTGGTGCGAGTCCAACAGATGCAGGGAGCTGGGCAGTGTCCATCAGACCCTGGCAGCAGTAGATGCAAAGGGCAGTACTGGCATCCCCCAAATGGGCTTTACCTTTCACTGCAGGGTAGTTCTTCCTGGAGATTGAGCTCATGACCTTTATCATAGTGAGTTTTATTTACAGATTGGAAAATGGCAGTGTGTCCTTTAAGATGAAAGGAGCCAAAACACAAGGGAAAAAGAAAGATTTTGCAGAAGCAAAAGATCTGACTGGAGAACTATTTAGAGAAGCCTGTATAAACAGACCTGTTAGACAGATATCTCACATTTTAGCCACAGCTTTTTGATGCCTTTAGCTGGATAATGAAGGGATTTTTAGGCTTTGGACTCCCCAATGCGTCTGTTGTTTAATAACACCACACCCATTTATGTCCTCATGCATTTCCAGCTAACTCCAGTATGTTTTCCCTTCCTTCCCTATTTTATGTTCCCTCTCTGTCCTCTTACTGTTTACCAGCAGGTAACAGCAACTGCTTTACCATTTTTCATTTTGAAGATGTTAAAAATAATTTTGCAGCCTCCTGGCCTCATCCAGAGGCCTATTCTCATCTGTGAAAGACGATTAACTGTTACGTTGCTAATAATGGCCCCTCTGTGCTCGGTAGGGACCATGTCACACCACAGGAATGAATCCAGGCTCAGCCAGGTGGCCCTCACAGAGATGTCCCTGCCAGCCCCAGCCCTGCTGCGTGGTACGCAGCATGGAGCAGAGAACAGCACATGCAGGGCAGCTGGGCAGGACCTGGACAGCCCACCTTGTTTCCAGAATTCCCTCTGGTAGCACAAAATGGGACCCTGGACTTCAGGCTGGGCACCACCACACCGCAGTTCCAGGCAGAACCTAGAAGGAAGAACCCCCTGCCCTCCCCTGCTGGTTTAAGGGATGCTCAGGAGAGCAGGGTCCCCTCCACTCCACTTCCCAGGAGAGTCATCAGCAAGAAGTTTGTGGCAAAGGCTAAAGCGTCTCCAAAGAAGCACAAGTAAAGGCCTGATATGAGAAGACCTCCTAATGCATCAGGCTGTGGCAGAGAAAAGTGTCTTTCTTGTTCAAGCTGCCTCCCAAGGTCAGTGCTGGGACGACAGGCAAACCAGTAGTTTTTTTCCATCACTTGCCCTCACAGAAACTGACTGTTTAAATGGAATATAGTGCACCAATAATTTTACTGAAAGACATTTTTAAACAGTAACAAACAATTACATGTTACACTAAAGAAGAATTAGGATGATAAATTATTATTTACTCAACCCTCAAACCTCAATTTTCAAAGGTACAAATCTCTCATAAACACTTCTGGTGGTTAATGTTCAACCCACCTTCCTGGCAGCCCAGTACAGCCACCATTTATATTGTTCACATGACCACCCTGTCGCTCTAGACGCACAAATAAGCACACAACCAGCTCAGTAAAGGCAGCAGCAGAGCAGAGAGGGTTTATTGTCCTATTCCCTTTATATATGGTAGGAACCCATCAGGTGTTCAACCACCCCCCGAGATGATAGGCTGGAGCCTCACGACACCCAGTTCCAAAACACACTCGGTCTGAATCAAAACATCTCAGGACAAACAACAGATGTTCAAGCGTTATCTGCTTGTTTTGCATAGTTGGCATGGGAAAGGAGAATTTCTCAAAAGCAGCCCTGGGCAACCAGGCCCTGGGCAGCTACACCACCCCACCTTCCAGGCAGCCCAGTACAGCCACCATTTATATTGTTCACAGAACAGTGAAACTCCCTGGCATCCTACAGACATGAAATAAAAATAGTGTGCATTTCAACAGCTAGGAAAGGCTCGAGCCTCATAGCTCTGCTGTGAGGTGTCTGCAGTAGAGGAAGGAGAGGCCACACAGGAAAGGATGGAGCAGACGTGAACATGACTCTGCTGGCCACCTGGCTGAGCTCCCCACCTGCTCCTCCCCTCCTCCTCTATTTCCAGTGGCTCATCCATATGTCCCTATCAATATATCAAGAAAATATGAGATATCTGGGTACTAAAATAGGCAGTGAAATAAAAATTTAGCCTGTCAATAAAGTTTTCCTAGTTCCCAGTAGTTTTTGGCTTAGCTTGCTTCTGAAATACTTCATCAGCGTTTTAGTGCAAGATGCCTTTCAAGGGAGCTCACCCTCTGCAGAACTTGTAACAGCCCTAAGATAACACAGGGCTCTTGTTTCTCACTTGTGCAGCTTCTCTCCAACCCATGAAGTGTCCCACCCATCATTCCAAGTGCTCACCACCCTGCCCCAAAGCCACATCCCACACCCTGGCCCAGTTTGTTGTGGCTGTGCTGTAAGAGTGCCCTTGCAGTGCCCCAGGGGGCAAACCAAACACATTGTCTCCACCATGCTCTTGAGGGTGTTAGGAAAGACTCTGCCCTTTTGGCCTCCCCTTTGCCTACCACCTGCAAGAAAAATGCTCCCTCCAGCACCACAGACGAGGCCCAGGAGATGCTTGCTCCACAGAAGTGATATGTGAACTACCTCAGTGGAGTTAAGCCTGCAAACCATAAAAGGCTGCCCACCCCCCCCTCTAGTCTTGATTGTGATTAAACAAAGGACAGCATCCAGAGTATTCCAACTGCAGTTAGGTTTGCATATGAACTAACCCGGCATCTCTGACTCCTGTTGAGATAGACTGGCCTTCCCTTTTCTCTGATCAACTCAAATGCTGACAAACTGCAGTGGTGTGTAAGTATACGGTCACATACAACAAACAAAAAGCACTGTCTGATCTCAAAACCAAGCACTGATTAACCTGGTCTTCAGTACATGCTCAGAACAGATGATCTCATCTCAAAATTCCAAATTTGCTGTTCTCTGGTGGACAAAACAGCCTCTATGGGTGGCAGCAGGTTTTGTACAATTGGAATGTCCTTGGACAGATGTCCTTTTCCAGACCTCCTGTGACTCAGTACTGATGAAACAAACACGCTGCAGAGAGAGAGGCATCTCCCTTCTCCTCTTGGCCTGCTGCTGGCTGGAGAGGGGTGAGAGCTGAAACCTCAGCATTGTCTTTGGTCAGTCAGAAGGTTTGAGGGATGACAGCATTTTGCATAATGCAGACATTTGGGCAAACCTGCCGGAACATGAGCACAAGTGCAGCAGCAACAGGAGAAGGGGTACAGAGGCTGTGGGCTGAGAGAGCACTAAAATTGCCTTTAAGGTCCAGATAGAGGGGAATGCTGAGGTTCTGCTTCCACTCCTTGTGCCAAGACTCGGGGAAGGAGAGTGGTGAGAAGGGTTTGGGGCTTGGTGGTACCCAGAAGGGACATTGTGGACACTGCATGCCCTCAACTGGATATGGTCTAGCTCAGTCCTCTAGGCACAATCCCTGCTCATAAATTTCTTCCTTACTTTTCTAGTATTTGGATACAAACAAGGCATCCACTTCCCAGAGCAGCTGTAGCTGAAAGCTTTGGCTCTGCTGGTGGTAGTGCTGGTGAGACCAGCCCTTGTTGTGCCCAGCACCGCTGCAGAGGATGGGAAAGCAGCTTGTGTCCCTTTCCTGTTTCACCTCTAGGATAAATCAACACTCTGGCTTTTCATTTGATCCACTGGTATTTCGGAAGGAATTTACATAGCCTTTCATGTGGGTTGTTTTCCTGAGTTAAACTGAAAAGGGTTATAAACCAAGGCTACATTTATACCAGGAATCCATAAGCTGCAATGGATATCTATGGAAATACACCATGCTCTGCACAAAGGGCACAGACTCCTGTAATACCCCAGGAATCAGCTTGTGCCAGCGTGGTCTTGGTATGACCTGAGGGTGCAGGTGTTTAGTCCCAGGGCAGTTCAGTCAGATGGCAGCCTCTCCTCCAGTGCCTGCCCAAAGAGGGAGACCCAGGGAGAGAGGAGAGGCTGGGCAGAGGGTTTTGGGATATTATTCACCCAGTCAAAATAGAGAGTGCATTGGATACTGAGCTAAGTTAACAGGAATATCTTTGTTCTGCTCAGGCACTGGAGAAGGAGCCACCAGCTCCTATCGCTCTGCACTCAGATCCACCCATCAGCTGAACATATCTGGTAATTACAGGCTGCAAACAAGCAGCACATGGTGACACACAGGGAAAAGTATAGCCTATCAGAAGCACTTCAAATTACAACTATAAATATGATTGAAATGTAGTTTAAAATTCAGAGATTTACTGTAATCCTAAAGGTAGTGGTAATGTACTCTATTATATTTGTAATTTTACCATAACGTAATTTAATGCTAGGTTATTTTTCAATATTTCAAGACACTGTCAAAAGGGTGAGCTGAATAAAAGAATAAAAAAAATGGAAAAACTCAAAGAAATTTAACATCTAAAAAGAAAATTCCACACACCAATATATAAAAAAAGTTTGAAAATGAATTTGTGAGTTGTCTCCTGAATGCATTAGCATAGACATTATCAAGGAGTTTTACCTTTCAACTTTCTCTTCTACTTCCTCATTGTTTGAAAAGTTAGTGGGGGGAATAAAAGAGAGCAGAATCTCACAGACCAAAGATTTACTCTGTCATATTCAATGTCAGAAAAAGATGGGGGGAAGAAAAGGAAAGAATAAACACCATTTAAATCTCAAATGTAGAAATACATAAATATTTGGTTGGGGTATTCCCCTTCCCTTCCAAACATTAGAAGAAAATTAATTCTTTTCACAAATCCTTCTTAGGGGAAAAAAGGAAAATGATTCATGCAGAAAACTTCCACTGGGTCCAGTTGTAACATCTTTGCTATTTGAACTGGTATGTAATCAAACTGCACCCTTACATCCATTTATGGATATTTATGTTATACAGGGTATGCAGCCTTGAACTTAGCCATTTGCATATAAGAATATGAGCTGATACGAGGTTAATTAATTTTACATAATCTTGAAAGGATATTTCACTAACAGACCTTTTCAAAAAAAGGGAGCATCTTGACAAATTAAATCAGAACTTGATCCCACTGAAATTATGAATTGAAAAGGATTCATATGGGTGGAAAGTAACACAGCCCAGGAAGAGGAGATTATGAACCTCTGCAATGCAGGAAAATAGAGCTATTTTGCAGGAAAGTCATTCCACAGCAATTTCTCTTTATAGGCATGTACTGTGCAAGTCAGGAAGTACACAGTGTGAAGCTAGCACTGCAATTTATTTTCACTCATTCCTGAAACAGTGTTTAAATCGATGGCATTTTAGATTTCTAATCAGTATTTCTTGTGTGTTAGTTAAAAAAAAATTCAAAATCTCAACAACAAACAGCTAGTGGATGTTTAACTACGGCTTCTGTTTCAGTTCTAAAGTGCAAGGGCTGATGTTAAAGTTAGGGTAAGGTGCCACTGAAGTTAATGAAATGTTTGTCCAAGTGACAAAGCCAAGGCTGGCTCTGGAGGTCAGGTGCAAATTGGGAGCTAAGCTTATATCAGATCTGCTCACTTACAGGTTTGGCCAATAGTATGTGCAACTCCTGTTTGGATTGAGGATTCCTGATAGAGCAAGCACACAAAACACAAGATGATAATTTGTTTTCTTGCTTTCACAACTTTAATACTGCTAGATCTGGATTTCCTGCATGGAATTTACATACACATATATCCACAGACTTGTTGTACCAGAGTTAGTGGTGACTCATTGGTATCTACCTGAATTACAGTTTATTACAATAATTAGAACCTGCAGTTCTGCTGTTCTACTCCAATTTTGAGTGTAGCTGTGGGAAGGAGATGAAAGGATGAAAGTTTATGGTTTCAAATCACTTTAACTTTCAATGTGTTTTAGTAGGGGTGGTAAGAAAAGACATGACTGGGTTAATTCTGCCAAGATTTTTAACACCTCCCTAATGGAATTAATATGTTAGAGCTGTGGAAAACAAACAAACAAAGTAACAAACAAACAGACAATGTTGTCAGAAGTTGGACAGGGTTAGTGGGGACAAAAACCTTTACCAGGTCAGTTGCTTGGCATTCCTGACTGTGAAATAAGCCATAGCCAGTCAACCAAGAATATTCACTTTGTACACCAGATTCCAGCTAATTTTCAACATTTGGCATTATTAACACACACTGGGTTCATTTACTTAATTATAATTAGTACTGCTTGTTCCTCCTTTGAAGAATTTGGCATTCATTTGGCAGTCACTGCCTAGATTTGGGTGCACATGTAAAACTACCTTTTTCACACATCACCAATAAAATCTGCCTGTATTTCCAACTGCTACACAGGCCAAGTGAATTTCTGCTGTATGTTCAGTTACTTGAATGAATTAAAACATTGAAATTGTTCTGAAATGTGTAGGCCATCCAAAAACTGAGAGAAATTTTGGATTTTGAGAAGAAATGAATTCTAGAACATTCCATTACAGAAACTTCTTTGCTTGTATTAGTAGCTGTCAACATAATAATTCTTAGGTGATGCAGGGAGATATAGGCCTCTCTCAGCAAAGGGCAACAAAGCTGCCTGGAGAGGTCTGCTGTGTTCTGCCTCTGAAGTGAAGTAAAAGAAACTGAAAGAAGTCAAAACTGAAATTTTCACAGCCTCTATCACCCTGTACAATAAGAATAAAAAGTCAAGGTTTTTTTTTTTTTATTAAACACAGTGATCAGCTGTCATTTGCAGCCTGGTTTTCTTGCTCTTACCAGTGACCGATTGTTTTTCAAGCCGATGCTATTATGTCCTTTAATAACTTTGATATGAGAAAAAGCCGAACACAGAAGGTAGAAAGGAAATTCTCTCCTGCTCATTTGTGTGTAAAAACAATCTAAACATGGTGCTGGTCCAGCTGAACAGGAATGCTCCTGAAGGCTCTAACATGCTCTGTGGCCCATTCCTGCTCACGCAGGGAACAACAAAGACAGATAGATAGGTTCTTAAAGCACAGCTCTATTTACCCGAATACAGGAATCTGTACCTTGGGAGAGCTAAATGAACCAGATGAACAAACTCAGTTCTGTCTCCCTGTTTAGACTCTTTTTCACAGCACTTGTCCCCACCAGTTTGCTTCTTCCAAGAACTACTCTGTCTGCTTGGTACACTGCCTTTTACACGTGGAAAAAAAGTCTGCTAGCTCACTCAAAACATCTGCTACATACCTTCAACTACTTTATTCTTATACAATAGAAGAAGCATAACCTTATTTTTTTTTTATTTGCTAACAAAACACTGGGGTTTGACTTTAAAATAAAAGCAATTAGTAATTTCTTGGATTCTGTGATCTGATTTTTGTTAGACTCTACAACCTCCCTATATATGTACCAGTAAGTCAGGGATGTGCCTCGAGATATCTCCTTTATACATCTAATGACTTTTATCATAGGATCAAAGACATTATATTCTTTGTAATATTCATTTGCAAGCAAAATCTGTGTTTTCCATTTATGGAAACTGTTTGATATAACAAACCCATATTTTACACCATTATCTTACAGAGTACCTTAATATACACTATGTTAACACTGGTTTAGCAGAGCTAAATAGATTTCCCTCTACATGGCTCTCACTGATTGCCTCTTCTGCCAGGCCAGTGGGACCTGTGAAATGCTTTCACATCCAGGTATTTTTATTCCAGTGGCAAATAAGCTTTATTAGTTTTAATATTATAAGTGTCATCCCTGAAGATCATGTGTAAAGGTTTTCCTATTAAAAAACCAAAACAGTAAACAAAGATTAACCTGAAGGATGTGTTTCAACTCATTTCCATTTCTCTGTGTAAAAAATTGCACAGGGCAGAGTCCACTACCAGTGCTGGAGAAGGAACGATGCCAAGGAATAGTTTCCAGATTATGAAAGAGTAGATTGGGCTGGTCTCTCACATGAGTGCACTTTACACCAATGCTTTACCAGCTGATCTGTCACAGTGATGACACAGGTTATCTCAGGACTCGGGGAAGGACTGACTGCTGTCACTACACCCTTGTGTGGAGCCAAAGCAGATGCAGCAGCAGCTTTCCTGCTGGGAAAAAGTTCCCTGGCCAGAAGCCTGTAAACTCCTTTTGGGCAACCTTTGTGCCTTACAGCAGTCTGCTCTCAGTGCAAACAGCATTTACACACTTTCTGTGGGATCTTGAAGAGTTTCCACTCCCAGCAATGCAAGTAGGAGAGTGCAAATGCCAAATCCCTGCTTCACCACAGCTGTACCACCCAACAAGTCACTGGGATGCTGTTGAAGTCCTCTATGCCTAGACAACACACTTGGAAATGATCCCCTCAGAGAAGTAATGTTAGAATCAACTCTTCTTGTTTCAGAAGCAACCCCAGACATGGGTGCCCACAGCAGTGGTCCTTTCTCAGTGCTACCAGGGACAGTTTTGGAGCACTTTGTGCCATAGCATAGTTGTTTCACCTTATCAAACAGTGTTTGCTGATCAAACACAAGCACACTTGCCCACAAGTGGGCAGCCAGTGCCACAGACCATGAACACAGTAGGAGCAAGGAACCTTAGGGCTTATCAGGAACAGAACGTTTCACCCCTAACTTAAAATTTGCTGTGCAAGTAAGTGCAAAATCTCAGGTAAACACTGATTTCAGAAACGAGTGGCTGTCACCATCCAAACCCAAAGGAATCAATACAGTGGAGAAAAATATACAAAAACCTCTGAAAAAGGAAACTTCAAGAGCCCTGACAGTTGCTAGTGAAACCAGCATCAGAACAAAACACCACAAAGCTGAATAAATATGTTATGGTTAATATCAAACATTCAGAAGACTTTACTGTAAGATGAGGGTGGAGAGAAGTCTCTTGATATAAACAGCTTGAACCTTAGATGCTGCCTGTGTTTGAAGGTAAATAAATAGCTCTTTGAAAGAGGAAAGAAAAGTATTTTGAAGTCTTAAAATACAGTTGTGGCTTTTTTGTTGTTGTTATGTTAATTCCTTGCTTGGTTTGAGGTCTTGTTGAGTTTTGGTAGTCAGGTCTAGGAAATGGGGACAGGTTGGAAATAAAGCCTTTTAACAATACAATGAAAAACAATCTGCAAAGCATTCAAAGGAGTGCTTGTCTTTGTGCCAAGCAGAGTCCTTTCATTTCAGATATTACAAAGAAAAGATAGTAGTGAGCTTTACTCAAGATCAAATGAAACAGTCTTTCCCTCTGCAGCCAGTTAGGGAGAAAGTGCAGCTTTTTTTGAAAGGGTGCCAATAATATAGTTATTTTGAGGGAATGATTTTCAATTTCTTGTGAAAACTCTTGTTTTGAAGAAATTAGTGTGTTGTAACACATTGCTTTTCTTCACAGAAGTTTTGATCATCTTTTTCTCCAGACACAAAGTGGTCATGATGGAGGTGCTTGAATTCTTGCAGGCATGAGAGCTTGCATTAGAGTACTTCTGATTTAATGACTTTCCACTGTCTTCCAGGAAAGTCCTATGTTGATTTAGAAGTTCTTTTTATTAACCACCATTAAGAGACTTTCTGAGGACTTGTTACATCAGAGGTCTCTGAGCTTTTTTAAATTTATTAACGAAACCATTATTTAAAATGCAGATTGGCTGGCTAGTTAAACTGATCTGTATCTATGGATCCTCACAACATTAAGGGGAAATTTGTTATAAGACATATCTTCAGGCAAATTCAGTAGTGAGAAAATACATACCTTCCTTTTATCTCACAGAACCACACCTTCCTCTGTCAGGAAACGTCTCACTTCATCTGTGCGGAACTTTGCTTCAATTATGTACAAAAATGTGCAATCAATTTCTTCTAAGGATTAAAGTGTAAAAACATTTTTTGTCAGGCTTCTATTTCTGTTGTTTACATTAATGTATTAGATAGCAACCTATAGTATTGACAGCAACCTTACACACAAAGGCCTCTGAGGGGAAAGAAGGCAAGTTTGCACATTTCAGAACATCCTTTATAAAGGAAGGTGAAACATGAATGCCCTTTGGCTTTTGTGAGCCTTCTCTGAATGTGATTTTGAGATATTGCATTTGTAGTGACATACCAAAGGCAAATAACACAGCTACTGGGTGACCAACAAGCCCTGCCTACACTCTGCACACAGCAGCTTTCCTTTCACCTGTTACTCCGAGGCTGCTGCTGAGGTTCCACAGAGGCAACAACCTCAAAAGGCTGGAGAAGCAGCAAAAGTTGGGTTTGCTTTCTTTATTTCTTCAGTTAAGAATGCTTGTATGTAATACAAATAATCAGCATCTGCAGTCTGCATAAACATCATTTTCTCCTAGAAGACAAATTCAAGGGCAAGTTTTTCGGGCATGAAATTTGTGCAAGCACATTGAGTGTCAGTGTTATCACACTGGTAAGCTATAAGCTCCAAAGAAATTTGCAGAGAAGATTCGTTGCAAAGAAAACTTGCTCAAGGGAGGTCATGGGATGACCGTCAACTTCAAATTTTAAAGTAAACCTTTTAAAGACAAAAAGACACAGCATTGACTGCATGAAACAATCCTTGGCAAAAGGAAAAAGAGAGATTAAAAGGCCTGCTACAGCAGCGATACACACTGCAGTTTTCAACCACAGCTTCAACCAACAATTCTTTTGCATCAGGGACTGTTGTTCCAAATTTCTCTTGAACCAAAATTCTAATATAAGTGCACTGAGATCAGCCAATTGTCACCTTCTCGGGTGATGAGGAATAACGAAGCCATAAGTTATACATTTCTTCCATCCATCTGGCTCAGGTTTGCTTAAAGCTGCTTTACACTTCCAAGCCTGCTGCCAGTGTGGCCCAGCTCTTGGTCCTGTAACAACATCTGAGGCAACTGCAGATTATGAATTTCCTTGATTATGAATTTCTTACTTCTTATATAGCTGTACTGAATACAGGCATTTTTATCTGCAGCTTCTCATTTCTTTTTTTTCCAGCTGTCAGAATATTTAAGTGTCTCAGGTATCTTGGCCTTTACCTTATCCATTACCTTTCTTGGACATAGTAAGAATTTCTCATCCTTCCATTTTCACTTCTTGCTATTTTATCCTATGCATCCCATTTCCCTAGCGATGTTTAGTTTTCTTCCACTCTACACAACAAGATTTTGTTTTTCATTCCTAGAATGGCCGCATCTCAGACTTATTGTATATAATTGCTGTTTGTACTTTTTTTTATCACTACTTTTTGATAACATTAGTGCCTGCAAGAAGACTGAGTCCTCCCTGCTCTGCTTTCTTTCGACTGTGTGAATTGTGAATATGAATATTATCAGGGACTGAAATTGAAACTGACTTTTAAAAAAAACGTATTTGGAAAGAATATTTGAGGGCAGTGGGTATTTTAAAGCCAGTTTTGGTTTCAGTAAAAGTTCTTTCACTTAAAGTACAAATAAGAACTGTTTTATACAACCAAGTTCTGTTGCAATTTCCTTTACCAAAGAGAGGCCATTAATACCACGCATCACATCTAGAGCCAAGAGTTGGCAGATGAGAAAGTGAGTAATTGATACATTGTGCAGTTTGAAGACTGGATTATCAGTAAACCATCTTGTTTAAGCCACTGGTGTTCCTTCAGATTTAAACTACAATTTATACCCTGAGAACTCTTCAGTGTCATTAATTGTATCCACTAAGCAAAATTGAGAGGCTAGTACATGAATTTGTAATAAAACTGAACATAGAGGGAAATCCTCTGACATTTCACTAGCTTCCAAGTGTTTTATGAGAGATGACTCCTAATTACTTGTACTAAAGGCTCAGTAAGCATCAGGTACAGAAACAGAATATGTGAGATTTGCATAGACTTCTGTTCAGGATAATGAGGAGGGGTGGAACCTTTCCTGTTGAATTTTCTCTGAGATGACTCCAGTAGGGCATATTTCCTGTAGCCATAAGAAAATTTCTTTGAATTAAGAATAAATTAGACACTGTATTAAACTTACTTTGCAGTTATATTATCTTAAACCTTGCTCTTGGAAAAAAACCCCATCAAACTTAACACTTCAAATTTGGTATATATTCCCTGTTTTCAGGCTCATGGTATTATCATACATGATTGTTTCTGTACTAACCTTTTCTAGTTTTCTCCTTAATGTTATTTCCTAGAAGTCTGTGCAGAACTTTGAAGGGGAAGAACTGCAATTTCACGTGCAGAGAGTTCATTTTTTAACCAACAGAAAATACTCCACAACTCTAAGGTTTCATTGGTCCAGGGGTCAAAAATCCACCAAACTTTGATGCCTTTTCCACTCCAAACTGTGAATCAGCCACAGTGAAGATGGACCATAAATGTATTCATATCTCAGCCAAACTGGAGTGTTATTCATCAGAGAGGTTATTTCATCTATGGAGGATAAATTAAAAAATACCCAAAATCTCCACTGTTTTCGTCTGTGATTGAATGAAAAAGACACCTCATTAGAACAAAACAGTGGGCCATACTTCTGCCTGCATCCAGGGTAGGAAATAGACTTTTTTTTTTTAAGTGTTTAACAGATTAAGTCTGCACAGAAGGCATACCTTTAGGGTGTGCCAAGACCACCCAGCAAGATGGTTACCACGGCAGAATTAGAACTTGGGAGTTTCTGGTTTATTGTCTTAAGTTAAAACCACTAGACTGAGCTTATTCAACGGGCAAAAAAAAAAAAGTGTCCAGAAAGTAAACTTTTACAGCATGATAGTAAACTTGGATCTTGTAAGAATGTTTGAGATTAATGGCAACAGGAGGATTTTTGTTAAAATCAGGATAATTTTGGGAAAAAGAAAATGTCTAATATAACAGCTTGCTCTGTTAAACTGCAGAACACCCCAGCATCATCTGCCCACACTTGCAAATACTTTTTAAGAAATTTCTGCTCAGTTGACCAATGCTTATCTGGGGCTTCAATCTTCGTTTCTTCATATTTTAAGCCAGGAGTAAATTGACGGACCTCTGGGAGCTCTTTCTTCAGTTATTTTAAGTTGAGCTGATGTTTATTTTCCATAGAGAAATTTAAAGGTGGTAAATTAAAAAAAACCCAGGTATTAATTTCACTTTTGCTAGCTTACTACAATAAGGTAACAGCAGTCTTCTGAAGCTTTAGGCTGTCAGCAGAATGTTTCTGCAAATACTGCAAGTCACTTACTCTTCTGTTTTAAGGGATCACTCACTACTGTGTGAATAAACACTGCACAATAAACAACATTGCTACATTTGTGACTTCGCTGAAGTTTGCCAAATTCTGATGTCTCATATAATCTTACACTCAAACTGATTTACAAGTATTGCAGCAGCAACTCTAACACTAACTGTTGCAGAATTACAGAGCAGTAATGTTTTCCCCATCCATCACTTCACAGATGAGGGAGGGAGGGATAAAATTTTTGTTGACACCTAATAGAGCACACACAGCAAATGTTTACTCAGCTCTTCTGCTTTGAAGTTATTGTCAAGCACTCTGCTGACAGCCATTACTGTTCCTGCTTGTTTAGACACAGTTCTGAAATGCAGAGATATGGAACATGAAAAGTATTAGAGTTTGGTGATTTCACAGTGTGATGA
Organism: Climacteris rufus; assembly: GCA_013398175.1. NCBI lineage: Eukaryota > Metazoa > Chordata > Aves > Passeriformes > Climacteridae > Climacteris > Climacteris rufus. The sequence continues at coordinate 1,004,760 of VZRZ01006256.1, read as the reverse complement.
CATTGTTCTACATTACAAATCCATTGTGAATCCAAGCCTAAAAGATAAACAAGTATTGCAGTTTGGGAGGGAAGAAAGAGCTTGAGACCCCAAGCTCTTCCTGAACTTTGAGCATTTGGAGAGCAAAAAGAAGTACTCACCTTCAGATGGTCACCAAGCATAAAAAATCTCCTCTCATCCTAGTTCTATGGGAGCATGGATGCAAAGGATCTCAGTATCCAGGGGATGAGCAGAAAGATTCTCTGTGGCAAGCATATATTCTTTGTATAGAAAGAGGTCAACCAAACACCTGGAGTCTGGTCAGTGATCTTCAGGTCTCTTCCCTCTCAGTGAAGCCTGGAGTAATCACACATCCCACAGAACCACATAGGCTCAGCCACTGGCTGAGCTACCAACAGCTGGTTTACTATTTGTTTGTCATATGAAGATGTGGTGTCAAGAACAGCTGCATTGTACACTTCTTGCAGAACATTCCCAATACACGCTTCTGGTCCTCACCCCATAAATCCAAGCTTATGTGGCATACCCAGTGTTACCAAACACACAAGGGATGGACAACTCCCCACTAGAGAGTCTCTGGCGGAGCAGCCTCTCCTGATGCCAGCAAGCACTGTTGGGATTTTGCTATGCACATCCTCTCTAATTTCTCCCATGAGCTGAAGCAAACACACTACGTGGAACACCTGAAAGGAGATTTTGTTCTATTGAAAGTAGAAGTCTGTACTTTCTTCTATCACATCTGTTTCCTTCTAACAACTTAGAAATTAATCCTCCCTTCATATTTACAAGTTAGTTCCTGTTGATAAATGGATTCATTTTTAGTAACTGAGATAGCCTGTTGTTTGATAGACGTGGTACTTCTAAAGAGCCTACTGAATTATTTCATTTATTATCCTCTCATATCTATGAAGACACTACTGTTTATGAGAGGAATGAAAAAAGGTTCCAACAACTGCACATGAAGCCTAAGTTCAACTGTTTAACAGGCTAAAGGTATTTGTGCATTGACCCCACACACACATTCATTGTTTTAGAAAGCTCTAACAAGACCAAGTTTTTAAGTAATTTCTTCTACTGCTCATACTTATTTTTCCAATAGACTTTCATATAGCCAGAAGGCAGTCCTCCTTGGAGGGACAGCAATACCAAAGCTAAGCTGGGTTCCCAGTAGAGTTGTATCCATGGTAAGGGTTCAGGCTACATTATAAAGGCTTAAAATATCTTCTACGCAGAACTCAGCACCAGGAATCACTGCTGGAGAGAAGCAGGCGTTTTCTTGTAGATATTTATAGCTTTCTCAGCTTCTACAATGAACAGTTTGAAGGGGTAAAGCATCAACATTTGATTTTCCATGGTTAAATGTCTCATGACTCACTTTCTAGCAATTCCTTTTATTAAACTCATCTTCCTGATGAGCTAAAGCTTGCTAATAGCTATGGAAAGAAGAGCATGACACTTCTATTAAACATATGGATACCTTGTTATCTTTGTTATGCTTTTGAACACTCATTTGCCTCTGCATTGTGTATCATATTAAAATCTGTGATACCTGTCTGTCCTAGTGACAAAAATTTAAAGCAAAATAAAAAATGAAGTGCAAAAGAAATGTGAAATTTCATTTTAAGTACAGGCAATGATGTGAATTTTCTGCAGCTGTATCACTGCCATCTCTGGAAAAAGCAAAATTATATAGACAATTTAGGATAAGCAACATATTGCATAATCACATTCACAAAGGTGAAGCTGAAGTATTCCAGAGATTATAACGAGTCACAAAGAACCTCAGCGAAATCTGTTCCGAAGACTTTCTCAAAGGTTCAGTTCACATACATTGCATATGATCAGTCAAAAGCATCATTTTCTGCACAAAATTTTACACTTTGGCTTCAAAGTTATCTCAGTGGTATAAAAAGAAAGTAGAGACTCATTTATGGACAGCACAGTTTGGCTGAGGCAGCAACTAAACTAAACTTAGCTTTAGGACAGACAGGCTGCAGGAGTGTTGGGAAACCATTTCACCTATTCTCTCTTCCCAAACTGCCCCAGTGTGTGGCCACTGATTCTGTGAAATACTTAGCATGTCTGTGACACTCCAAAGTAGTGAAATGATATATTTAGATGGCATTGTGTGTGACCACTTCGCACACATAATCATCCCACATCATTCCTGGATTTAAAGTACCATTAATTTAAAATTGATATGCCTAATGTCCAAATTCTATCTTGAAATGGCAGCATCTGAAGGAGGAATATTTCTTTTTGTTTTTCATGACAAATAGTAAATGCAAATAATGAAAATGCAAACAATGCAAGTATTGCAAATGCAAATGGTAATTACTAAAAGATATATTTTACAGGTGAATTCCCAGGTAGCTTGGAAGGTGTTAACTTCTTACTCCTCTCCTCCAACTAAACCTCACCTCTGCTACAAACTTATATTTTGCTTGCATCATGTATTTTAACACAGTGTTGTCAAATCAGGCTACACCAAACACAAGCACCAAACACCCTACCAACATTTAATAGTGAAACTGGGGGAGGTTTAGATAGTATTCCCCAACATACATACAGCAGAGCAGAGTAAAATGTTGGTACTTGAAGACACAGTCCCTAACTCAGTATTACGTTGCTCTTTTTGTGGATTTTTGTGGTCTCTCCTCCAGAGCTTCCCTCTTTGGTTTTCATAAGCCTGATTTTCACATAGGTATGCAGAAAACCATGACTGGTAATGAAAATCCACTGCATTGATCACAAAGCTCTGTCTGCCAGTAACATAGGTCAGTGATAACGGCAAGTGTTGGCTCTGATGGAGCTCTCTCCCATGTGCTTATGTGCTGCTCTTCAGACTCATGTCAGTGGCATTTCAGTTCCTGAGCCCCAACACACAAAATACACAGATTTTTTTCAATTAGCCATTTGTAATATCCATGCCACTGTACAAGTGCTGAGAAAGAGAGTGAAAGACCAAAAAAACATAAATTTAACATAAACTAAAGAAGGTTGATTCGTCCTGAAATGAAATCAAACAGCAAGCTTGACAATGAGTGTGGCGGTGTATGTGGCAAAAGTCACAGCCCCACAGGCTCAGGACTGGTGGACTCAGCCCGAGGCTGCCACCGTCTGAGTCACACTCCCTTGTCAGGGTGAGCTTTCTGGCTCACCCCCAGCATTCTTTACATGTTTCAGTTTATTGGTTAATTAAGGCACTACTTCATGTTCAGTGTAAGGTTATGTTCTGGAAGCTTCATTGCTATTCAGTTCCCCATTGGTTCCATGTAAATCCGTGTACCCCGATTGCTTGCTCTCCCCTGCTTGTATCCCAATAAATCCCCTGCTTTCCCTGTGCTCGCTGCCTGGTCCCTAAAGCCTTCAGCTCTTCCCGATCCTCGCGCCGCCCCTCCCGGCCCCCGGACCCTCTCCTGCCTTCCCTGCTGCATCTCCCTAGGAAATAAAAGAGCTGGAAATCACACCAGAGCCCTTCTCTCTGGCCTTTATCCTCGCTTGCACCCGTAACATCAGCCCGGAGCTCGCTCTCCCCAGAGGAGCCAGCACCAAATGAAGCTGCTGGAGGACGCCCTGCTTCTAGGGAAGCTGGGAGCCGCAGCCTCCGGGAAACCAGGGTCACTCCCAGACTAACGCTGAGTGGCCTCGAGCAGCCACCCAGGCTCAGCATTAAATGAGTTGGATATAAGGCTGTCACTGAGGTCCCTGCTCCAAGCACAAACACAATTATTAAGAAGAGAGGTATCTAAAATCTTAAATCAGGTGCTAGCACAATGTACTTACTAAACACTTGTAACTACAAATCACAGGCCCATAGCTGGCCATACCTTTGTGCGAAAAGGCTGGAGTTTCCAGAAGAAATGACCATGAAAGAGTACAGTGTGTGTGTGGACAGTGCTTCCATGCATTTGCAGTAGACAGAAGATTACAAAAGGTGTAAGTTCCTTTCTATTATATTTTATACATCTATTATATTTTATCTATTCCTTTCTATTACATATGATCAGTGTCTCCTATCATTTAGCAGGAAAGAAGGGGAAAAAATCTTCTCTCTCAGAAAGTCTTGAGTTTCCCCATTCAAGAGCTGTGATGCATCATTAACTTCTATGCAGAAAACATTGTTCACTCCAACCAGCAATTAGTGGCAACATTTCTATCCTGTGCAGTGATGAGATTTTTATGCTAATCATTACACAGCAGTAAATTAATCATTTGGGCACATTTAGATGGTATGTATATTTCATGAGACAGATATAGATATCAAGATCAGTTTGATATTTACTTATGGTAAATGGAAGTGTCTCAAATCACTATGGGGAAAGCATACTAACTAAATACACAGCCAAGGATGTTTGCAATGTAGCAGCAGAATCAGGACTGCTTCAACTCTCTCTTTGTTTTTAATTATTTTAAGGGAGCTAAAAATCTTGTGAGAACACATAGAACTGAATCATTCAAAGAGACAGTGAAATTTCAGTAATGTCTCGGCACAATGAAGGACAAAAGCAAACCTACCCTGCAATTCTTCTCTTATTACTGACAAAATTACTTACATTACATTATGCAGTATTGAAAACAGACTTTTCATCAGCATTTGTGCTAGTAAGGTAAATGAATTATGTATTGGCCTCGTCCCTCTGTAACTATGTCTGAAACCTGTGAGTTGTAGCCGAAAGGAAGACTACTCAGGGGCCTCCTTTCTCAGCAGATGCAAGAGATTTGTAACACCTTGAGGAAAATTATAATTTGAAATTTAAATTTTTGACATATATTTAAATACTGGTGCTTTTTTTTTTTCAGCTCTCAGCTCACAGATCTTTGCAGGCAAAACCCCAAATGTTTTTGGAGAGAAATGTACCTAAGTTCTCTTTGACTTAGAACGTCATCAAATTACTTATGATAAGCACAGATTTATGGCAGGTGACTCTCACAATAATAGTAATATGAACAATATCCTTAGCAAATGCTTTCTCAATTAAAAGTTGAGAAAGATTCTCAAAGATAATGGCATGTCAGTGGAAAGAAAAGTTATGTTGGCTTACCTGGATCACCTCAGAAATGCTCTTGCATTGAAAATTGACCAAATGACATGTTTAATGGCCACCAATTGAAACAGAATAATTGCTACACTAAGCAGTGATAAAGATAAGATATTGCACAGATGGTACAAAATCCCACTGGGAAAGAAAAGAAATTTATTAGCACCTCCTCATTTATGGAAATTTTTGAGAGAGGTACCTCTGAACAGGCAGATGATCAGGAAAGCACTATGGACAGATTAAGGTCTGAGAACTAATACAGAGCAGAAAAAAAAAGGGTGAATAAGAGACAATGTCTTATTTTAATGAAATCTGGTCTTACATGTAAAAGAATCTTTGTTTTTCAATTTAGGAAATAAAATATTTTTATTTTCACTACTTTTATAACAATAAGGTGGCAATTTTGATATTTGAACATTTTTTTTCTAAAACCACTCTGAAGTGCTTCTCTCTAGAACTGTGTATCTGAAGTTGACATGAAGATTAAATTTTCCTCAGGGGCATCATGGTCTTAATTTTTATGGTCTATCTTATGTAGTTGTGCTGCTTTTCGCTGGGGTATAGTTAATTTTCTTACTTAGGAGCTGACAAGCACGTCTTGGGATGTGCTGTGGTGTCATGTGCACACTTGTATTGTAATTCTCCTCTGCAGAGGAGCATTCTTGACTCCAGAGATTTTCTGTTTGACTTGAGGCAATGGAGAAAAACACAAATAAACACCATTTCCAAGACAGCATAGGTTAAGATTTGCAACAATATATATAACTTCACAGAATACCCTTCTGAATCTCTAATTTACAAAGCCTCATACCTTGAGGGGAAAACAATATGGAACACAGTTCAGGAAACAGTTGGTAATACTCTGTGAAGGACAAAAGGCTGGATTTGGAGACAGCTGAGGATCTGTCAGTGGTGAGCACCACCAGCTATGCTCTTGTCAAGCAAAAAAGAAAAATAGGCTCATGCCTTGAAAGCAGAGGAGATCTTTGCTAACTTTATTTCAATATTGTTTCTTTAAAAAGATAGAGCAGAGTATCTCCAGGCAGCTTTTATGCTCTTGAAATGATTTGGAGGGAATATTGAAATAGTTAATAAATTTGATGGAAAACAGCTATTATCACAGTAAACAGATACCATGATTATGAATTCTATAAAAATGAATTGCTCATTATTCAGCTATTGCTCAACAGCAGAACTGATTAACTGCACTGGGGACTGCCTGCCATTTGGTTTAATACTCCGTGTTCGTTATGTTAGTTGTTTGGTGCTGATTATATTGCAACAGTTACGCACATCACTAAGTTTGTATGTTGTAAAATTTAAAATCACAAACAAGGATTCATGTCACAAGGAAATAAGCAGAAATCTTACGTCTTAAAATATTCCCCAAGACCAGTTATATCTTCTCTACAGACATGCCTGAAACTCATCTGAATATTCATAATCTTAGTAAGGAAAACAAACAAACAAACAAACAAATCAACAAACCAACAAAGTATATAAGAATCAAATTCCCAGGTTAATTCTTCCATCAAAGTGAATATGTTCCAACATCCTCTTGCACAGCTTCAGCAGGGGAGACCATTCCTGCACAGAAGGGGAAGCCGGGTATGGCTTCAGGATTCTGAATCAAAGTCTGCTCTTACATTTTGTTTGGATATCAGCTGGCAAGTACTGAAGGTCACAAATCATAGCTGTGTGTTGTTTCTGAAACATGGCATTTCACAGAAAAACTGCCACACAAAATTCTCTGCATGTCACTATGGTGAGTCTTCCATGAGAAAGAAAAAGACATGCATGGCTTTCTATGAGGAGGTGCCCAAATAAACACAGGAGAGCTGGGAGTCCTCTGGTTGGCTTCTTATCCTCTGTGTCCTGGTTTATCTGAGTCTTAGGTGGAGCCTTCATAAGATTTAAAAGTGGGCCTGAATGAAATTTTGACTATAATTTGACCATTCTACCATATGCTCCCATTAAAACAGACAAAAATAATTTGGCCTATAACCTCAAAACTTCTAGAAACTACAGTATTACCTTAAAACAGTGAAAAGAAAGGGCTGTTTGGTTAGTAATAGATAATTCCAATGTGTAGAATGAAAGACAGAAACAAAACCTGTAAATGTGTACACTAAATCAATACACTAATTATTCTGATGCAAAAAAATTTATTTGGTATATTTTTCCTGCTGCACAGGATCACTGTGCATACAAATGGTTATTATATCATTGTCAAAGACCTATCATATCTTCATCTGAAATTTAAGAAGTACTTGGAAGACATTTTAAGTGAAAATCACAAATGAAAGACATCAAAACAGCAAAAAGAAACAGGAATGTGTGAAAGAGTGTGTGGTTTGAGGAAAACAGATACAATAACAAAGCACAAAATCAAGGTTAAAAACAGAATTTACCACAGCTGTAGTCCACATGCATTAGTGGACTCACAATCTTTACTGAAGAACTGAAATCTTCTTTCTTGCTGTTTTATTACCTTGGCAACATCTCCTCTATGTCAGCAATTACATAGGAGACAACAGTCCAAACAGCAGCACAGAGATTCATCTGGTTTGGATCCTGAACTGTCATCGTGTCCCCTTGAGAATGATGAAACCAAAAGTATTTATTGATGTCATTATGCAAGCTGGCACCTACAGAGAAAAATGGGCAAGGTTCCATTATAGGAATACAAATATTTAAAGAAGAATATAAACTTGAATCTGTTCCTGGGCTGTTTATGATTAAATCCACATGCAACTGTATAAAATTCATAATATATTTGAAATATAGTAACTGTACAGAGTCATGCCATGTGCAGTTTGTAGGTTTTAGGTTATTTGACTCGAGTAAGCATGAGGCAGCAAAAATTCACACTGGGGAAAAGCCAACCTTCCCCTGAGAGACTCGTTTCCTCAGCAACAGTATCCATCCATTTTCTTCTGAAACTACCAGAGTCCAAGCAGGAAAATCCCTACAGTAACCCCACAGCAGCGCCTCCCCTGTTCTCCATCCCACTGCTCCAATAAGTTACAACTGAATTATGAATCCTCTCCTTGCTGTTATTTGCGTTGGGGAACACCTTGGAATTTGTTTCTGCTTTCGAGCCCCTGCTCATCACAAGGATGTGCTGTTTCAGAGCAATTTTCCAGATAACTTGGGGTAACCCAGGTAGCCCAGGACTACATTCCTCTCGCAGTCAGGAGTCCTCATCACCTGGGGCAGATACAAGCTGAGTGAAATCACACTTCTTCCCATTCAAGAACAACTGATTCCCTCTGGGACCACACAGCAGGGAAAGGACTACTTTTCCCCAAGCTAGGTGGTCTCAGGGAGCACAAATAATGCTTGCAAGGCATTACTCAAGGCAGACCAAAGCCAAGATGATCTGGAGAAACTGCCACCCCACCGGGAGTTGCAGCAGAGATGCTGGCAGAGGATTGTAGCCCTGGCTATTCTGTGGTCCAGTCCCCACTGACCCTCTCTAACCCTCTGTTCTCTTGAATTTCCTTCTTTCCCAGTTCATTACCTCTGACTCTGCTCCAGTTTTATCAACCTCCATCAGCTTTGTTGTAAAGTCAACAACCATTCCACCATTAACAGAATTACCCGTCAGATTTTGAAAATAAGTAAATATTTTCCCCCACCACACTGATTCACTGCTTGCAATTCCTTTGCATTGATTCCCTTGGCCTTCTCACTGATCAGAGCAGGGGGTGCACAGCTCCCAGGGAAGGACCCACTTGACACAATAGGACACACTCCTTGTTTCATCATCAAACCCAGAGAACGTGTGCTGGTGTGAACTCACAAGTAAGAGCTATGGGCTGCAGGCAGAAACACAGACTGAGGATAGTCCTACCATGCCAAGAAAGAAGGAAAAAACCCCAGGGTTGTTTCGTTATAAAGATGAAGTAAATAAATTATTCATATATTTATTTACATACAGTGGAAATCGGTATCAGATGATGAGGGCATTGATAAACTCATGCGTTCTCGTAGGACTTCCTGTTATGATTTTTCTTGGTTTTCCTGAGATGCCTGAAGCCTTTGAAAAGAATGAAAGCAACATTTCCCACAGCATAACTGTACATTCCTATAATACATATCTTTTGATCACTCATACAGTCATTCAGAACAGAGTCCAGCTCTCCCTGTGGGTAACGCATGTTTCTATTGCTGTAATAGGGACTGACTTGGATTGCTCAATGCACTGCTATTTTAGAAGGAAGGAATAGAAAGTTTATGCATTTTAATTCCATCCAAGATGAAGATCCCTTCATAAGAGAGATGATAAGCAGAAAGACCAAATGCCATTGCATAAGGTTATGCAGTATTGTGATTGATTTTATTTTAAGAGGCTCTTCTTGTTCTTCAATGACCTGTTTGCTCCTGACTTAAAGCAATGCAGTCCCACAGAAGTCACTGGGTAGGTTACAGGTGCTGAATTATTTCCAGTCATTTTAGCATTAAATTTATGTCAACTCATATTCACTTTTAAAATTTTCTTCTCAACCCTTTCAAATTTATGCAATCATAAAAGGATTGAACAATGATAAATTCTTTAACTGATGGATTTATGCACTACAGACATGTTACAAGTTAAGCCATTGAGGCAAACCCATTACAGTTTTTGAACATTTCTGCAAGACTCAATGGAAAAATTGGTTACCCAGGATTTGTCATAGGCATTTCACTAATCAGAGTAAGTATGGATTTACAGAATGGCATTTTATCCCTGTGAATGGAACAAGAACAAACACCCTTTGCTTTGTCATGTTTAACTCCCTGAAATGGTGGAAAAGGGTTTTTTTCTCTAAATTGATTTTATATATCAGAAAATTATCAACTTTGACATCAAGCAATTACTGTGCAAGAAACATCAGACTGTGTGAGTAGAGAGAGTATCGAAAGGTTCTCAAACTGGCCGTGCTGTCTTTTTCATGTTGTGGGCTAGCATTGAAGCCAGTGACCTGTAAACATCTTGTGAGACTAAGGAAAAGACCATAATAAAGCAGTTTTATCCTATGCAATTAGAAACAAAAGTGAAAATCCATGTTCTTGGCTTTGAGCACAAGAATAGTTTGCAGCCAAGGGCCTCATGCAAACCTCTGGACATGAAGCACCCTGGGGCACAGATATGACTGCAAGCAATTTTCATGTCTTCTGCTTCAAACTCGAGGCTCCTCCATGTTGATGTGAGCTGCCTGCAGACATCGCTGCTGCCAGAGGTCGCCAGGCTGCAGTGAGACACTGAACAGTGCTCTTTCACCAGTGAAAGCGTGCAGGACTGAGACCAACCCTTGCAGGCCACTCTGAAGAGGGAAGTTCTGCAGGGCTCTGCAGTCATGTTAGGTTACCTCAATAAAGTACAGGGGAACCTATACCCTCTTTTCTAAAAGTCTAACAGAAGAAGCAATGTTGTGAGCACAATTGTTTTGTTTTGTTTTGTTGTTATGTAACTTTGTCTCAGGAATAACAGTCAGTTACAAATGGGGCTTATTTTTGCCAGCTATATAAGCTAGCAGTCGAGTAAAACAGATGAGTAGCCATGGCTCACAGACCTACAAATTATTCACCCATGCCCATGCTAGCTGCATAGAAAGGGGACAACATACAGCCTTACAAGGGCCTGAAAGCCTTAATTAAGTACTTCAATACCCTCAGCTGGGAGGTGTTATGTAGGTATGTACCACATATCTAATTCTGATTTCCAGGTGGAACCAATACTCAAAGAGAAAAACGAGATGGGCTAGGTGCTACACCATCACATTTTATGCACTTTGATTTTTTTCCTGTGTTTGCAGAGCACCCATGAAGAAAAAAGGGGATGTTTGCCAAGTAAGCCTCTTTAATTGTCCTTTTTCAGTCTGTTCATGTTTACAGTGATGCAAGACACATGAGGAACACTGCTGGCCAAAATGGAAATCAGTGAGAAACTGCTTCTAGGTGGACGTAAAAGGTGCTGTGGCATGAAATCAGGGAATGTTAAAAACTGCTGCCAAAAATTCTGTACTTATTATTTGAACACATCAAAAAACACTGGAAACTAAAATCTAAAAATAATTCATAATTTACAGCTTCAATAAAATTATACAAAAATAATTCATGGTACTATTACAAGGTGGCAGAAAACCCTCTTTAGCACAGTCTAGTTACCCAGTTTAGTGCAGTTGCTACTGCACCAGCAGCTACCTAGCCACTGGTGATTCCCCAGGGTCAAACACTGGGACAAGTTGCCCAGAGAGGCTGCAGAGTCTCCATCCTTGGAGATATTCGAAACCTGACTGGACATGGTCATCAGCAACCTGCTCTAGTGACCCTACTTGAGCAGGGGTGTTGGGCTAGGTGAGCTCAAGGGGTGCCTGCCAAGCTGAACCATTCTGTGGCACTCTAACCCATGATGCCTTAGCTCTTTCAGACACATCTTAGAATTAACACAATGTAAAAAAATTCTTCAATTCAAGTTCATTCATGTCTTGAACTCATTTAATGAGTCTCTGCATAACCAGCTATTTCATACACGGTTTGATGCACTGCATAAGGCAGCTAAAAGCAGCTGCTTTGGTAATTGATACTGACAATGTATTTTTAGTAATCAGCTGTATAAGAGTATCTTGATGAAAACACACACACACACACACATTGAGGAATTCTGAAAACAGTCCATCCCTTCCAGCTTCTGATCTCAGCATGAAATGCCCAACGCGAATATTAATCAGCTGATGATAGGGGTATTGACTTCCCTTACAACGTATTCATATCAAACACCAATTCTTCACACATTAATAAACTGACACAAGGCTTTACTGCCAGCTTAAGATGAGATGCTGCTATTGATGTAAAAGGATGCACAAACTGCAAAATGAATGATGAGCATGTCAGTGATGACCACTGCTTCTTGTCACTCTGACAGGCACTACTGCTTACATAAGCACAGCTTATGTAAGTCATAATCAGAATTAAACTCCATTACCAGATATTAAAGCAGTCAAATTATTGTCATTTGTGCAAACAATGACTGGAAAAACAGATAATGATTTTCAGAATGATTACAAAGGCAGTTTCCATAAAACACAAATATCTTTGAGAGGAAAAGCATGCAGTAACTTCAGAGTAATTCTACATCTTAAAACATTTTGCATTATACTCCTTCTGGCATTTTCTTTCTTTCCTTTTTATATTCCAAATAGCATTTAGTTGCCAAAGGAAGTCAAATGTGAGTCTTGGAGTCAGTACATGTTTGCTACAGAGCCCCACCAATAGCTTCCCAGTGGTCTTTGCTTTCAAGTAAACTCCACAGCTATTCCATGAATCTTTCAGATACAATGGGAAAATCCCCACTGTTTGTATAACCTCTCTTGGGTGTGCTGGGCCTTCAGTATTACAGTTAGATCTCTGGGATACTGACCTCTGCATGTACGTGGCCTTATACAGTGAAGTTGATATGCTAATGATTTATAAAGAAACATATGACTTTTTCAAGTTTCATTTTATAGTAGTCCCTAGAGGACCTGACAGAATGGCCACTGCACTATTTTACACAGTATATACACCTCTCCAAAGAGAAAAGATACCAGCTCAGAAGCGCATACACTCTAAACAGACAAGAGGGACTGAAGGATGAAAGAGGCATGCAGAGATGAAACGACACATTCATTTTCTCACAGCAGCTGAGAAAGGAATAGATGCCAGACATCTGAGCTGAGGCCAGTGCCCTGTTGAGCAAGCTGTACTACCTCGTAACAGCAAAGTTGGAAACGCCTTACTTAACAAGGCATATTTTGCTCAGTGTTTCCTAAAGTTTACAAATACGAAAGAAAGGTGTTATAACACGTGCCTCTCTTGCATCTCCCAAGCACGTGTTCAAGCTTCACCTCCCTGTCAAGACAAACCTGCATGCTATCAAAGGTATTGCCTGTAGTAAGATGTCAACACAAGCATCTGATCTGAAATCTTATTTTTGTTTCTGCAGTAATGTAGCTGGCTACAAAAAACAAATTCCTTTTGTCCTATCTATTAGAGATTGCTTTTGTTTTCCACTTTTTCTTTAAGAAACAAGAACAACTCTTTTATTTCTTTTATTAGCAAGTTTATTCTAATCCCAGACATTTTTAATGACAACGACACTATTCAAGAGTGTACTAAAAAACTACAATGCTTTAAAAATAAAGCAAGACCTGATGAAATACATATGTCCTTTTCTTTTACATCAACTATTTAAAAATAATGACAAAAGAGGCAAAGGGACACATCACAATCTTCTATGCAGTCAAAAACTGGTATGTACCAGGAAAGCATAAACACTGAAGTTAAGAGCATTCTATTCCTCACACCAGTGCTCACTCAGCATTGTGTTCCTACATACTCTATGAAATGGGGTGTGGGGGTACACATATATCCATACAGAAACAGAACCAATAGCCTCTCCCTTCTCACAGCTGGAGCATTGCTGCCCCCCACATTTTGAAAGGTCAAAACTTCAGTGCAGAGGTAGGAAGACACATGACTTTTCCTTCAAAGGATATGTGCCAAAGACCTACAAAAGGAAAACCAGATAAAAGATAGGAACAGGAACACAATTTCTTATTTCATTTTTATTTTCACAGATGTTTTGTGAGCTGATCCTGCTTAACCACAGTCTGCAGAACCACTACTGTAAAGATAACCCAATTATTGCAGGCATCTATTCCATGTATTTCAGTGCTCATGTTAACCTCTTCCTTTGTGGGACAACCTGTAGATGACAGCTAGCTCTAATGCCAATTATTTCATTATCCATTTCTCAAGTAAGCAGAGGTAATGGAGAATGCTAATGCTGTTTAGTGGGGCACTGACAGCATTAGTTTTCCTGTCATTTGGCCTCAAATGATGAAATTACAGGCTAAGTTACTAGAGTTTCATGGTTACAGACACTGAAATAGTTTCCAGTACAGAGCTTATAAATAACATCAGAAGCCCTGCTGTTTCACCTCCTGAACCACTCTCTCAAAAGTCTTTAAAATTCATGATTCAAACAACAAGACAGAGGGAAAGCTGAAAGCTTTCAGTTGGTTGTTGCAGTGACTAATTAAATGAGACTACAGTGTAAGGGAGACAACATGAAGTGTGCATTATTTCTTGTTTTGCTTAATGCATTTCAGAACTAATCCTGTGGATACACTAAACAGACCAAATTACAGCTCAGGATTATCACAGTTACTTTTGCAATGCATTAACCTTCCCTTTATTGCATCAGAGGACCAGTGGCAGCTGGGGATCCAATCTAAACTCACATGAAATCCTGTGAAATGAGGTCCCAGGAAAGAAAGCAGTTCTATTTCACAGAGCACAGGTTGATCAGACTCCAAAATAATATCCTAAACACCCCTTGACCGGGAAAAAAACCCACAAAAACCCCAGATAAAGCTTCAACAGTAAAAAGCACTGGAAGTTCTTCCTCCACTTATCCAACCTCTGTCTTAAATCATCAAGGCTCCTTTTTTTTTTTTTTTTTTTTTTTTTTTTTTTTTTTTTAATAAAAAAGAGAAAAGAAAAAAGTAGGTCTCCCTAGCTGGTGTTGCCCAAATGACCCACTTGCTGCTTACTACCCACTACCTGGAAGGGACAGATCATCCACAGGCACACTAATCACTAACTTTTGAACCTATTTGCACTTCTGCCCACAGTACCCTGTGGCAATGCATGGTGTGGGCATATGGGCACAGTACAGTTGTCACTTTGTGAGCTGCAGTAGTGGCACCCTCCCTTTTTTCATTCACCTTCATACCACTGATGGCTTAATACAGTTTTATCACACCTAACTCAGCAGCTTTTTCCCAAGCTCAATAGTTCTCCTCATGCAGAAACTATTCAATATCTCTGAGGATGGAGGCTTCTGGTGACCCTTCTCCCTTTTCTAGTTCTCCTGCTGAGAGGAGAAGCCCAACACTGCCTGCAAACACCAGCATGTGAATGGATTCATGACGTGACTGCAGCCCAGCACAACACAACACATCTCCTGTGGATGCTTTCTGCTTTTTCTCTCTTCCTTCCTTCCTCAGCCATATGAAACAGTGTGTTTTTTACCAACGCTGGGTATTGACTTGACAATTTCAGACAATTATCCACAGTGAATCCCAGATCATTCTTCTTGAAGATAACATGGACCCTGTTGCTCTGTAGACATAGCTCCTATACTGCATCACTCTGCATTTATTGACACAAAACTGTCACTGTCTGTTGTATTGTTTAGGCATTTTCTACTACGAGATTACTGTCACATTTTCACAGTCAACTTCAGTTTTGATATGCAATATTTGAAGGAGGCATCAGCCAACTTGCTATTCTTGCTGTTCACTCCCTTTGCAGATAACACGGAGTTTTGTGAACATCCAAAGTGACAAAAAAATAAGTGACTGGTCACCCCAATAAAGACTTTCTTCATTAAGAAGACTGACAATCTATTTCTACCTTTTTTAAATCAGGTATTACCTTAAGGAGGAAAATACCTCTCACCTCACAGTACCTTCTTCCTCTATAGGTCTTTGATCCAGGAGCTTTTGAAGACTCAACTGTACTGACCAGATCCAGCTACAAAAATGGTTACAAACTGTTCTGAAAATGCCTTTCTAGATTGATAAGGTATGAATCCGTTCCTCCAAAGCAACATGGACTCTTGAATTACCTTTGTATTTTCTGTCTTGGCTCTGTGACCATCCTGGCTAAGTGAATTACAGATCCCTTTTTAGGGGATTCCCTACTTAGGGAATATAAATTTAGAAGGATTATATACCTGTATTCAATATCTGTTTATGTTTGTATATATTGTGTATGTTTTAATATCATTTATTTAATTTGTGCTTTCTTTAAAATTATGTACATGCCTAGATATGCTATACAGAGACTACTTAAAAAGTTGATAGTTGTAAAATTGGTTGTTGGATTTATAAATCCCTTACATTTTGCATTCTCTTTTAAACACTGTAAGTGGGATGGAAGTCATTGCAAAAACAGCAGTTTCACTAATTTAGAATTCTTTTTCATGTGTTTGTTTATGTCTCAGCTCAGTAAAGCAGCTGAAGGTAGAGCATGTGATTTATTTTAATGCCATTAAGCTTTAAATGTCACACACAAGGGACAAGTGAATACTGGGACCCCTTTAAACCATCTTTCCTGACCAAATGCACTTCTGTATGTCTCTATATTCTCTGTATAACTGTACCATGTAGCTGACATTATAAGCTTGCTTAGAAGTATTGAAGTGCTTTCTTCAACATTCTATGTCAGCCAAAGAGCCTCCTGCTAACACCCAGGGCTGGGCCCGTGCTCCAACCTGTTCCAACAACTTCCAAAATCACCCCAGAAAAGTGCTGGGAACAGGCATCCCCTGGATTGTTTGAAAGTCACAACTGGGGAGAGAGAACCATGAAAACGACCCACATGTCAAGATTTTGAGTAGCATTTCTGTTTTCAGTAATTGTCTGCATTCATTTACATTTTCAATCTATTTGAGAAGCTTTCTTCTATTTTACAATCAATGGAGCTATTTCCTAAGGCAAACTCACAAACCAATTTAAAGCAAGCATTTAGGTCTGTTTTTCCAGAGGATTCTGGAGACAGAGAGGAAACATGCAGGTTTCCATTTGCTCTAACCTCCCCTTCTAGATACAATTACACCTGGATGTTTAATCACAAAGTTCCTGTAGGAGCCTTCTCAGCAAACAGTTGACTACTAGAAATGCCAATATTTGTAGGACTCAACCAAGCAGACCTCCCTTCTGCCCAGATGGTGAAAGAAGCCAGCTAATGAGCATTCTGGTGCTTAACTAGTTATGAAAAAAAATCCCAAAACACCAAATCAGTCACCTAATTTAAGAATACACTAGAAGTCTACTGTATTTTATATTGCAGAAACCGAAACTACATTTGTTTAACCACACTCACAGGATGAGCAATGGTTTTTACTGTCTCTATTTTCACACCCCATTGAGACTACCAAACTCTTCAATTTCATGGTGGATTTTAGATGTAGGTCCATTAGACAAAGCTGGATGGATATACTATGCTTAAAACAATAAAATATCCTTCAAAATATCTGTGGTTACTTTGAGTAATATGTACTTGAGTTTTAAACCTTCAAGTTATTTCATAACATGTTAGATGCTCCAGATACTGGTGATGAAATATCTCTTTCCTTTGATCTCCAAACCAGTATATATTTAGCTAGTTCATTAGTAACAGAAATGCTGAGAGGTTCTTGAAACAAAGTTTAGAGCTGATCTTATTCCAAGGTTCAAAAATACCCAGATGTGAGAGTTTTCAGTCTTTAGGGTTGGGGTTCAGAGAACCACAAAGCCTACAGCTCCAGGGACACTTTCTAGGGTTGCAAAAGGCATGTGAAAGGGAGCACAACACTGCTCCCTCCACAGCTTTCTCAGCTGGGCCATCCATGCTGTTGGACACCTCAGCTGCAAGCAACCATTAGAGTTAGAGTTCTGAGAACCACAAAGCCTTTCTGTTCTGGGCTAAGATCATGTATCCAACGGGTGATGAACACACAGTAGCAGGAATGAAAATGATTCAGTGTTCTAAGCAGCAAATTGCATATTTTTGTCAGCAAAACTACAAAGGAACAACAGGCTATAACAAAAGCAAAAGAAGATAAAAATAATTAAGCTACAGAAAGGACACCTGCTGCAACACTGTTGTTCACAATCTCAGAATCTTTCTTTGTTTTAGTGTTCTGTGAAATTACATGGAGCTTCATTAGGAAAAGAAAGGGGAAAAATTAAACAATTTCTGTCCTTTAAAGGAAGGAAGCACAGAAATTCCTCACACGTGACCTAACTCTGCAATGTATCACTACTTGTATGTGGGCTCTGGCTAATCCACAGAGCAGAACTAATCCTAGAAGAAGATAAAGCAAACAAAGCAATGTCCCTAACTAGCATGATTTTTCCAACCTATAAATTTGAGTTACTGTGATAGCTATTTTGCCACAGTGCAAATGCACTTGTCAAAATGCAAATATATTAACAGCAAAAATAGAAGCCATATAAGCTTAGGAAGAATACTAAGAAAAGCTGACAATTAATTTTAAGTTGAAAGTTTAACCTGTTTGCTTTCAGTGAAAGATCCTCAGTCCCATCAGTAAGTACAAATAGCATTTGCCTTAAACACAGGCTTACTGCATTCTCTGTTTCACTATGTTGTTTTCTGAAAAAGTTGAACTTTACTTTGGTTTTGTTCAAATTCAATCTGTATGGGTGAAGGCCCCATTTAGAACATGCAAAGCAAAGACTAATTGGATAAAACTTTACAGAAACAGAACAAGGTGCCAGCGAGTCCAGCTGCCATGAGTGCCAAGCTGAGTACAGCACATGCTTCAGCACAAACAAAAGCTTCAAAATGCTTCAGCACAAACAATCTGATGATCTCCATCACAATCACAATTTCACACAAATCAAGGACCAATATATATTTTTCACCACTCGTGATTAAAAATGAGCAAGGCCCCATTTAAAATTATATACTTTTACAGAAATTTCATATGCAACTCCAAAAGGCATAACTTTTTCCATATGATGCAACAAATGCAGATAATTTGATAAGTGGCCAAATTCTACATAATAAAAATTGAATAAACTTCTATTAGTTTAAATACTCCCTACTACCCTTTAGATATATTGTGCCTATGCTAAAACTTAAAGCAATGTTTACAGCTGTATAAATTGAAGTAATTTCAATTTGGATTTACTCAAAGATATCAAGCACAAGGACACTCTTGTAAAGCTGTTTATGGTGCTACATTCAAACACCATCCATAGACTAATGCAAAAGGGGAAAAAGCGCCAGTGATGATGACTGTTAGCAGCCTAGAGAAAGATTATTACCAAATGATTGGAATTATTTTAATAGACAGAAGCTAGAATTTAACACATTCATTAAAAAAAAAAATCTTAATTGCTACATTGCTATGCTTGGCTTTCACAGGAGAAAGACATGCTCCCCAAATGCAAGTTTTCATAACCAGAATACCATGGTTCCTTTCAAATACATAAATTGAAGGCCTTTTTACACAGCAGATACCTAAACATAAATATATACATATACAAACCCATAAATAATTAAAAACCTTTCAGGAGCCAAATGCACACTTGCTAAATAGAATGGCATGCTATAAATTCAAAGGACTGCAACTAGTACTCAGTCAAACTGGAATTAAAAGTCTCACCTAAAAATAATATCTGAACGAAAAAATTTTACACTCTGGCCAATATTTATTTTACTTTGACATCTTCACTTTACTTTTACATCCCCACTTTAAAACTAACAGGCATCTGATAGTAAAAAAAAAGAAAGAGAGGATTCTTTTTCTCTTTATGGCCCATCATTGCAAAATAATTGAGCATGATTTTTGGTTGAATAGTTTCCATTTCCCTCTCCTATAAGGACTGACACAAAAGAAGAAAAACTGGCAGGTCTCATTAGTCCTGGGTAGTCCAACCTTAGCCTTAGCTATTATCAGATTCTTCAGAAAAGGTGAAGAAAAAGCAACACCTTTTCAGAAATGCAGACATTGAAATTAGAATGCATTGAGTGAAGAAGGGGCTATTTCCCCTGTCATGTATTTTTTTTCAGGGTCAAAAAATACACAAGGGAGATTTTAAATAAGTAGCTCATTCCAGGTAAGTACAGTCAAACTGCTTCCAGGCTGACAGAGTGCCATTACACCCCACCACTGCCAGCGGGGTCCACCACTGTGACTCCAAAGGCGGCTCTGGTTTGGAAAAATAGGGTGTAGCAGAGAAGACAACAATAATTAGTTCAATAATTAGATTCTTGTGCTGCATATCGAGAGCCCAAGGCTTATCTGGAATTAGATGAGGCATCCCAAGTGTCTTTACCACTATTTTAGCAAATGAAGTGGCCAAACATTCACTCCTTGAAAGAGTGGAACAACAATCACACTTTTCCCTATCTCAATGATTCAAAATGCACTGCAAATCAAAAGGAAAAAGAGAGTGATCTGAAAACAAGCTGCAAAAGGATGCTCTACACCTAAAACTGGGGGACAGATGTTTTTGCACAGGTAAATGTAGTGAGGGCTGGGTTCAGGCACCAAGCCACAACTCGCAAAGCTCAGGGAGGTGGTGCCAAGAGAGGGCTGGCTGGGAAGGCTGACACAAGCCACGGGCAAAGCAGGGACGCTGCCCATTTCCACAGCGGCAGGAGAGCTGGCTCAGCAGGCAGGAGCTCTCACGACTGTTGCATTATTACAGTGTTTCTCAGCACTTGCTTAGCTCAGGCCCCAGCAACCACATGCAGTGCCTTCCCTCTAGCTCTGTAATTAGAAACTTGAAGTCATTGCTAGGGCTAAGGGATAGTGAGATTGTCACTGGATTGAGTATACTGAGTGAAAAAGTGTTTAATCTGAGATAACATTCTCAAAAACAGAGCACCACGTCTCAAAGTCATTATAGCCTTAACAAATTTCCTGGCAGCTACTTGTCTGACCGAAAGAGAGAAGCTGCATGGAAAAGAGACAGAAAGCAAATGACATTTTTAATTGTGTGATGATCCCTTCTTCCCCCCAAGCATCCTGAAATAAAAGACATAAACGCAGAGGCTTCAACAGCATCCAATGCATGTGCTTTTAATGATGACTGCACAAGAACATCTGCCCTAAAATCTAGCCAGCAGGTGTTGGTGGACACCTAAAATCTAGCCAGCAGGTGTTGGTGGACAAGAAAAGTACCCACAGTAATTAGGAACTATAGGAAGAGGCAGGCAGACTAATTAAGTTTTCTTGATGCTTCCCATTTAGCATATCTTAGGGATTTAAAATTAAAGATGTGTATAATTCCGGCTGTTTTCAAGATTAAGATATTTAAAACTTGTTGATTAGTTTTAGCTGCACAATGAAATCTGTTTCTCAGCTGAAGTCAGAAGGGCTAAAAATGTTCAGGCCAAGGAAACAAACTGCTGCAGCAGAATGTCGAAGCCCTGGCACGATCAGCCTGTGATTCTCACACTGCAGCACAGCAAGAGTGAGAGCTGCCCTGTCAGCTAGTCCATCTCTTTCATGTTGTTGGAGGCTCCAGGCTCAAGAGTAATGGTGGCTGGAGCATTAATACCAATTTCAAGGCTGGCAGTGGCAGTTCTGGGCAAATAGCTTAGGAACCTCCCTAGACCTTCTGCATGGGGAAAAAACCCCACCCCAAGAACTAATCAAGGCCTTGTCAAAACGAGGGATTTTGGCTATTAGTGACCACATATTTCTGGAACATTTGAACAGAGACAACAAAACAAGAACGCACTATGACTTGCTTGAAACCAGCATAGACTGGGAGTGCATATAGCAGCCTACAAGATTGTGCCTCCTTCTCCAGCAGCTGCTGTGAATGCAAGGGCCTGGGTCAGGCTGCAAGATGCACCAGTCGATGCCTAAGTGCAATAAAAAACACAACTGCCCAACCTTCAGCAGTATTTATCTACAGACTTCTTTCAATGACACCTGTAGCACACACACCAGCCCTTAATTCTGCTCTGAAATATGAATGAAAAGACAATTGGCTAACAACTGTCTTTTATTGTTTCTTAATATGTTTCAAACCCATACAGCTTATCTCAGAGTCTGTGTAATTTGGAAATGAAGGGCGACAGCTGCAACATCTTATCTATCCACAGATTCAGCTAGTGTTTTTAAAATATGGAACAGAAATAATATGCAAGGAGTCAATAACAATAATTGGTATAATTAATACTTCCTTTTTATCTCTGGCTTAAATCTGAAAATCAACTAAGAGATGCTTTTGTTTGAGGGCAGTTATCCTAGAAAGCTGAAAGTCCAAGACCCCCCACAGCTCTACCCCAACCACTTCCACTGCCTCTTTCCGTTTTCCCTTCCCATCTGCCATACACTGCCTTTCAGCTTGAGCCAGGCAGGAAGCCACAGGCACCTGGCTGCAGGACGAGGGCACTGAATTTATATTATACAAAGGCTCAAAGGAAAGACTTCATCATAATTTACATCTAACACTTTGACTAACTCACAGGACATTGCTACATCTAAAAGGGTACTGCCTGTAACGTCTGTTGTCAGCCTGGTGACCCAGATTATTTAGCATTACTTAGACTATACGCAGACCAGCTTTAACTGGAACAGAAAATCAGCTGAACTGGGGAAAACCCCAAAGATTCAACCAGGCTTTCACTCTCTCTAGTAGCAGCCAATGTTGTGAGAAAAAATGGGAGAAAGTGTCTCATCCTTCAGTGCACTTGTCCAACTATCCACAGATTAAGGACTTCCTGAGTAGGAACTTACATTCATATCGCTATGTTGGACAGCTTTTGCTGGATCGTTCTCCCATGTAGAATTCCATCCTTATTAAATTTATGTTTGATACTGGTCTCTGAAACATCTTGTGCTGCTGATTTCCTCCATTAAATTATATGTTGCCCAGAGAAGTGTGTTTTAAAGCTGGTTAGAGTTGATGCTCTGATCCTCTATTTTGTAATAGTTATATTACAAAAGCTTGTATAACAAACAAAGAATATATAACAATATATTTGTATAACAATAACAATGAATTGTTATTCTCTATAATATAACTGTGTTGTTTATACATCTCTCTCACGTACTTTTCATTTCTCTTTCCAGAGATTATAGTAGTTTAGTTTGTGACTTCTACCTTAAATCATGAAGGGGTCAATCTGATAAAACCTGGAACTAGCCTGGTTCTTGTCTGCATCCAAGTAAAGAGAGCACCTTGTACAATATAAAGATTGGTTTCCTTTGATTAAACTAATAATTTGTAACCCATATTATCTTGCTGCAGTGATACATGATGCAAAGACTGCAGCTTTGTGGAATTCATAAGACAGGCAGACAGTGAAAGGCAGAGGTAAGGAAAAATGGGCTTTCCATTTTGCAGCAAATGACACAATTCTGCTTTTCTCCTTTCCCAACTCAAAAGAATATAAAAAGCACCCCAAACTTTTCTCACAAAGTGAAATAAAACAGCAAAAACAAATACTCCAATCACATGTATTTTCTTGACTCAATATATACATGAAATAAAAATCTTAAAAAATTCATTTTTATCACCACTCTAAATTTTGCCTAAATGTTTATTCTGAGGGAAATACTCACCATTCCATTATTTTCTATTCTAATTTAATAAAAATATATCTTGTTTATATAAATGAACACGTCTCGTATCTTTTTTCCTTAACAAAAGAACTAATCTACCTACAGAAACTACTTCTGCAATGCATTCTATCTATGAAGAAGCCCCAAAACACACACCTAGGATCAATGCCTTTAATGTCAGACACCAAAGCACTGTGATCTCCAGATGTTACCAGAATATAGCATGGTCCAGCACCTCAGTGTTCATAATGGCTCCCTTTGAAGCAACTTTCTGATCCTATAAAACATGTATAAAATTTCAAAGTTATGTTAACCACTAAGGGCATCAGAAGAGAAAAAGGAAATTATGTATATTGCAAGGCTGATCCAAATTCCATGAGGAATGTACTCAGAGAGTAAAACATGGAAGGAGCTTTAGAGAGGGGCATCGTATGGGTCAGAAACTATTTGATATTTTTATTACAGACCAAAACGATGGAGTAGAGTCTTCCTACATTATGAGATGCCACTAACCAAGCACAGATAGCAGGGACACCGAAAGCATTATGAGAATTTGTTAAGCAATGTTCACTAATGAAATACTTGAAAAGACAACTCAGGATGGTGATCAATAGGGGTAAGTGTAAACTACTACACCAAGGAAGGAAAATATTAACTTCACATAAAAACTTACTGCAAGAGGAAAGAAGTAACCTTGTCTCTGGGTTCACAATGAAAAGAAATGAGAGTTAAAGCACTTAAATTGCAGCAGGAATAGGTTAGATAGAAGAAAAATTTTCCTAAGCACTAAGAATAGCACTGAGACCAGTCAGCTGGTCTATAATGTTTCCATTACAAAAAGTCTTTAAGGCCAGCTTAAACAAATGTGAAAGAAATGACCGACATTGGCGAGACGATGTTGGAATGAAGGATATTTTGAGGTTCTCTAGAATCCTTCTTGCCAACTCTGTGGTTCTTTGAAATCTCATCTGTTTGTGTGCCTTTCTGAAATAGCTGCTGAACAGACTACAGATCTTCTTTTTCTGGTGCTTGGCTTGACTCATGGTTCCAACCAAGTTTGGCCTGTGAGGCAGAGGGAAATTCAGGATCCCTATTCCACGTGAACCCTGCAAAGAGCAAGCAGACACCAAATTTCTGCAGTAACCTTGTTCCATATTAAGAACAAGAGCTTTACATCAGAAAAATGACCCACTCCTAAGTATTTCACATGAACTGCAAGGCGTGTGCGTGGAAAACAGTGCTAAAAGTAACTTCTCTAGAAGTTATCCATTCCGGAATGCAAGGCAAAAAATTTCTTGAAAATCACTTCTGTGACTTCACTGCTGATAGGTTTGGTTTTCATTTCCTCACATCTCTCTGATCAGAAGGACAACTGAGCACTGTTCTTTCTCAGCCAGCTCCCGTCAACTCCCATTGTGCTTTGGTTGTTTTTGCTGTGGGTTTGGATTTGGGGGAAAACAGGCAGGCAAACCAGAAAATCCTTGTTTAGGTAAAACCACCTTGCTCTAGAATTCTTCACAATAACCTTTGTCCTCAGAGAACTTCAGTTTTTCTCTCTCATATCTCTAATTAACCACTCTAAGTTGTTTTCAGTATCTTTCAAGAGGTGAGGTGTTTGTACGTTACACATCCCCAAAGGAATTCGGGATAGTGATAAAATGTCAATGCTCTAAACCCCCGTGTCTTTGCCTATGGGATTGAGTATCTACCCTTTGAGAAATCAATCTGCTCAACTTATTTTCCTCTACAACGCCACATTAATGGTTTTCAACTGCTTTCAAATTTAAATCCATACAAATGGATTATCTGAACCAACAACAAATGGATAATCAAGCCTGCTGACAACAAACTTGTTCTCTTAATAGGAGATGAAGTTGTATATTTTTAGGAGCAATCCACAATCCCTCAGGAGACTGGAGAGCAGAGTTTGAAAATCCCTAGCTTTCAGCTGTTTTTTTTACTTCAGCTTTCTTTAAAAACAGCAGCAACAACTACACAAATTCTCCCGTCCCAGAAGGTCATTGCTTGGGTTTAAAATATAATTAATATAACTGATCTGATTAAAATCTAGTTTACCCAGCTACACAACAGGAAAAGTGCCTATTTTCTTTGGTGGATTTCCAAAGCCCTAAATGGTAATTGAGACAGAGCTCTGTCACAGGCACTGAAAACAGCTGAGAGCTGTGCGCAGACTGGCCCTGATGTATAGTAAATCATAATTAGGTTTTCTGGCTCTTTGGATGGGGAATTCCAATAAACTGCTTCTCTTGTTGAGATTCATGCTTTGTCCTTGCAGACAGATTTGTTTATGTGCCCCTAAAATACATATATAGGAAGCTTATGCTTCTACTTAATGCTGTCTTTTCTTTACACTCATCTACAATATTTGCTCAGGTGCTCAATAGCTGCAAGGTCTGATGATTCCAGCAGAAGATGATCCAGCTTAATTAGGAAGGTACTGATAACTCCTTCCTCTTTATTGCACCTTACAGACAAAAGGTAACTCATAAGCAACCCTCAGGTAACTGCTATCATTAGGGAAACTGAGGAACCATAAATTGTTCAGTGATGATGGCAGATGATGGCAGAGACAGAACAGTAACCTTGTACCTTCTCTCTTGCATTTCTATGAAGCCCGTGGTCCTGTCTTGAGGATTTGCAAATATAAAATACAAATGTATATTCTTCCATACTGAAGTGTTTTTCTGTGGTCAATGAAATTGTTGCATGAAAACACACATAACATCACTGGAAAGAGATTTCTGGGGAAAAAAAATTGGTATTCAATAAATTCTGCTCTTCAGAAATTCAGTAACACTATAGACCCAATCTGTAGAATGCGTTTTGAAGACAAACATATAGAAGAGTTTCCATTCTGCAGTTTATAAATGTTAACAATGTCCTGGAGAGGCTGCCACTGAAGTAATTTTGAACTTGCTCCTTTGACGAAGATGTCTTTATAAATTATTTCTGAGCTTTGTATTTGTTCAGTTTGGACTACTATCAAAATCATTCTTCAAAAGCCTCAGACATTTACACCTAAAATGTCACCTGCAAATGAAAGTGTGTTGTGTTTGCTGCTTCAGGAAGGGATAAGTTTTCTGATTAATAGCTGAAACTGTCATTAAAAAGTTTTCTGATCCTGAATCAAAATCATACTTGGTTCAAACTTCCAGTGTGCCCTGCACAGTCAATGGAGATGATTCTACAGCCTTCTTCTTTCCATGTAAAGTGCCATTGAAGTGCTATTTATTTGCTATCTTAACTATAATATAGCTATAATATAAGCAACCAAAAAATACTAAGAAAGTAATTGATGTAGTTTAAACTTAAAAATAACTCTCAGGACTCTGCATGGCAGCAGAATTGGGAAGACAGGGGAAAAGGTACTGCTCATGGTATATGAAAAATGAAGTTAGGGATTGTTTAGGTAAACAGGACAAAAAAAAAAAAAGATGTTGGATGGGTTGTCCAGGGGAACTGGCCAATGCCATTGAGAAGTTACTTTCTGTAATTTTGGAAAAGTTGTGGTAATTAGGGGAAATCCCCAATGATTGAAAACAGGCAAATTTTACTATGCCCATTATAAAATCTAAAGCTGCAGAATCCAGGAGCATGTCCAGTGGAGGCCACTAAGTTACTTAGAGGAATGGAACACCTCTCCTATGAGGAAAGGACAAAAGAATTGTGATTGGAAAAGAGAAGCCTTTGGGGTGACCTAACTGTGGCCTTCCAGTACCTGAAGGTAGCCAACAAGCAAGATGGAGTGCGACTTTTTACTAGAGCATGCAGTGACAGGACAAGGGGGAACAGATTCAAACTGAGAGTACTTTTAGATTATATATTGGGGAGAAATTCGTTACTATGAGGGAGGTGAGGCACTGGCACAGGCTGCACAGAGAAGCTGCAGATGCACCATTCCTGGAAGTGTTCAAGGTTAGGCTGGGTGGGGCTCTAAGCAACCTGGGCTAGTGAAATGTCCCTGACCACAGCAGAAGGGTTGGAACTAGAGGATTTTTAAGGTCCCTTCCAACTCAAACCATTCTATAATTCTGTGATAATTCTATGAACTCTAAACTAGAAAAACTAACCTCAGTCCCAAGGAAAATTACTGGAGGACTGGGACAAAATTGGCAGGAGGAGTGGAAAACTGCCTGGACGGCTGGGCTCAAAGGGTCACCATCAACAGTTTGAGGTCTAACTAGTGGCTGGTTATGAGTGGTGTGACCCTCAGGGGTCCATGCCAGGTCAGCACCCTTTGCAGCCTCAGCAATGACCCAGATGACAGGGATGGCCTGTGTCTTCATAAAATTTGTGGACACTGAAGACAGAACAGCTGTTCAGAGAGCTCAAAATCCAGAAGTGGCCTGACATGGAGTTCAGAAAATTCAGCAAAGACAAAACCAAAGTCCTGCACTGGAACAGGAGAACCCATGGCCACAGTATGGGCGAGGGGGCACCAGCACCTAGAACAGGATCTGCTGTGCAAGAGGCACCAGTAAGACCTTGTGGCAATGAGGTAATGTAGGGGCCTCTCTGGCAATAGGGCAGCCAACGGGTCCAAGGAAGTGGACTCATTCTAAGTATTACATCTTTTGTGACTCCAGTACAAGAAAGGTGTGAACAAACTGGCCAGAGGAGACATAATCACCCTGGCTGGATGATCAGCTTGTTCTCATCATACTTTATCATTACAATATATCAATTACATCAGCTGTGTTTTGCTGTAATTTTAAACTTGATTCCAAACCAATGGAAACTCTAAATAGT
Source organism: Climacteris rufus (assembly GCA_013398175.1). Taxonomy (NCBI): domain Eukaryota; kingdom Metazoa; phylum Chordata; class Aves; order Passeriformes; family Climacteridae; genus Climacteris; species Climacteris rufus. Next base: position 976,818 of record VZRZ01006256.1, on the reverse strand, counting down.
TGAGGATGCAGCAAGCCCTGAAGAATACTATTAGAAACACTCATCATATGACTTCATATAGGAAAGTACTTGGAGAGCTGCAAGCCAGACCTCGTTCCCTCCCATCAAGAGCAGTTTACACGTGGTCTTCCTGGAATGCTACTGAATGCTTTATTTTTGTTCAGTTTTTAACACTGATTGAATTACACTTTTTTTTCCAGGAACGAAATCCATGAATCCACAGATATTTCTGCTGTTGTTCCTAACAATCATTCTAGATCATTACACATTTGATGAGAAATGTCCCAACATTTCCACACTATGAATGTGTCTTATTTTTCATACAGTCAAATTTCAAAATGTAAAAAAATAAACAAATTGTGGAGAGAATCTGACTTTACTTCCTCACTTTTTCCATTGGCAAACATCTCCAAATTCCTTACTGAATTCTGATTAAACTCTTATTTTTTCTTTCTGTTTACTTCATTATTTGCACAAGCTTCAGTGAAACCAGGAACAGTTCTAGGAATAAGGCTTGACTGACTTGCACTTCCAAAATGCCTATGTAACATGTTAGCACTGAGCTCCATGTGTTAATGTAGAACACTTGTTTTTTTAGGAGCACCAAATGGTAAATACTTCTATATGAAGAAGAATATCCCCACCCACGAAACAGAATTCAGCTTTCTTAAGCAGCAAACAATAGAGAATTAATATGCCTCTCAGAGGCACAGCCAGAATAAAAACAACCACACCCCAAATCCGAATGAGATCCTCAGATATTTTCAATGTTTCTTTTCTGAGACAAAGTATGTTCTGCTACTGAAAAGAAGAGTTGCAGAAGCAAATTTATTGATGTTTTTTGAGATGCTTAGGATATGCTTATGGGAAGAACCTATTCAATAACAGGGTCATTCACACCAATCCATCTAATGCAGGTTTTTGAAGAAGCATCTAAAAGGAAAGAAGAAATACAACCTTACTGATATTCACAGAAAGAAGAGTGACAAAATAACTTAAGAGAAAGAAATCCACTAGCCAAAAAGGGCAAGAACAATTAGAATTTATGATTTTATTTTAAACATCTTAATTTAAATTTTCATTACTAGATTAATGATTTTAGTTAATATTAATACAGAGTTGAAAACGCTGGAACAATTTTACTTCTAGAATCCTAAAAGGCAATCAGAAAGTCAGTGTTTCAAACTAATTTATTGTAATATTAGTATAAGATTATTTTAAAGCTGTCTTGTCTGAGTTTATAGAAAAACAAATTTTAAGAGCTATGGAATACCAGCTACTTAATCCATGTACTCTAATTCTTCACTTGGGACCCAAGAAAACTTTGCCAAATAAACTGCATTACAGATACTGAAGAAAAGATAATAACTAGAAATAAAATAAGAAATTCAGCAATGTGTTTAGAAGTTCAGGAATGTATGATAGAGTTTTGCAAATATTTTTGGTTTCACAGTTCAAATTTCCCCTGGGATCGGTGAGCTAATGATAGTTCTGTTTTTGTAACTGTAATTAGGATTATCTAAATGTTGTACAACTCAAAGACAAGAGTTTTTGATATTCAAAAATCTAGTCTGTTTGAAATGGGCGAGGCTTAAATGAGAAAGAAGCATTTCATTATGGAAAATGCTTATAATATTTACTGGCAGATTCACAGGTATTTTAGCAAAACCCATTACCATCACACATACCTTCTGAATAACACATGGCAAAGAACTTCACCTTGTCTTTGCTGCATCAAGCCCATCCCTCCTGCTTGAATTACCCTTTACTTTTGAAGGACACCCAAGTCTTGTTTTACACATTCAGAATGAGGGAATTCACCAAGTTTTCAAGGTGCTGCTATAGCTCACTAACCCTGTTGGAAGGAGGAGTTTGCTTTCATCCACTTGGTGTTTGTTTGGACTCAAATAGAGTGAATTGCTAATGAGAAATATAGTACAAAAGCCCTCTTAAACTACCAGGAAAATTTGCATTCAGGCACTGTGCCTAATTGCCCAACTCCATCTCTCTCTCCAACAGTACTATCCCAGATGCATATTTGCAGGGTCTGTGTCTAGTCTATGTGAAACAAAAAACTTTTTGAAAATCTGACACTTCCTGTTAATTATTAGAAGTAACCCAATACTCCATTGTGCCAAAACAAGACTAGCCTAAGCAGAACAAAGGTGGAAGGAACTGCATGTAAAGTATGATCAAATGTGTCTGGTAGTCAAATAGCACAACTTATAAGAAAACATACCTTCAGTTACAGACTATTCCTTTCATTAAATTATTAGTCTTAAAGACTTTATTAACTTTATTAAAAACAGAGAAGGTCATTTGAAAGGCTAATATAACTGAGATACTATGTTCAACTATAAGCCTTTTAAGGTATCCACCTTCATAAAAAGTTGTAGCATATTAAATTTATTTAATTACTCTAGAGTAATTTCTAATTTCAAAAGCCCATTTTATTGGAACAATGATAAATTAGAGAATAGATGAATTATTTTACAGATTAATACACACAGTTTTTTCTGCAATCAAAATTTTAAATTGGTCTAATAGCCTTAGCACTTATAGTAGGTTCTTAAAGTGCCAAGCAATTATAATTGTTCTTTTAGCATACTGGTTTAATTTAATGCCACCCAAGTTGCAGAATATTTGGCTTTTGCAGTGGAACACACTCATTCACCATATTTCCTTTATGAATGATAAAATATTTAAAAGGAAAGGAATGCCCTGGAAAAAGCAATATGATATTGTTAATTATCAGACAACACTGCCAGTATATCTCAGACTTAGTGAGATCAAGACACAGGTAAGACATGTGTGTACACCATAAGCCCTTCATCCCTCATTTCCAGAAAAAAAATAAATCAGGCCAATAGTAGCTGGTGTTGGCACTATGTTCAACACATGTCCAGAGCAGTGAGAACTCAGCAAGTAAAAAAATGTAGCACCTGTGGAGTACCTACAATTACCCAGGTACTTACAATACTACCCATAAATCTTAGTTCTGTGAGTAGTGTTCAGGAGTTTTGTCCAACATTTTGCTCCACGTGCAGGCAGGGGACATTTGCCTTGAATTTGTGACTCTATCAAATAACTGGAGCCCTATATGTGCCAAACATCTCAAATCACGAGTGACACAAATGCTACATAGTAAAGTGAAGAAGGTAAGTTTAATGTCTACTTTTAAGGAAACTTTTTTTTTTTCTTCCCTCATCTTAGAAGAAGGTCTTTGTCAAGTGCAACACCCGTTAACCCTTCACAATCAAGTTGAAGGCTTTTCAGCATTGGCTTATGAAGCCCTGGAATGGGAATCTGATATTTCTTCCTTTCCTTTTCTTTTCAGTTTTTATTATTCTGGAAATAAAAAGAAGCTTAGAAACTGGATCCAAAGAGCCTGCCCAAGACTGTGGAGTACTACCAAAACAGGTAGTCTGAGGGGGAGCATTTCAATTATCACAGTGGAGTATCACTTCCAAACAGTGACAGAGCCAAGCGTGAGCAGAGGCTACTCAATTCTTCATGTCCAGCTGGCAACCTCAGACCAGGGAGTGTTCCTGCAGCACTACTTTCTGAGAAATGTCCCTGGCTGACACCAAGCAGAGGAGTAGGCTTGACACCAGCATGTCAGCAGGCTTGCTCTTGAGTCTGGTGCTACAGGGATGATGGAGATGGGTGCAAGGGAGGGCAGCATGCTCCCTGGGGTAGAAAAGGGGTAGATATAACCCCTAACATAATAAGAAAGGAAATAATCTGTGTCAAAATCCAGTTTCTCAGGCCAAAATACAGCATATTTTAGATGAAGGTAATAAAAAAGCACTACGAAAATATAAAAATCAAAGAAATGATGTATAATAGCATTTGTTTGCCATATCTGAATGACTAATAGGTTGGGTTAGCAATGAATTTTTGGTTTCTGAAGAAACATTAAAGTTAGATGAACTAGTGGTTTATTAATTTCTGGAAGAAATTCTTCCTTTTATGCAATGTCACAGAAAAGCAAGTCATGTGGAGACAGAGAAACACAAACAACCATCAAGGTTCAGAGTGACACTGTAAAAGGAGTTTCACCTTTAGGCCACTGGTTGATCTTTAAAAGAGAAATTGAAAAATGCCTCTGGGGAGTTGTTTGGTGTCCTGGGTCAGCTTGATCTCATATACAGCTTGGTTCCTAACAGACAAGTGTTCCCATCATAAGCACTGCAACAACAGATAACCACCCTGGCAAGCAGAAAGGAGCATCCTTGAACCAGCTTTCCTGGAAATAATGTGTCACAACAGCCACTCCTTTGCAAAAATAGGAGAGCACCTGTTTTTGTCTCCCCAAACACCTAAAGCTGAACTAACATTCACTGGACTCCATAATACTCAATAAGTAGAATCACTTTATTCCCTCTTCTCAGATTCTGAAGGCTTGCAGGGAAGGCTGATCCAGACCCAGGGCTGTTACCTTAGGAACTGCTCTAAATCACATTTGAAGCATCTTGATCATCATCAAGTGTTTGTGATCATCAGATACCTGGCTTTTTCAACAAAAATAATCTAGCACTGGTTTAGCAGGGCTTGCTTAATGTCTTTTTAACCATTTCAAACACTGAAGAAGCTGATTGTGAAAAAGTATGCTAACCAACCAAATAAATAAATCCAATCAACCCATGTTCCCACCTATATTTGCAAATTCTAGCCAAACTTAATTTGCAAATTAGTGGTCACCTCAAACTGTAAAAGCACAGCATAAAATACACCACACAACCCCTGCCACCCCCACCTTCATTTGATTTTTGCTTCATGAGAAAGCAAAACAAATGTTATGCCAATATTTTCAGTAGCTGAAAACTGGCTATCAGTACAAAAACATAGCTACAGACATTCCTCGCTGCCAGGTTGAACTGTTCTCTAAACAATCCAATGTAAAGGCCACCGACAGAAATATTTCTATTATTCTACAGTCACAAAGCAGCAGAGTGCTGTGTTTGGTGCAGATCACCTTGCTTGTGCTTTAGAGATATTATTTAAGCTTCAGTCTATGGTTTCGAAAAGACTCTGAACTCTTATGGCCTCTCTCATCCTAAAATCTCAGAATAATCACTGCTGTTTAGTTGCACATATATTTAATAACATTACAAATAACATTTCAGTGCATGCCCATTAAAAATAAACATGCTGGAAATAGCAGAGATTAAGGAGCCACAGTCTCTTTGTCTGTCTCAGCTATGAACAGCTCTGAAAAACACACGTAATGTTGCTCTCTGTGGATCTTTCAGACCAAAAGGAGCAGGAGGAGCAGAATATCAATAGCACCTAAAAAGGTGAATCACAGAACGCATTTCACACTGAAATGGAGAAAAATTTTTATTGTTCAAGAAGTACACCATATTTTCTCTCACTGTTGGAGAAACAAAGCCACCAAGTATATTTTCAAGAAAACAATTTAATAAAATTGATGAAGTGTCAACACTTGACTGCTTGTTTAAATTGGACAAAATTATAAGAGCTGTTACAGTGTGTTCAATTTGTTTCAATGTTATTATATACCATAAAGGCTCATTCAAGCAGGGAGAACTGCAGACAAGGCATGAAGATTACAAGATGTCTTAGACTTCTCCCTGGAACAGTATAAAATACAATCTAAAGCAGATGAAATTCTTTTAGTGAAGCTAATTTCTTCTCACTGGGGCTTGATGGAGAAAAGAAGAATCAGTGTTCCTTTATGCTGCAAGAACACTTTGCTATTTGTTTAACAGGAAGTTAAATGAACCAAAGCTTCAGACAGAAAAAAACCCTCCACCATCAATTAATGTGACAGATTCTTAATAGGAAAGCAAATCAGATTTATTCAAAAACTGAGGTCTTGGTTCTGCTGTATTCATATTTTCCCAAGGTTGAACTTATAACGGTTTTTTTCCACATTTTATGCTTTCTGAGGAGTACAGATGTCCACAGCAGAGGGCTTTTTCCTGCACTACCCCTGCTGAGTAGCCCAGTGCCTAATCAAGAGGACCATAACAAGCTGTAGCTGCTTATGATCCAGGTGCACTACAGCTGATGAGAAGTGGTGTGCAAGAGCTCAGTACCCACTGCCCTCACAAGCACCATTCACATCATCAACTGAAAACAAGGTATTTGAATGTTAATTTGTTAATTTTTTCTCTCTTTTTCCATAATGTCACACTCAGCTGGAAAGCACAATGCAAGTCCCCAAGGACCATCTGGAATTCTCCCAACACCTTACCTAGGAAATAATTCTGATATCCTTGCATTTTCTAAACACAGGCTGAGTGGTGCATTCTTATATTCCAGCTATAACACAGATATTTTGGTCTGAAATTCTGGACCAGACATCTTTGCACATGCACATCCAGGCTGTGGAGGATGATGCACAGCCACAGCTTCTCAGTAATGCTTACAGCCTCTCAAATCAACTCAGCACACCATTGTCACAGCTGTATGATATTGTGCTGAACAGATTACACTTCACCTGGAAAGCATGACAGCAGCTGAAGATGAATCCCTAGCTGTTTAACAATATCCAATCATCCATACTGCTTGTCCAGCACAGATATTTTGGTTTGAAAATTAGACATCCATACATTTATTGAAGCAGTCAACTATATGCTATCTCTGTACACCCTAAGTGAGTGAGAAGCAAAGGGTTCTGACCATAAATAAGAATAATATATTCCATGATTCATTGTCTTCCACAAGGTAAGAAACAAGGCAATTAATTAAATATTAAGAGATTCTAAGCATATAGTCACAAGCAGTAAAACTAGCATGAGAAAAGTGCCAGCCTACTCCAGTCATAAAACACAGGAGAAAAAGAACTTTAAAATTTTAAAACTGATCATAATTTTTTAAATATCACTGTTATGAAACTTTTCTTTCTACTGTTATTCAAATGGAAAGTCACTCAGGCTGGCCTCCAGTTGGGATTCTTGTGCTCTGAAAGCCTCTGTGCTAGTGTGGGGTCTCCTGCACAGGGGGGGCTGCCAGTGGTGGATCTGTCTCGCAGCTTACAAGCTTCTTTGCCAACAAGCTGCTCCTGACCTGGAGCCAGATACAATCCTCCAAACAAACCCCTAAACTACTTCAGACTTTTCAGAATTTACTGCTTTATCACACCTTAATGACTCCTAATTTTTTAAATGTCACATCTCAAAAACATTGCTTCTCCAGCATATAAAACACAGAGCAAAAGCTCCATATTTCAAAGTAAAAATAATAATAATTAAAAGAATATTTCTTCTGCATTAGAGAATTCCCTTCTGCCTTGATTTACTATTTATAAACCACCAGTCTGGGATTAATTATTATAAATCCTTAAAGCTGAAAAGAAGATTTTAGGCATTTTATTCTACGTATAATCTATACCATTATTAAACTGCAGCTCAAATACACTTTATGTCCTATTTCTGTAGGTCACCTTTCAACATTTATGCATTTTACCTATAGTAAATTTTACTCTCTGGGAGAAAGCATTTCTTACTATTTTGAAAAGAGCAGAGCACCCATGTGACGTGGCAGTGCTCAGCGGGAGCAGCGTGCCCTGCCAAGGCCGGGGACACTCACCGGGCACCCCGTCTCTCATCCAGTACGCGATGTCTGTTCCATCTGCGCTGTCAGAAACACCCGTAACGTTGATGGGCTGCAGCAGAGTCATGATCTCTTTCACGATATCCCGAGCTTGAGCACTGCCAGAAAAACCCAGTCCAGATGGCTTGAAGGTGCCCTCATCAGATTCCATAACGATATCAAAGTTGGAGATATTTTCCTAAACATGTAAGAAGAGAAGATATTGTGCTGTGATTGCTATTTTAGCTGGCATCATATACTGGCTTCTAGGTGTCAATATGAGGATACCACAACAAATTTGTTTAAGAAGCAGAGAAATGCTTTTTGTGAAAATGAGAACATAGGCATAAATGAAGGGACCTATTTTTCTGTAGGGAAATGCTGAAACAGTTCAAGTTCTGTTCTGAGGCACCAGTGTTCTGTAGGAGCCACAACACGACTGGTCTGCTGTCCCCAAATACTTGCTTTAAGCCTTTAGAAGTGCCACCTAGAAAGGTAAGCCACCACCACCATAGTGCAGTTTTCATTTGCAGCTCTCCCTTTCTTCTCAGACCTGAGACCCTGAAATTCTATTGCAGTGGAGAGGGTATGCAATCCTGTGGCTTTAAAATTTGAGACATCCAAAGCCTTCATAGTCTGTGAAGGACATTCCATTTAAAAAGCCAGCTGCTGCCTGTTCAAAAACACATTATTTTCAATATAAGATATAGTCAACTCTGATACTGATTGGAGGACTGAAATGCCAAAGTTTTGCCCCTGACCTGAAGGAATAATACCTATTTTAAGGATAATTTGTGCTTCCAAGGTAAATCCTCACAGGAAACACGAAAGCTAAGATTTTGTGTACAAGCAGCATAATAACATTAGATTTTAGCATGTACTTGGAATAATCTTTTTAGCTAAAAGAACAAAAATTAGCAATTTATTTGCTTCCCATATTTGCTCAGATTTCTCAGATACAAAGGTCTAATTGGAATTAAATACATAGGGATTTTACATGAAGGAAGATCTCACTCTTTTGGAGAGGCACATTACTTTTTTTCAAAATAAAACAGTCTGTGGTCATGTCAGGCAGAAAAAAGCTATACTTCAGACCCTTTTGAATGTGACTAAGAGAACTTACTGCAGGTTTTACTCCTATGCTCAGGTCTCATTCCAGAATTTAATGGCTGTCATGTGTTATTACAAGAAAATAATTACAAGAGATATGTGATAGCAACAAGTAACAGATCCATGTCATTAACAGCTTACATAAGCCTAAATTCAGTGAAGAATTCTTTCACATTTTTCTGTATATAAATCTAAATATGTACTACAGGTGGCTGTGAATGTTTCATGTTTTCAGAAGTCCTTTACAGAATTTGCTAAAAACTGTGTTTTATGCTTTCCCAAAACTTTTCTCTTTTGAATGAAACAATTCAAACATAGCAGAGTTATTTATTTTTGACTTCAAAATAAATCTAGCAGTTAAAAAATTTAATATTAAATCTTTGCATGAGGAAGTAACTGTAAATGTTGTAATACCTTAAGATAACCAATTTATCCACCCATTCAGCTAGTGGAAATCAAAGTGGAAATAATCAACGTTGTGACCTCATTGGCAATCACCATTTTTAAGCAATGAAAAAAAAATCTTCAGTTTGCAAAAGATTAAATGTAAATAATTAGGCTACATGTGCTGTCTAGGACCATCATCAAATGGTGTCCTGAGGTCATGAACCTCAACATGAGTCATGATTCACAGACCCTCTGAATATAGTGGGAGAGAAGCAGGCCAAGAAAAGCACACTGCATGTTAGAAGGGACCAGTGATGCTCCCATGTCACAGATACAACAGAAAGAAGGTCTCAAAATGTAAATCTTCTTTATCATATGCCCAAGGAACAAGACTTAGGGAAAACAACACACATTTCAGTGTGCTGTTGAATTGCCAATGAAAACTAACTTAAGTATAGTGAGCCCTGCATTAATATGGTACTATGGTACTCAGCCTCTTTGTTTGAGTCTCCAAAGCAGGACTTCTGCCCATTTTTAGATCAGCTGAAATGAGGAGAAGCAATAAGACCAGGGGAAGGGACTATTCAGGGCAGTGAAGTGAGCAGAAGAGTGAGCATGGGAACAGAGTAGATATCTAGAAGAAATCTCAACTGTCACTTAAAAAGACAGAATCTCTAAGTTCAGAAACTTCATAAACTGCTAGTATTGCAGCACTACTGCACTCTTCAGTTGTGTTTTCTCACATAAATGTTTGCATGTGTTTTTAATATGAAATGGAGTAAACAAACCACCCACAATACATTACGCCATATTGTTGTTCTGTAAGAAAGCTGCTCAGTTCTGAGAACATGCTGGAGAGGCAAAAAACAGGACACCCTAGGGAGAGACACTGACTTCAGCAGGCAACAAAAAAGAAACAGGTCACAACTACTTGAAGAACTATGTGTCCTTGAGAAAGTGTTTTCCCTATTTGGTCCACTCCAAGACAGGATTACTTATGAAACTACTCACCATCAAATTTCAAAGTTGCAGTTTTAAAAAAAGTTACATTGGTTTCCTAATTCCCTTTTTTTGTACAGCTATATTGGCATTTCTACTTACACAGAAAGAAACACATGCTGGAAAACATGCTTAAAATATACTACTCAAAACCAGAAGATGCTTTGTCATCATTTGCCAAATATGATGCAGGAATAAGTGCCATTAACAGTGGGGTGAGACCATATATTGTCCCTTGACCAATTCAAGGGAAAAACACAACCAACCAGAAAGATTTTAGAAAATAACTGCAGGCTCAGCTGTTTCCTTCAGTCGTTCTCATAGTGAATGTACCGTTTAAGTAAGCATTGTAAATTCAGTATGTAATTTTTCTCAGAAAGTAATCTTATTTGCTGCATCTTGATATTGTGCCACTTCTCTTGGCATGTACCAGGAAATTAAAACTTGTTTGTGCAACTTGCTGCCTAATTCTCTCGGCATTAAAATAGACTTTTATCCTTTACCTTCTTATGACTTAGTCACAGAGGAGGTCACCTCTCTTTATCATGTCATCTTTAGCTCTTCAACTGAAATTTTAAATGAAACATTACAATAAATACTGCATGGGGAAAACTGGCTTTCCATATCTTGCTATTCTCATTGAATTAGACATGATCCTTAACAATACTTCTTTTTTAAATTTAAATTTATTTTATTTCTGTTTTCTCTATAAACAATCAATTTTTATCTCTGCTAAGCAAAATTAAAAATATAAGTACTTCTCATCTCTGAGGCAAAAACCTGATAATATGAAATCACAGAATCAAAGAATGGATAAGGTTAGAAGGCACCACGGTGGGTTGTCTAGTCCAACCTCCCTGCTCAAGCAGGTCATCCTAGAGCACATGGCACAGGATTGTGTCCAGACAGTTCTTGAATATTTCCAGTGAGGGAGACTCCACAACCTCTCTGGGCAATCTGTTCCAGTGCACCTGCACAGTAAAGAAGTTCTTTCTCATATTGTGGAACTTTCTGTGCATCAGATTCTGCGCATTGCCTCTTGTCCCATTGCTGGGCACCACTGAGAAGGGCCTGGCTCCACCCTCTTGACACCCTCCCTTCAGATACTGATAGACATTGATGAGCTCCCCTCTCAGTCATCTCTTCTTGCCTCATCATCTTGTTCACCCTCTGTTGGACCTACTCCAGGAGCTCCATGTCTCTCTTGTACTGAGGAGCCCAGAACTGGATGCTGTGCTCCAGATGTGGCCTCACCAGGGCTGAGTAGAGGGGCAGGATCATCTCCTTCAACCTGCTGCCAACGCTCTTCCTAATACACCCCAGAATACCTTTGGCCTTCTTGGCCACCAGGACACACTGCTGGCTCATGGACAGCTTGTCCTCCAGGATCCCAGGTCCTTCTCTGCAGACCTGTTCCACAGCAGGTCAGTTCCCAGACTGTACTGGTACCTCAGGTTATTCCTCCCTGGTTGCAGAACTCTGCATTTGCCTTTATTGAATTTCATATGGTTCTTCTCTGCCCATCTCTCCAGCCTGCTGAGGTCCTTCTGAAGGGCTGCACAGCCCTCTGGGGTATCAGCTGCTCCTCCAGCTTTGTGTCATCAGGGAACTTGCTGAAGAGGCATCTGCCCCTTCATCCGAGTCATTGACAAAAAGTTCAACAATACTGGGCCCAGTATTGACCCCTGAGGAAACCACCAGTGACAGGCCTCCAACTAGACCCTGTGCCACTGATTACAGCCCTCTGGGATCTGTCATTTAGCCTGTAATTGCAGAGAACTCTTTCCAATTAAGAAAACAAACTCTTGTAATATATATGACTGGTACTTCTACGGTTAGGATACATGTTCTTTTTAGGATAGACACTGGCAATCCCAAGTAGGTATACCCTACAGTAGCTACTTATTCAGTCAAAATACCAATTTTTAATTCTTACCAGATGTTAAACTAGACTTCAACATCTCATGATTAATCCATCAAGTCAATCCCTCTTACTCAGCTAAAGCAGGGACATACCTGAAAGGACAACGGAGGGAACAACTATCATAGAAGCTTTCAGTACTTTGAGCCTATTTAAAATAGAGTATTATTTGTCCAACAGCTCATTTACTGGTTTTCTTTTCTGTTCCATTGAAAAAAAATCACCACTTTACACAAAAAATACTAAAGTCTGTAATGACAAAGCACTGTCCTTCGCTAATGGTTCATTTGTTCCAGTGATAAGGGACATAGTTAATCCGACACTGTGTTTTCAGCTTTCTGTTATTGATTTACACTTAACTTTAAGAAACAACAACACTTGTATTCCAGTATTTGTCTCAGAGCAGCCAGGAAACAAGTACAGCATGGCAACAACCATGTTGTAGAACTCACAGGGATGTGATGGTCATCCCACTTGTAGTACTAAAAGGAGGTGTATTCAACATCCATCTTTGTTGAGCTGTCGACTAACACCACAGGAAAGACAAGGAAAAACACTGGAAACACCTAAGTGCATGTGACAGCAAGAAAAGAAAAAAAGTAAAACAAGTACCATCCTCTAAGTATTTAATAATATATAAACATGATGTATTGTCATCTTGAGTTGCTGTTTAGTATGAAGGTAATTTAATGAAGCAAAACAGCATAAATTGAAACTAGAGAAAAAAATAACACAACAGCTGTTAGGAAGCAGAGATGTGCCAGCATCAAGGCATAATAACCACCAGCCAAAAGCGTGATCATACCATTTACACTCTTCTTGAATGAAGACAAGGAAAACCAGGATCACTGTGAGTTATTAATTTTTGTAAATTACCCCATCATTACATGGGAGAAAGCTGCTGTAAAGCTGAAGATTAGCACAATTTTTTCCTAGATGACAAGGTATGAATAAGTCTCATCCTTTTGTTACAAGATAAAAAATTCTTCTGCCACATTTTACAGGAAAGCAGTCTACAGGTTTAACGGTTTGCTCTGTATGACGGTTGCAAGTTTTGACTTCTGAGAAGCCAATGACAAAAGTCCCGGTAACTTCAACAGCCCTGGAGCAATTTGGTCATGTACTTATTAGCATTTCACTCAGTAAAAACATACTACTGGCATGTCTTGCCTTGTACAATACCCCAACTGTTTCCTCTGCCAGCACTCACAGAGATGACCATTCAGTATTGTAAGTTCCCTGGGATGATAGACAAGAAAAAGCAGACAGTTCTGAACATGGCAGCAGGCTAAGTAAGGTATGCCTGAAGTCTTGTCTTGGGAGGTTTTTTCTTTGACAAAGGGGTGTATCAAAGAGAGGTGGTTTTCCTGGAAAATATTTTGTAACTTTAGCTCTTCTACTGCTCAAATACAAGGGTATCAAAGCAATGTCTATAACTCTGAATGACCATCCCACCACTGTCCTTTTTTTGAAAGGATTTAGGTTTTCATTAGAAAATAGACAACATTGCCAAAATTAAAAATTATGATTCACATCTTTCAGCCAAAGATGATGTTTACTCTTTCAGGAAGCTAATGAGTATTTCTGCAACTTTCAATAAAAAATAAGTGAAAACAAATTTGCAACACCTTAGAACTTATCACGGCACATACATCATTACCTACATCTTGCACAGCTGCAGGGAGTTTGGAGAGAAGGAGACCAACTTTCTTACAATCCAACATTCCAATGGACCAAGGACCTGTGGTTGGGTGAATGTGCCTGGGGCAGGCACTGGAAGCAGCTATCCTCAGAAGATGTCTCTACCAGACTCAAATGTCAACTCTGCTATTCATATGAGAGAAAGACAGGAAAGATACACAGAGAAAAGTTCTTCTAATACTAGACACGTATGGATTTTGCCTACAAGGAATGAAGACTAGGCATCCAGGAGACACACTGTCATGAATGATTTAGGGTCTTCCATGCTTCAGGCAGTGTAAGGAATAAACCTGGAATTGTGTTTTAGCACAATCTATCTTTCTCTGCAGCTTTCACTAGGAAGCTGATTCCTAAATACTAAGAATTGTGAATTCCTACACACCTAGAACTGGTGTAAAATATAATTCTACAATTATGCTATCTTTACTGTCCTTAATACAATGAGTGGTGCTACTGCCTGTTAATTGTGATACTGGAGAATACAGTGAAATTATTTTCTTTCTGTGGTTTTGCAATTAAACATTTCACTCTTTGTGCATTTTTTTCCCTTTGCAATGAAAGGGATCAACAGGACACCAGTGACTTAAAAAGCCAGCAGTAATTTTACATAACATTTTATTACAGAGAATGTTGCCTGAGGACGGTCAAAAGGCTAGTGGTCAACATATTTTGCTGGGATAAAAGAATCCCCATTAAAGTTCTTGATATGTTTGGTTCAAATAAGACACAAATTCATGTCTCACATTTCACCAGAGTACTTGGTACTGTAGGATATAAAGTTTTCTGAAAACTACAGGTTTGAAGAGCCATTATTTTCTGGGGAAGAATCATTTCACCCAAAACTGGCAAGATATTTTTTGGATACTTGCTTCTTAGAGAAAGCAACTCATTAGCAAATCACAGTAGAAATCTCATGTGAGCATCAATAAAGAGTAGTTAAACCAGCGCAAAAGAAATTCCAGCATTTCAGAAAGTCCTGCTTTCATGCATACACAGTTCAAGCAAAATGTCAAATCTTGGTAATAAATACAAAAGAGAAACCACAGAAAACACTGGTGATTGATATTTTTCATGTAGTTAAACCTCTACTACAAAGTTAAAACACTGTATGGCATTTGCACCAAAAATTGATGTAAGTATTGTAAATATCGTTAAGATAGGAATAAAAACATGAAGAAATATTCTAAGAATGCCTTCTGTAATAGAGTTTGAATTGAATTAATAACATATTAATGTCTCCAGTGTTCACAACGGAGTTACTACAGTAAATTTGAATGTGGGCTAGGATCTCTTAGTCTTCTAATTACAAAATGTATTTTCTTTCCCAAGACATTTTATGCAATACTTTTTTTCCAAAATAAATATTATCAGCCATTTATAGTCCTTTAATTCAGCTGGGTAAATAACTGTAACCCTTCTTCATGGTACACAGACCTTTCACAGAATCTAGTCCAAAGCAACAAAAAGGAGGACAGACACTTCGTTACATCTATTTCTTTCTCCCTTCATGGAAACAGTGTAAGAATAAACATACAAAAAAATTAAAAAACCCTGGCTGAGGGCCCTGAGGTGTCATCGTAAAAGGTTGTAGGAGATGCAACTGAAGAGTTGTATTATGAGGCCTTCTAGGATTATGTTCCTTCAGTTCTTCCATTCAACTTGTTTAAGAAAATAGTGTTGCAATGTTTCATGATTCAGAAGTTATTTACCATATTGTCCGTATGTAAGAGCCCTAGTCAGCCCTACTCAACATCTAAAGAAGATCTCAGATGTAGTGTCAAACTCCAGGATCTGGAGTCTGATTTGCACTTAAATCCTTTAATTTCACTGCTCTTCTTCAAGATAAGGAGCTTTAACGTTAATGTTAAGGAAAATCAACACTTTTTCTAGTCTGGGATTAAATTAGTTAATGGATAACAGCTAAAAGCAGTGAGCACTTCAGCAGGTACTTCCTTTGGGAGCAAAGGTGCTGGTACATCCCCTGAAAGGCTTCTACCCCATGGTCAAAACTGGGCAGATGCTCTGTGATGTCCTGATGGGTGGCAGGAATCTTTGCACTAATGGAGGCACTGAAACAGCTGGAAGATACAGGGCTTTCAACTCTTGGAAATGGCTTAGAAAAATCATGCAAAGGAACCAGCAGATGAGGACCATGTGATGCTCTCCAGAAAAAATATTTGATAAACTGAAAGCAAGGTTATGTGAGCACTGTATGTGTCTGAGCTTCATCTGACTGCATTTGGGCAAATATGCTTTTCCTAAGCATGTATTTACTGGATGCTATCAGAACCAAAGACAGTACCAGACTGTCTAGAGCAACAGAGCTTTTGATTAATGTAATATGGCAGCTCTTACATTCTCATAAAGCTCCGAACAACCAATACACCCTATCACTAGCTTTAATAATCAGAAATTATAATACTGGGATCTAGAGAAAAACTTGAGTGTTATAAATAATGCTATTATACAGGGATATGTGTTAATTATTGGCACAATACTAAAACCACTGTGCTGCTATCTCAGTTATTTCTGCAGTAACTTATCCACTTTCTAGCAGTGACAACCTACAATGATGGATGAGGAAGAAGGACCTGTACTTAAATTGAAAAAAATAATAAATAAGTGACAAAAATAAGAGTATCTCTACTTGTACAGTACTATATTGTCTTCATTTCTTCTCCCTTGCCACATTTTTACTGACTGAGGAGGTAATTTACAATGTCAAGGAACTCCAGGTCTGGTTGTGCTGAATTACTGCATTCATATTTCTACTTGTTTGTAGCAAACTAAACTCATAAGTCCAGCTATGTAGATGAGTCATACAGGCTGTCTTTCATTTAACAAGGCATCTTTAAATATCACTCTTATTTAACTTGTACTCATTACCATCAGCAAGCAATGTGTGTGCCATACTATCCTAATTGCCAGAAATTTGAGCAAGTAAATCATTAAAAGGTTAAGTTATTTTTCATGCTAAATTTAATGTACAGTATTAATCAGCTTTATTTCATTATTATGAGTAATGCAATGTCCTATAGTCAAATCAATTTATAATTATGCCAGATCACATGGCAGGGGGGAAACAAGAACAACAAACAACAGACGGATGTCATTTCTGCTTAAATTCTCCATGCAAATTACAGACTCTTAAGTCAGACAGGGCTTTCTTTGCAGAGCACAACATCCAGATGGAATCTCATCAGCAGAGCAAAACCTGAGACACATCTTTGTCTCAACTTTTTAAAAAGCAAAGTAACCAAATATCTTGCAAACAATACCCAGCCTGCTTTTTATTTCCCTATTTGATCCTTAGGTCTGCTTTTTGGTATTATTTCTGAATATAAATCTTTGAGACAACAGTGAAACCAAGCCATTTTGGCAAAAGATGAGACATGCATGAGACAATTTCATGTGTTGCTGACATCACCACCATAGGATGGATCTTATTGGTCAACATGGAAATCTACACAGGTAAATCTTCAGATACATTTCTTATGAATGGTGTGCATTAGGCACGGGGCATCCTTCCAGCTCCTCCAAATTGCAGTTCTGTACATGAGAAACATCTCTTCCATGTTCTACCTATTCCAGAATATTTTATTCTAGTTTAATCCTGCTGAATATCAGAGTACCAGTGGTAAATCCACAGTCCTTAACACATAGTAAACTGCAACCTGTCACCTCCCTGAAGCTGAGAAAGTAAGCTCTTGGGTACCTCTTCTAAAAAAATGACAGAGCTGAGTTACACCTATAATTTGAAGATGCAAGGAGGTACAACATTACACATGGGTAGTTAAATATACTTCTTAGCCATATTAAACTAGTTAGTGAGAAATAACTGATTGTTCATCAATTAGTCAGAAAACTATACCTGCTTTAAACTTTTCTCTGACAACTCTTCTTGCAGATGCAAGTTGATCTAATTTAGTTCATCACAATGAATTTGATTAAAAAGAGAGATTTCCATTTATTTGTTCTTATAGGTTGCTTAGCATTAAAAATATGCTCTTAGGAATTGCTTGCAAGTCTGCTTTCATGCTGTTGTAAAGCAGGTAACTTCCAAAGCACATTTACATTCATCTTGTCTCTGCTTTGTATAGACCATTGTTGAGAGTTATACTACTTAATTAGGGACAAGAATAAAAGATAACTACTTCAGAATAGTTATATAGGTATATCTTTTCTGGGGAAAAAAATCTCAAACACACACATATTCCAAAGGCTTATCTCCAAAATAGTTTTGGCAACTACCCTTTCTCTCATGATGTACTTTGAAATGGCAGTTGTTGGCAGGAGAGACAGATGTGATATTTTTATCCTGATAGCCATAAGTCATAAAGTTTGTGTGTTCTTTGCGTCATCAGAAATCAACTTTTTAGGATGTTCCAGATCCCACAAAACTAACAATTGGCCAAGTGTATTATAGATTATACACTGTTAAGATAAGATAGCAAAGATTTTGCTTTGTATTATTTTATGTTTTACATTGTAAAATATTATGGGAAAATGCAATGAAGCAGAAATATATAAGGCAAACAAAATTTATTTGTATTGCAAACACATGTGGACCATTCATCATTCATTCTCAGAAAGTTAGCTGTATTTGAAAGCTATGGCAGATATCATCATGAAATATCTGTTTCAGAACACTTTTGTGACAGAGTAGCTTAGGTAAAGCAGAACACGTACATGTGTGGTTGCATGACTTACTGTTAAATGTAAAATTAGGTTTACATTTATGATTAAACCCAGAAAATATACTTTCAGGAAGAACTAGAATCACTTGGTTTGGATCGATACTAAGCTGAACACTTTGACAAAAATAATACGCAAGTCAGAAGACTAGGGAGAAAAGTGTTGTCAAGAAAATGATGAAAAGACATATTTACCTTGTGCAACTGATAATATTGCTGGGCACCTACTCCTCCTTGCTCTTCTCCTGTCCATAGCACCAAGCGCAGAGTCCTTTTTGGACGAAGTCCTAAAACAGTTTTTAATATTGTTTTTAATACTAAATATGGTAAGCCTGTGTTTCCACAAACCAAACACAACCTATATCAAGTGTGAATTATTCTGTCTGGAATACTTTATTCCTGTTTAGGGAGAAAGATTGGTGTGCAGGAGAGAGCCCACATGAGGAAGAAGTGGGCAGTTGTGGTGCTTCTACCAGTTGCAATAGTGCAAGAGAAGCATATTTCAGGGACATACTTTAAGCATCTGAAAACCATACCATAAAGGAACTACCTTAATAGATTTCTGAAACACGTGCTTCTGTCATCATGGTGGCCTGCCATAAGTAATGCTCATCCACTTGCAGCAGATCCAAATCCAATTTTCATTAAAACTACCATTGCTTTGTCATGGTTAATTTATTACAATTAACTGAAAATGAGCTGCTGGATTTTTATGAGAAATGTTTATACATTTCAAGAACTGAGCAGCTCTGTAATATTATTTTGCTTTTAATCAGAGAAATGAAAAGCAACAATCCGTACTTTGGAATCTGAAATAGAGTCAGCTGCTGAATGTATGCACGACTTTCTGAAACAAGGCAAACATGAAGCCATTTTCTATTTTGCTGTGGTGGCTCAATCAGAAAGATAAGTTCCAGACAAATTTTGAAACCATTTCTGTCGTGGCAGAACCGAACAGATAGAAGTTGCTGCCTTCTATTTATTTGATTGTTTCTATTTAAAAATGAATACATTTGAGGCATCACACTTGAGAGCATAGAAGAGCAAACATAAAAAAACCCCGGTTCTCTGTGCAGTGGTATGCTAATTATGTTAGGAAAAAAATAAAAAATATGAGGAGATTATCACAAGTGATAGAGCATAAAGTACCACATACACTTTTGTGCTGAGAAGAAATAATATCAGTATCACTGTCAAAACTTATTTCATTTTCTAACTGAAATGGATGAAGATTGCAAATAGACTTGACCTTCATTAATTTTTTCTCTTGACACAATGAATATGATCTGAAGATTTCTCTTTCTTGAAACTACATGCTAGCAATCCTCATAACTGAAGGCAGACAATACCCCAAATATGAAGAAAAGAACTTAAATTTTCAAAAAATTTCATAATGAAGGAAGTGCAAACAAGTGGTTTAAAGCTGTATTTTCTGAATGTTGATCTGCTTACTGCAAACAAAAAGATTGTCAAACCTCATTATTTTAAAGACAACCTCCTGCACACCTCCTAGTGGAGTCCCTGCTCTCCTAAATCATGACAGTACAGGATTAACCCCCTTTGTGGGCCTAATTAGTCAGGTGGCCAGTGAGGTGAAATTAAGATAATAAAATAGCTGTCAATTTGGAGTCAGAAAGATTCAAGCCCAAAATAACCACAAATGTGTCAGCAGCTTGGTTAGAAAAGGTGGCCGGAAAAAAGAAAAAGTGCTGGGTATAAAACATAGGGAGGCCAGTCCTGTAGTTTAGTTCCAGTGGCACTGCAGTTTAAGTGGAAGAAAAGAAAGGTTTATTTGTCATATCACAAAATGCAACGTGAAGTCCAGTCTCCAGCCCACCACATCAAGGCTGTGAGCAGCTTTGGTTGGAAATGCTTAAGACAGGGGAGCAGCATTTCCTGCCTCTTTCCAGGCAAAAATCAAGATGCTTCGGTCTGCCACTGCTGCCCTAAGGGGGACTTGGGTCAGTGATCAGGGTCCTCACATTTGGCTCAGACAGGCTGTAACCTCAGCTCGTGCTCTCCAGGGGCTCGAGAAGGTCTCAGCTCACTTGCAGAGAAGTTTGAGATTGTTATGGCTCCCTCCCAGCTCATCTGTGCCTCTGTCCATTGAAGCTTGGGAAATAAAAAAGCCCTGCAAAGCTTTGATCTTTCCAGACCTAGAGGTGGTGTATCAGCTCTTCCCATCTCACAGATTCCTGTCAGCAACTTCATTTCTGTGTTCTACTGAAACTAACTGGGCAACTTAAAATAAATTAAAAAATAAACAAACAAACAAACAAACCAATAAATATGGAAGTTATGGAGACAGTTATTTCAAATACAGTCTATAGAGAAAAATCTAATTTCCTCATTATCTTAATCTGAAAGCGATAAGTATTTATCTACCTGTTATTAAAACAGAGCTAATCTGACCAAAGAACAGCAAACAAATCCAGTAGTCACAAGCAAAATTGCTAAGAATATTTTCAATGCATGCTTTTATGAAAAAGAAAATATGCAGTACTGTATTCAATTGACAAAATTTCTCAAAATTAAGTTTAATTACTGTGGTTTGCTTCTACCGGTCCCTAAGCAAGATATCCCCACAAAATCAGAAGTCTTGCAGATCACAGCCCAAATATGTACTGAAAAGACATGATAAAATAGCAATTGGCTAGAAACTATGTTTTATAATGGGTGTAACATGTAGAGGGGGAAAACTGTTACACAAATAAAATTGTGCCTCTTTCCTTGTTAGCTGTAGAAATGGCTTATTATATAGTATTAACAATAAAGAGGATATCAGAAGAAAAAGCTTACAAATGAATTTCTAGATCTTCAACAATGTTTTAGGAAAATGTATTAGCTTTTATTTCCTCTTCTACCTTACCCTTAACTAGGAAATACAATCATAGTTCACCACAAAGGTGCATTTTACTGATCAGCCTCTATATTCTTATGGTTTATCTCAAGCATAAAAGACACTAGGGGCACTTGGGCTCCTAAGTTACAGAATGGAATAAAAACATCGATACAGTCAATCCATGACTAAGGACACGTCTGTAGCAAGCACAGCAGGACACCTGCTCTATTACACTCCCTCTGTGCCAGAGTGGCTGCTATCCTTTCATTCTCCTTGGGTACCACAAACACTTCAGTCATACCAAGCTGCAGGTCTTATTGACTCTATTCTCTGTTTCTTTTAAATCATCATAGATTGCTCAAATTTTTAGGTATCAGCAGCAAGACCTGAATTTTATGTCCTACATGTCTAGCTCATGCTAGATAGAACTGAGACATTCCCACACAGCAAAACTGAAATGTATTGTTTGGTACACGTAGAGACAAATCATAATGGCCTGTCACATGTAAAGTTAAAAAATAAACCCGCTTCACTCTCTAGACAGCACATAAGTCAGGAAGGAGAACTTGAAATGTCTTTTTAAAATCAAAACAGAGATCAACACTGTAAACACTAAATTCCCTTCAGTAACTATTTTCCCACTTTATAAACATAAATCCTTACTGATGGGGAGGATCACAAAGATGAAGTATGTTCTAACAAGATGGTGTATAGATGGCTAACAGGCTTCTTCAGTGTTGTTGTAAGACTGACCACCTCACAAAAACATAAAAAGCATTCCACCTTTGTGAGAACAGATATTTCCCCTGCAAGTCATGGCACCGGGATCACACACAAGCCAATCAAATAGCTGTTCAGCTTACATGAGGCATATAAGCAAACTGCAACTGGATGAGAGTAGATTAACAGGTGTCAAGCCTTAACCTCAGCCAGCAGCCAAACCCCATGCAGCCACTTGCTCACTCCCCCACCAGTGGGACAAAGGAGAAAATTGGAAGGATAAAAGGTAAAAAACTCGTGTGTTGAGATAAAGACAGTTTAATAGGGAATGCAAAAGCTGTACACAAAAGCTGTACACATAAGCAAAGCAAAACAAGGAATTAATTCATTCCCAAGACCCTGCATAAATGGCCTAGAAAAGCCTTGATCTAAACATAAAGTAGAATAAATTGCACTGCCAATTGCGGGAGGTGATTCTACTCCTCTCTCTTCCCTAGTGAGACCCCACCTGGAGCACTGCATCCAGCTCCTGAAGTCCTCAGCACAGGAAAGACATGGAAACGTTTAAGCAAGTCCAGAGGAGGATCACAAAGATGATCAGATGGATGAACTCCTCTCCTGCGAGGAAAGGTTGAGAGAAAAGAAGGCTCCAGGGAGACGTTAGAGGAGCCTTCCAATAACTGAAAGGAGTCTATAAGAAAGATGGGGACAGACTTTTTAGGAGGGCCTGTGGCTATAAGGAGAAGGAGCAATGGTTTTAAACTAAAGGAGGGTAGATACAGATTAGGTCTAAGGAAGATGTTTTCTTACAATGAGAGTGGCGAAACACTGTCACAGGTTGCCCAGAGAGGTTGTGGATGCCCCATTCCTGGAAATATTCAAGGTTAGATGGGACAGGACTCTGAGCAACCTGACCTAGTTGAAGGAGTTCCTGCTCATTACAGGGGAGTTGGACTAAGTGACCTTTAAAGATGCTTTTCAACCCAAAGTATTCTCTATGTTCCCTTACTTTTAAATACTGCTTAAGTCATTAATGTATTTGCTTTAGGAGCTGCTAGAGAGAGGTATATACAGATATATCATTCTAAAATATTGTCCTCTGCTGCATTTAACATACATCAGTTATGGCTTTTCTTGCATTGTGACCCTGTGCCTTGGAATTTCTTTCAAAGGATATTTATACAAAAACATTTATAAGTGTTTATACAAAACAGTATCAAGACACATAATGATGCTGCTGACAAACTTTAAATTCCTGTGTCATTTGCTACCTTTTTCAGGTTTCCAGCTGATTAGACATAAGGGATTTACTGGATGACATTCATTGGGATATTTCTATCATGCATGCACTTCTCAAAAATACCTGGAATTTCCAAAGTTTCTGCCACAGCATAAGATGAAAATAAAACCAATATTCCACATTTTGCTACAGAAGATAAGAACTCATCATCAAAAACAGCGGTGCAATCTGCTGTCACCTGATTTATGTATTCTGTGGTATGGGCAAGCAAGAGAAAAGGCTCTTACCCCTAGTAACCTGTTTCCTGGGCTAATTCAAAGAATAGACATACAGAAATAAACTGTAATCAATACGATGATACTAGTAACACAGTTAATTGAAGATGTCCAGGCTTTTTCCTCTGAAGACCAAGAAGTCTCCATTCTAAACCAGAAGGACTTTGGATTTCATCCTGCTCTTAGAAATACAGTCCTCTGTTGTTCACACAACTGATCGCACACTGCTTCTGCAGAAAAGTGCCTGTCTACTCATTAATTTAAGAAGAATTTTTTTTTTAATTGAGTGACAAATAATGATTTCACAGAGAAAATCACCGAATCAGAGAATTGCTTGGGTTGGAAGGAACCTTAGAGATCATTTAGTTCCAATGTGCCTGCCCTGGGCTGGGACACTTCACTAGGTCAGACTGGTCAGAGCTTCATCCAACCTGGCCATAAACACTTCCAGAGATGGGGCATTCACAATTCTCTGTACAACTTGTACCAGTGCCTCACCACCCTCACAGTAAAGAATTCCCTAATCTAAATGCGCTCTCCATTAATTTGAAGCCATTGCCCCTTGTCCTGTCACTATATGCTTTTCTAAATAGACTCTCCTCATTTTTCTTGTTGGCCCTCTTCATGTACTGGAATGCCACAATTAGGTCACCCCAAAGCCTTCTCTTCTCCATGCCGAACAATCACAATTCTCTCAGCCCTTCCTCACAGGAGAGGTACTCCATCCTTCTATTCATCTTCGTGGCCCTCCTCTGGACTCGGTCCAGCAGTTGCACATCCTTCTTCTGTTGGGGTCCTCAGAGCTGGATGCAGCACTTCAGGTGGGATCTCACTAGGGCAGACCAGAGAGGCAGAATCCCCTCCCATGCCCTGCTGGCCACGCTGCTTCGGATGCAACCCAGGACACAATTGGCTTTCTGGCTACAAGTGCACATTGCCACGTCATGTCCATCCTGTCACCAACCAGCACGCCCGAGTCCTTCGCCCACAGGGCTTCAAAGATAAAAACTTCAAAAAACAAGGCAAAGCACAGCTGAAAAAAACCCTTTTAGTACTACTTAAACTTTGACCGTAACATATTTCTAATTCTCTAGCGAAGCTCAAATTAGACATGGAAAACCGCTTTTGGCTTGGGAAACTGCCTTTGTTTTCTTCTTAAATCTCTCTAATGCAGTGCAATCTCCTTGATTTTTGCCTGTTGATAGTTGCTTTTTGCGGCACTGAGGGCAAAGCACTGCAAAAAATAGTACTGGGAAGCAAATAAACCCCTGAGTCTTGAAGGCACAGAGTAAAGAGAAATGAGGTCTAGAGGAGAAGAGATGCAGCATTGCAGGAAGAAGATAGAAAATGGTCAGATCTGGGGCTGGAGAGGGGGAAATGAAAGTGGAGTGACAAGCCAAGCTGGATACTGCAGCTCAGTCTCACCTGGGGCTGTCAGCTTGCTCAGAAACCTGTTTTGGGGATTGAGAGGACATGACTCTGCCACTGGCAGAGGCTGTGAGCAGCTGTTTGGACAGGCCCCTGCAAAGAGGGCACAGGGGCACAGCAGTGCCCAAAGTGAGCCAGTCTAGGGAAGGATTGGGTTTGCAGAGCACCAGCAGCCTTGACAGCAGTGCAGCAAGACACTGAGATTACACAAGCAATTTTCTTTTCCTGTTTTAAGGGAGGCTGATGATCTTATGACAGAAGGGCAGATTTACAGAAGAGTGGAGAAAGGAAATGTGAGAGGTTTTAGATAGATTTATTTTTAAAAAGCAATGTAATATCCAAGAGGAAATGTCAAGGAAGGAGCTGGGTATATAAGACTGGAGGGGAAATCTGTGAATGATTTGCAAGTCTAGTAACTAAAAATAACATGGATTAAGCCTTTTTTACTGGGGAGGTGAGAGGGATAAGAGGGAAGCCAAACCCAGAGCCTGGTCCTATGGGCTGCCAGTCAGGCAGCAACAGTGCCAGAGGGAGGGTTGTCTGTGGACACATTCCTGCCACCTGGCAGCACAGCTCAGGGGCAGTTCAGATGAGAAGTGCTGCCAAATGTGCTCTTCTGCACATGGGGTTTTAAATGAAGAACTGGTTCATGCAGTGTCATGAAGACAATACAAGTCATGTGTACCAAAAAAAAAGAGAAAAAAAAAAAAAAGGAGAAGAAAAGGAAACACAATTCTGGCTTGTGCAAAACAGCAAAGTGCAGAGTCAGCAGAGGACTCATCCACCCCTGCCCTGCTCTGGTCCTGTTAACATGTTCTCTGTGTTCACCTTCAAAACACACCTTATTCCTCTTTAGGAACCTGTCCTTCCTTAAGGGTATTTGGAGACCTCATTAAATTGTGGAGCAGAAAAGGCAATGCAGGACCCCATTCCCACACTCTCTGGGATTACAAATATCAACCATGGTTTGATCTTACTGAGTGGTGGCTCTGCAGTCTGCCTCTGCTGCCCCTCTCTATGGATTAAAAAAAAAAATCTGTTAGACTATTCTGAGAGCTGATGAGTCAGAAAATGCAGCAGGCACACTTGTGTCTCCATATAGAAAATTTATACCTTAAAAAAAAATGATAGGACAAGATGCCTCTGACTTCATTGGGAGGGATTTCAGCATTGCACCATGTCAACCATATTTGAGATTTGAAAAAACCCAACAACACACAACAGCCGCTATCGCCAGGTTTTTAAGATTTTTATAGATAATCAAAGATCAGATTTCATCTTGAATTTCCTAGGTAAATTAAAGCTTGCAGAGAAGCAGCAATCCACAAGACAGAGGGCAAAATTGCTATGGAGGGCTGTATGTCTAAATTTACCACCAGATTAACGACTTTTTACATTTGCAGTCACCCCTCTGCTATGTCAACACAGTATGAAAATTGAAGATTTAAGTACTTGCCAAATATGCATTCAATCAAATGGTAAAATTAAGGAATAAATGCATTTGTAGTGTAACAGCATATGCAGATATTTCATACCAAGTAGATTTAATAGAATTGAAAACGCAAAGATCAGAATAAAATATGCAACTTTGGGAAAGTGGAAAGAATGTAAGAACGAGAAGTTAATATCAGGCATATTTGATTAAAGAAAAAAAACCATCAACAGTAAAAGTAGCTATTTTAATTATGTGTCACAACATATCTCCTAGATACCAAACATCTATGCCACCACAAGAAATTCAGAAAAATGTTCAACAAAGTATTTTCCAAGCATGCCAAAATTGCATTTATATGACTTCAATTAAACTAGCAGAAAAGGAATTACTCCAGTGATCATATTTTTAATAAAACATATCTTTAGTCCTCATATATTAGCCAGTGAATTTGGACTGGAGAAATGTAACTTCATACAAAGACTAGAGTGAACTGCATAAATATCTGTCCAATGGTTTTTCAGTTGCATTAGTCATGGGTACAATTCAGATGAGAGTTACAATTTCAATTTTAAATAAGTTTTAAGGGGGAAAAGCTGTCTAATCAACTCCTTATGAGTTACATAAATAGTAACTCTGATTGGATCTTAGAATTCTTACATGTATTGTTTTAAAAACATTTCTGTAGTTTTCTGTGCCTTTTTCCCATGAAACAGAAATTTGGTTGTGCCAGATCCATGTCTACAGCTATAGGAAAGTTGATTCATCAAACTCAATTTCAGCTTAATGCTGGCAAAGAGATACAGAGGGGGAACTGCACCTATCACCATACGTTTCTCCCTTTCTCATGTTTCATCATTGTCTAGGTACGCAGGAAAGCTGTGTAAAAGGTGTGATGGCTGGGATTAGATTTTGTCAACAACCATCCTTCCTTCATCAAGCTAGTCTAGCAGCAATGGCATCACCAGCCTACCCTGGGTGTGAAAGAGGAAAATGTCCCCTGTTCATCTATTTGACTTCTGGTATTCACCACCTCCGGCAGCTCCTCATAGCAAGTATTATCTTACATGGAAGAACACAATTCTCAGAAGCACTTTGAGGCACAGTCCAAGCAGAAGACTTCCTGGTCTAATGTGGTGTGCAGACATGACCAAACATGAGCTCAGTGCACAAGACAATAGCACAAGCAGGGAACAATTTACTCTGTATTCAAACCACGACAACAACCTACCATTATAGTGGTCCTTGGAGTGTAGACTTGCCTGGAGTCTGCTTCAACAGAAAGCAGGAGTTCAGATAGCAATAACTGGCAACACCTTACACCAGCTACAGTTCAAGCAATTGAAGGGAAAGAGGACAAGTTTGTCATTTGACAAATTCACAGCTCAGCCATTGACTTCTGAAGATGACCCCAGACTGGGCAGTAGCTGGTGGGTAGGTATGCATCTCTGGGCTTGGCAGGGCACCAAGAGTGGACTAACAATGAAACAAGAGAGACCCAAACACAGCCAGGAAAAGGTAGAAAATACATTTCTGAACAAGGAAAGCAAGCTTGTTGGTAAATGTTGCTGAAAGAAACCTGGGATGTGAAAAAAGGACCCACTGACTATCTGATTCATCCTGTGCTAGCAGAGATGAGACTCTGAAAATAAACTAGACTGCAGCATCAAGTAACAGACCCCATCAGTTTCTATTCTCAACAGGGAAAAAAATTTACTCCAGCTGTTTTAATTAAAAAGAGACACAACAGTTATCACTCCTGAAGTTTTTCAGAAGAAAGCAGTGAAATTCATCCATCAAAACTGACGGCATTTCTAACTTCAGTGGGCTCCCTAGTGCTGTTAGGAGGCTTAAAATACTATGTTCGGAAACCTGACACTGCCATATGACCACCTTCTAAAGATCTTTCTCTATTATTGTCGTTATTCAGTTCCTTCAGGGATGAAAGTCCCACATTTCCAGAACTGGAGTGGGAGGTGGGTTTGGTGGGCTGGAGAAGGGCAGAACACTTGTAGCCTCAGCTGGGAAATGCCCCTCAGCCAAGCAAGGCAGGAGCACAGCTAAATTAGGAGCAAAGAGGTAGCACTGACTGAAGCTCTGAAACCACTGGATGTATACTAGTTTCTTCTTGCTCAGACACACTGTACACAAGTATGACTCCCAAGTAAGAACAGCCACAGCTTGAAATGTTGGAAAGGAGCACAAATATTTCCTTCACAGAAACTGACAACCATCATCCAAAGCAGGATGAAGTCCCGCAGGTTGTCCAAGCCAAGACAAAATACGGCAACAAACCAAATTTTGTGTAATTTTATGGTGATGTTCTATGTGTAGCTGCTTAGCTAGTCTTTCATCTCACCTGGAAAAGCAGCTTCTTCTGTAAACTTCGTTTTAGAGAGGGACATGACAATCTGTGTTTCAAATGACACCAGAGCACTAACCGGACCAACATGAAAATGCTGAGTCTAACAGCATTGGCCTGCTCCAGCAATGTCCTTTTTTTGCACATAAACTAACAAACACAAAATTTTAGAATTATAAATGCAACCTGAAAACAAGTTGGGCTTGAGATTTCTATACTGTAATTAGAAACACAGCTGTTGTTCTGTAAAACTAGAAAACCCCAATTTGCTTGAGTGCTGTCTCTCCTACAGCTTCCAAAAGCCCTCATCACACCACATTACAGCTCATGCAACACCCCATGGATTCCCTCAGCTTAAAGATGGGAAGCCCTTAGCCCTTCCTCTCTAAAACACCTCCACTATCTTCCCATCATCTCTAAATTACCCCAAATAACATTCTCGATAGTGCCCTAGAGATATTTGCTATCTATCACACGGAGTTGGCAGACAGATTAAAAGGAAAAGAGACTGGTAATTACAATAGTGTTACATGTGTTCTGGTAACCAGGTGTTTGCCATCCCAAGAAAAGGATAAAAGTGGAGTTTCTGGCTGCTTCTGCTCAGGTGGGACATAAATGCACTTGCCCATCTCTCCTCAATCACCCATTTGACAAGAATAGATCAGAACTTCATACTCTAAATATTTTTATGCCTCTATCAAATTTAGTTGAAATAGCTCAGAAGATTAAAACCTGCAGAAGGCTGGGCAGGGCAGCAGCTGCCAGACATCATGGAAGGCAAACTGCACATTGCACAAGTTTACTGACTTGGACACTACCTGAAGTTGTGAAGGGTAATTTCTTAAGCATCAGAAATCCTCAGCTGATCACAACCGCCTTGGCTTTCCTGAAGGAAAGGGACTTTACCAGTTCAGACCAGCTCACAGACTGCCTTAGCAACTCTAAAAACATCTTTATTTCCAGTAAAAGGAATAAGGAGCAATAACCAGCTGAAATGTTCATCTTCACATAAACAACTTCTGTGGAAAAAATTCCAGTTCTTCCTTTTTTAAGCACATATGCCATGAAGCAGCTTGCCACAGATCTTGCCTATCAGTGGCATATATAACCTTCAAGAGTTTCATTCATGTTTTTCTTTCCTTTATGCTTCATCTATCTTCATTATTAACTGAGAAAAGACCCCTTTGAACAACAATAATCGGTATGGCCATTAGCTGGTGAATTTTTCTGAGATTAGTTACCAGCAAAGCAAGCAGCCATGAGAGGCTAGTTGATATGGAGAGCTTGATATGGATTCACTAAGGAAAATGCTTCTTTTTACTCCAGCCAGGAGATGTCTACAACCAGTGTGGGTACCAACAGGTGCACAAGCTGGTGTTGACATTTAACTATATTTTCCTGAAGGGAATGTTTTGAATGTGAAATTGCAGCTGCACAGAAAACATATCAAGATTCACCTTGTTGAAATGTAACTATCTAAAAGTTGGCATTTTCTCTGAATTTGCTGCCCGCACTTCCTCCCTGAAGGAGGAGGAGAGGGAATGGCACCACCATCAGGTATTCCCTTCCCATCATCCCACTGTGGAGGACGAGCAGAGAAATATTACAGCTATTAGAAGCAAAGCATTCAGACGGACTGAACCTTTTCACTTGTTAGCTCTTCTACTTTCCAGAGCTAGCTGAATGCTTATAGCTTTAACCAGTGTTCAAAAACTACAGCAGCTCACAATCCAGCCTTATTTTTTTAAGGTACTACTCTTTTGAATTGTATGCATGGGATTTTACATTAATTAAATACTTTTATTCCACTCTCTGGTAATACAATGTAAACCAGTTTCAGTTCAGTCTGACCTTCTTTTTTCTCAAAAAGAAACAACATTCATGTGAAGTCAAAATGGAAATGGAAAAAAACAATGATACTGAAAATTGGAAGTTTTGAAGGCTTTTTAAAACTACTTCAGATTGTGCTACTGATTATGGTGTCTGAAAAGCTAGAAAACCCAAAAGCAAAACAAAAACAGAAAGAAAAGAAATAAACCAATATGGTACAGATATTGCCACCTCAATTCAAAAAAATAAAAGCTAACACTGAAGATTCAGGAAATACGAGGAAGTATAAAGGCCAGCACATTAAGTAACTGATTTACTTAGAAATAAAAGCAAAAACTATTTAAAATTTTTCTTGATGTAAGAAAACAAACTGTATTGCTTAATTTAAAATCATACCATCTTAAACCATAAGTTTAATGATTTTTCAATTAATTTCATGTATTTGGTCCTTAGCCAATAGCCATTAAACGATTTTGGGAGGAGGTTATGTTGAAAGTATGGAATTGCATTTAAACTATAATAATTTTTCAAATATTATATGAAATTGTCAAAATCCCAATTAACAGGCATAATTTGTGGCTTGTCCATAAGCCATGTCCAAGGGTCATAGTGATATCATGATGAAGTGCTATTAGATCATCACTGCAAAAAAATGCTTCAATAGTGTAGTAGTATTTTGATTTTGTTAAACCAATGGACCATGGCAGAAGTACTGGCATTATTTCTTACTACACAACATAAACTTCATATTCCAGAATTCATATTTCAGAACACTTATTTCAGCTTGAGGATCATATCACCACAGCTGTAAGATCAGTTATACTGTGGTAAATGCAGACACAGCTTTTATGGCTACACAATGCACCATGGCTTTAAGACTTCCAGTACACAGTAAAAAAATTCTACACATGCATAGAGCAAATTGAGTTAGCTTATCCTCATTTCAAATGCATTTGGTGGACTAGTCTGAGACTACATTTATCAGGAATCTACACATTTTTTATTTTGTTGTCCTTTTTTTTTTCTTGGTCAGATTTTATGTGCATACTAAGATATAAAATCTGCATTAACCAATCTGCTATGGCAGGCAGTTTATGAAAGCCCCTGTCTCCCTTGGTCATCTACAGGCTAGATATGAAAACCCAGAAGTCCTCTCCCAGCCTTATGTTCCTGCAGAATGCTGGCTGGTACAACAAGAAGAGCTGAACACAACAGCTTCCCAGAACAGAGGGCATCAGCAAAGGCTCCAGCATTTCCCAGCTGAGAGAACAGCATTTCACTACAGGTTGCACAGCAAACACACAGGCTACTACCAGAAGAAATCAAATATTTGAACAATAAGAAAGTGATGCATTTCAGTCATGCGTGAAGGGAAACCTAGTGAATAAGAATTGTACAATGCCACCTTGCATTGAACTTGCCCTTAAGAAACACAGAACAGTTTATTCTGAATGGAATAGAGTAGCAAACACAGCAGAATAACTTTTTTTTCCTTGAAGGTGGAGGAAATACAGACAATTTTTCAAGCACCATAAAAAAAAAAGATTAAAAAACACTAAAAGAAGCAGTAGACATGGATTCTTCTGCAGAAGAATCCTATTTAGTTTGCTTTTAAAAGACCAACAATTTAAACAGATGCACATTATTTTAGTTACAGACTGATATTACAATCATCCAAACCTGGGAAAATGAGAGATTAGAGGTTCAAATAATGGAAAATAAAGGAATAGGAACTCACAGGGATGTCTAATGTTCACCACTGCAGTATGCAAACAGCTAATCATATAACAGCGCTTGTCTACAAAGAGCTCTTCAAGAAAGACTGAGATTGTTGAAGTGCACCAATCCTTCCACTGGGAAGCAGGGAAAGCTAGTTTATTATTTAACAGCTGCCAGAGCTAAGAGCAGGAGCAGCAGCAGATCTTAGTTTCTAAAGAATACATTGGGAATTCCTGTTGACCACAGGTTACATTTGTGGAAAAAGGGAATAAGGAGGAAAGTTAGATTCCATCCAATGAAGAGGAAAAGAATCCTTGGATATCAACTTGACAATCTAAAAAGTCTGCTTTGAACTAGTTTTGAAGGGTATGGTGACAAAATGAATTTGTGCTCAGAGATATAGATGAAATAGAAAATCCAGTATAGACATCATAGAAAATGTCCTGAAAATGTAATGCATTAAAAATATTTGAAAATTAAAGATTTACCCAGATCCTTAATGAGTGATAACGCTTCCCATGATATAAATGCTCCACCACCGTCATCCATAGCTCCCTGCCCAACGTCCCAGCTGTCCAGATGTCCACTGATCAGTACAACCTGGAAAAGTAGTTATCAGAAAACATATCTACATGAAAATATGGAATCAGAAAAGTCTGTTTAGCATTTAAGCATTTTAATGATTTTGTCATAAAGTTGGCATTTTAGTTTAGAATGGGAGGAAAGAAATATTTCAGCTAAAACTAAAACATTGTTCTCTAGTTACTGAATATAAATCTGGGATTCTACTACTTCAAACCACTGCCTAAGTGAAAGTAGATAAGCTGTGAGAAATGTTTAAATGAAAGGTTTTATCTTGTACATTAAGGAAATGCATACTTTCCGGTGATGCAGGACTACTACACTGCTGACTGGTGAAAATTTCTTTCATAATTCAGCTGTTTAAGCCCTTAGGCATGAAATTTGATTAATCCTATTTTTGGGTGCATAAGGAAAAAATATTAACTTAGACTGAAGCATTCCCAGAGGTTTTTTTTTATTATATATCTATGGTACTTGTCACAGAAGCCCTCTAATTTATTACTGGATCCCCTATGTGCTACAACAATGACAAGGTATTTCATAGTTCCATTAGTCATAAGGATATTTTAAAACATGGCAGTTAATCCCAGAAAGGTTTTCTGCAAAGAACGTTTTGTGGCTACAGTAGAGAATACTAATATGGGTATCTCCAGAAACACCCACTTTCAAATCTGAACCCTTCAAATGCTGACAGGCAGCATCAGACCAATACCACATCTGTGACCATTTCCTAACTGGACCTTAAGCTGAAGGGCTGGTGGACCTATGACTACAACAGAAAGGTCAAGGAAGGATAAAACTCTGAGCCAAGCAGGCAGTGTGGTAAAATGAAGCAACGGCACAAAAACAAGAGCAGGAAGAATTCAACCTATGACAACTCAGCATTAAAGAAAAACTGAAGGAGACCCTGGAGCATCCACGTGTCCTGATCAGAACAGATCATACATGGAAGGATGCTTCCCACTCTCTGATTAGCTGATGTCAAACAAGTCTCCAAGTTGTGGGATCCAGAAATATGTGAAAAATATTCATTCCTTCTGCCACCTTTTTCTCCCCAAGAGATGAGGATCTCCTGGCATATTATCTCATCTTTCATTCACCACAGGACAACTAGTCTAGCACTGAAAATGAGAATATAGTGAGTTTTCTTGTTATAACTCCTGGAGGGCAAGAGTCTGTGCTGTAAAGCATGCAGTGAACATTGCAATGAACTAACCTGAAGCCCAAGCACGATGATATCTCTTTTCCTCTTCATATGAGATAAATCTAAGTATGCTTTCACTGATTATTAAAATTAATGGACTAACTGATCACGGCAAGATAAAAAACCATTAAGTGCTCATCACACAACAGTTGGTTTTCTCATCTAACCAAACACAAACTCAGGTAGCATAACTAAAATACCCACAGTATTAAACAAGGTCCATGAGAAAGTACTAATCATACCCACTGAACTGCCATGGGTCTAACTAGAATGCACCAAACCCCTTTAAATTTAGAAAATACACTGTGAAATATTTATAAATATGTGTGTTATAAAAAGCAGAACAGTCATGCCTTAAAAGCTGGAAAAGCTTGTGATCAAAATCTGAAGAGCAGCTTACTCTTTCCTTCTCACATATCTCAACTGTCTTTTCTGGTTATCCAGCCTTAACTCAACATGTGTTCGCTTTCCAGCACAGACTGATTTTCTTGGTAGTAGACAGACAGCTGCAATCTTTATTCCAAAACCTTCCCTCCTTCAAAAGCACTTTAATTTGGATGGCAGGCACCTCTGTAAAAGCCTCAGAATTTCTCAGGGCTATTTCTGTGATTTAATGTCATGATCCTCGCAAGGCCAACATGAAAGACTGCAAACAGCATGTTTTCCAGGGACACTGCCCTGCAGTAGAAGTACTTAATTTGTAGCAGCCTTCTGCTACAATAGTAACATAGTTTGAAACTAGACCATCCCAGAAATGCAATGCCAGATTTGGAGGTGGAAACACTTCTGAAACAAGAGGAAAGAAGAGAAATGCTCACTTTGGTACTCATTGCTCTTTTTGTTTTCTTGTAAAGGAGAACTAAGCACATACACACAGGTGCACACTTGCAGGCGGTGAGGGCAACACATGAATTAATTCAGCTTTGTGTTCATTCATGAACATGCAGCCCCACTGCAACTTGCCTATGCAGGAGAGAGCTCAGACATCACCACACTTTTCAGTCAACAGATGCATACTCAATACAGTCCACTCAATAAGGAATTCACAAATAATTTTTTTTTTAAAAGAACAGAACAGGCTCTGAGTGAAAACCCCGTTGTCTGTGGCATAAAGGATGTCTATTCCACAGCTTCAAAATTGCCATGTGGTTTGTTTGTTCTTAAAGCAAAAACTGCTTTTTAAAAAATAACTATTTTGTCTCCTGAGAAACAGAGCTTCAAGATCAAGTGAATTATTTAGAACAAGTTTGTAAACTCATTGAGGGAGAACCAAGTTTACAATAGAAGTGACGCCTCGTCTTTAGCAGTAAAATAATACATCACTAATGCTGTTCCCTGGCAGCAACCTCAACATGAGTGTCTGAGAGGGAATTACTCCTCATTTCTGTGGAACAACACATATTGCAACAGCAGGAAATTCTGAATCAGAAGAAGGTGGTGTAATCACTTTTGGGGTTACAGACTCCAATTGTAAAGCATCTTCACCAACTCCAGAACATTACACCAAAAGAGATCAAGGTTCAAGCGGATTGAGAAAGTCAGTTAATTTTATGGATGAACTTCAATTTACTGAAGCTGTTGCCAAGAGCAATTACATAAATACAACCATCGTACTTCTATGTGAAAGTTTCTTCAGAACAGTTGGTTTTTCAGACTACCATGCTTCTGTAGCAGCTGCTAAAATGAAAGTTTCACTGATCATACTGATAGCAATAGACATTCTTAAAATAAGTTATAAAATCACAAAACCCACTATGTTTATCTTGGTCTTTAAATACATAGAATGTGTCTGAGCAATGAATGGAAATATTTCTGAAATTCAGTCCGAACAACTATATTATTTAAAGTAATATTCCAAAATAATAGCATTATAATACTCTGTATAGGTGGACTAAGAAGAAAGGTAGTTAAAGATATCAAGGATATATGATTATTGCATTTTCCATATTGCTTTCAAATCTGTTATGTGATTCTTACCTCCAAATCTACAGAAAAGTTTATAACTTATATTTGCACAAAACAACCGTATAGAAATGCCAGAACACAAGCATTGCAAAGCAAAGCTTGTAAGTATATGTAAGTATAAGTATTTTTAAAATATGCAGAGAAACCACAAGCAATTGTATAGAACAGTACAAATACAGCAATACGTATTTGCCAAATTGACAAAAAATTTAGGACAAGACAGCTTGCATGCAACATGACAACTTGAGATTTGTCATTATTATTCTATTTCCTTCTGCATCAGCATGATGATCTCTACTGGACGCCTTTAGGTCATGTCCAGCATTTCAATCAAGAATACTGAAATATTTTGAAAGTTATGTATATATATTTAATATTCTAAATCCAAGAAAATTAGGAAGAGGAACCACACTTCACATACATGTGCATATGTCATGGAGTTATCCTTTACTAACAAGAACAGTTTTTCCACTAAAAAATTATCTCCCATCCCATAGGTAGTCACACGGGCCAATTGTATTTGTCATGCAGCAACTTCAGAAAATGCAGGTGAACTACCTTCTGCTTGATTAAAATGAATTTTAAGAAATGTCTATCCCATTTTTATTTAAACTCAAGGCAAAGGCTTCTTTCTACGCAAACTTAGAGATCATAAATATTAAACATTAGGAAAGAACTGTAAGCAACATTTTCAGTCACTTCATTTAATCTAGAATAACATTTGTATTAAGTTGTGAAAACCACCATGCAGAGTTGTTTCACGTCACTGAGACAGATGTATATCAGGTCATGCAAGAGTAAGGGAAGAGTAATGAAGCCATAATTCATCTTTGCCTTTTATGAATGAAGAAGGCTTAACGGATGGAGGTCTGGGTCCATTGAGTAGGATCTCTATTGATGGAATCTTCCTATCAACACATTTCTCTTAGAAAAACATACTAATAACCTTCATTATCCAAAACACTGAAAAGCTTTTCCTTACATCTTCTTCCAGCAGACAGTGAAGATAAGGAGCACCTTAACTTGCAAGAGGACAGAAAACTTAAACAAGCATCACGTACACAAAGAATCACAGAATCAGCTAGGTTGGAAAAGACCTTTGAGAGCATCGAGTCCAACCTATGACCAAACACCACCTTGTCAACTAAATCATGGCACTGAGTGCCACATCCAGTCTTTTCTTGAGCACCTCCAGGGATGGTGACTCCACCACCTCCCTAGGCAGCCCATTCCAATGTCCAATCATTCTTTCTGTGAAGAACTTCTTCCTAATGTCCAACCTAAACATCCCCTAGCACAGCTTGTCCTATCACTGGTTGCCTGGAAGAAAAGACCAATCCTCACCTCGATACAACCTTCTTTCAGGTAGTTGTAGAAAGTGATAAGGTCTCTTATGAGTCTAGGCTAAACATCCCAGCTCCCTCAGCCACTCCTCATAGGACTTGTGCTCCAGACGCTTCACCAGCTCCATTGCCCTTCTCTGGACATGCTCCAGCACCTCAACATCCTTCCTAAACTGAAGGACCCAGAATTGGACAGAGCACTTGAGGTGTGGCCTCACCAGTGCCAAGTACAGAGGAAGAATGACTTCCCTGGTTCTGCTGGCCACACTATGCCTGATACAGGCCAGGATGCCATTGGCATTCTTGGCCATGTGGGTGCACACTGACTCGTGTTCAGCCTGTAGTCAATCAGTACCCCTGGGTCTCTTCCTGCCTGGCCACTGTCCAGCCACTCTGTCCCCAGCCCATAGTGCTGCATGGGGTATGACCAAGAATGGGATGACCAAACAGGATATTAGAACCAGATCAAGCATCTTCAGTCATGACACATTCAAACTCCAAGCACCTGTATGTCAAAACATCAAGCTTAAACAGTGAAGCGGTCTAGACTGCAGCTTAGGTTCTTTTCAACTCTTCATGCACATTTTCAGTAAAATAAGGCTACAACTTAGTTGTTTCCTCAGGCAACACAGGTTTACAGTGTTCCCATCCAGTTCACAATTACCTTGAAACTCGTGAAAAGCATTTCTATTCAAATTTTTGTGGTTCACTTTTTCCAGTTTGCTTCTAAGTACATCTGAAAATCTAAGTACCAGAACAAGGTCTTAAATTATTTGACTGGATATTTTCTTTGCATGAATCCCCTACTGGTGCAGGGATTTTTGTGCAATGCTTACCTTACATGTATAAACACCACATAAAGTTGATTTATGTTTGGACCAAAATCAGAGGAAAACAGAAGTCAGATAAGAATTAGGATCCTCTATTCAATCCAATTAAAAATTTGCCTATAATTTCTCTCCTTCCCCAGACACTCATTACTCTTTTTATTCTCATGAACACTCTCTCACTTCACGATTTCCTATTTTCTTTAGTCCCAACAAAATTTATGGCAGTAAATAAACCATGACTAAAAAATTCTTAATCCCAGCTTCTCAGACACAGGAACTCAGCACCAAATTCAGGCCTGTGCTCCTAAGCATAAGGGAGTACATTTTTAGTAATTTACACATTTGGATAGCATTACAGCTAAGAATAGCCAGATGGCTTCAGTTTATAAGGATTTAAAAGATTTTCTTCATGTCACTGTGTTAACTGCATGAGAATAAAGGAAAAAAGAAAGGCAGCATATCATGTACCTAACTCGTGGGCAAATAAAACAGCTGGAAGGACTTAATTTAAGCCCATCATGCTTAACTTGCTTTCAAAACTATGATTAAATAAAGTCTTCATATACACAGATTTGCAAATTAAGAGTAGTAAATATGGCTTGGCAGTTTTAGGATGTATTAGCATCATCCACAGTAGTAGCTTGCAAATATATTCAGGGAAATGGCAACACCAAGCAATATGCATTCCTACTGCTTACTCACATAGCAAAGCTGGCACTAGTATTCACAGCATCTTTACTTAAAGCAAATTCCTTTCCCCCTTTTTAGGAAAAACTTCTGTCATCTTAATGGAATAAAGTGTTGATGTGCAACTGGCTTTTTTTGCCCTGACCCATTCTCTTCCTACTCCACCTCAAACCTTTTTCTCTTCAAGTCACACAGCAAAACAGATGCAAATTAAGAGTTATCAACTCTTCCTACTTGATATTTCATGTCCAGGCAGAACCTCATTCCTGTATGCAAACCAACATTCCTCAAGTTTTAAAATATTTACAATAGTTATTTAATTTGTATCATGCAGCAAGATTCTGTAATATCAGTCCCTTGGCTTTTCCACCAAAGGCCTTCCAAAACCTAAATAATCCAAACTTGTAATCCTATGTACTGTAGCACCACACTGACTGCAGCAAACACATCACACATCATCTTCCTTTCTGGAATCCAACCCAGCTCTTCCAACAGCAGGATAAATACTTGAAGAAAACTTCTCAAGCACTGTATTATAAAGACAGCCATTTAAACAGTTCTTGCCGGGACACTGTGTTTTGTATACACTACCATTATTCAAGCTCAGCAAATCAACATTTGAGGAAGACAAGATGACAAAGTTGTGTGCCCAAAAGCAACAGAGTACTGAGTACTGTAACATAGTACTATATGACATGCGACTAGAGTTAGACTAACGTGCAAGATAAGATCTATACATATAATGTATGTATTTGAATATAAACTCTCCTGTATTTTAAGATGTGTGGGGCATTGCTACTAGAAAAAAAAATACTTTGTCCAGTAACATCTAAACACAAGCCTACTCTATTGTGTGCAATTCCATCAACCTCAACAGCTAAATTCAAGCATGGAGCTAATTCAGAGATATTCAGTTGTAAAAAAAAAAAAAAAAAACTTACTTGGTTAAAACTCTTTGTGAAAGTCTACTCTGACCATTTCCCAAATATTTGGTTTGGGCTACAAATATGTTAAAAAAGATTTGTGTGTTTTTGTACTTGCCCTTAAGAAAACACTAACTGCCCCCAGTTAAACTGCAATTGTATTAAATCATGCCCTAAATGTAAACCAGGAACATTACCACACTTAGTGTATTTTATTTTGTATATATAAGGATATTTCTTCAAATTAGTTTTTAGCTTTGGTGTCCAAATAATATGACTTCACTGTACAGCTCCTTTTATTAGATTTTACGCACATTAGGAATGGTTCTTTAATAATCAGTCTAGCTGTCTCAACTAATTTACAGTCCTAAAGAGATAGTGAACTTCAGAAAGAAAAAAATGATTAAAACAACAACTGTCTTTTCTACTTAATATGCAGTGTAGTAAGTCTCAACTTCCAGGCTTCTGATTAAATGATAGATCTGCACATGAAATAGAAGTGACTCACTTAGTCACACAAGAGTCCAACCCTATTATTGCTAAAAAGCTGATTAACCTTCAAAGAGCCCCTGTGTCACAATATACAGTAAACTCTTTAAAGCTGAATCTCTACTTTGTAGAAGTGATTGAAACTAAAGTATTCTCGGAAAGCACTGCAATCAAACCTCCTAGTCTGAAGCGAATCTCAAAACCACTGAGTAGTTAAATAGCATGGGCTGATATCATTTATAGCATGTATGACAGTGAAGGAGAAAATCAGTCTGAAAATAAATTATTACTGATAAGGGAATTGCAGTAAAGGTAACGAGACACAGAAACTATATGAACATTCAAAAGATAACCAAGTATTGAAATGACTACCATTTTCATATTAAATGTTGGATTTTAGGACTTAGCATTTCTATATTTAAGTTCTCCAGCATCTTTTATTTCCTATTTCCTGAGCTGTAACATTTCAGAAATAATATCACTCTTCACAATACTCTACGTTGAAAACAAGGATTTTAATTTATATATTTCAACCTGCTTCTAGAGGTTTTAAGAGAAAAATCATAACAGTAATTACCTCAAAAAAAAAAATCGGGTATCACTGAAATATCACTTAACCTTGCATAAAGATGATGTTACAGCTGCTTTTTTTCTAGTTCAAAGATCCGCAAAGAATCTCTGCAATACCCCAATGGAGGAAAGCTGAAATGGCATCTGAGCTGCTGTGAAGAGAGAAACCCTCCTTTTTCTACACTTACCAAAGAAGTGTACACTTCCCTTACACATGTAGTAGATAATTATTTTTATAACCTAGAGTATATATATTAAAAATACATATTTAAAAATATATTTTTCACTTTAGGGATATTTAGGATTCGACACTATTACAGATCTAGCAACATCCCCAAATATTTTATCTTCAAAATTCCTTTTTTCATATATTAAAATTAATCCCAGCTAAAATAAACACTAATGCCCAATGCTACTTCTTTTGCTAAAGCATTTACAAAACTTGTCCTATTTGCACACTTTGATACCATGCATTACTAGCAAACTCCCCTTTCTAAAATCGTAAAAATAATTGATTTTTCTCAAAAAAAATTACAAATCTTCTTTCCTTTCAAGAACATTAGAGGATCCCTTATTAAGTCAGAAACACGACTCACTAGCACTGCCTTAGAGCATTCCAATGACCTAAAATGTCCTGAAAACCATCCTGAGTAGCCACCTCTCAAATGTCCTCAAGAAAATAGACCGGACTTTACAAGTGCCCCAAGAAGATTGCTGATGGAAGCAAGTCAAAACAACCCTCAGATGGCTGTAATAACACCAGAGCACTATAAGAGAGGGGGCTTAAAAACCTAACACTTATGTCTCCGTGCCAGACACCAGGCATTGGAGAATATTTGAGGTTGGAAGGGATCTCTGACTGTGCATGGACTTCCACATCCTGCTCACAGTAAGATCAACTTATATCTGGTCAATCAGAGTCTTTCCAGTCAGGTTCTGGAATATTTACAATGGAGATGCCACAACCTTTCTGCACAAACTGTTTCAATGTTTACTCTTAGGAGAATATTTTTGCAATAACTGTTATAACATGAGCTTTTTTAAAAAATGTACCCTGATGGATACTCACTGCAGCATTCAAAAGTCAAACTGGATTTTGAATGCTTTCAGCTCATGAGCCACACCTCCAGATGCTTTTCTTATTCATTACCACCAGACGAACACAATGGAAATGAAATTTCTGCCTCTTACCACACCACTGTCGTTCACCAATACACATACCAAAAGGTGTGCTGATCATGTAATCAGTTCTCCCAAAATTGTCCCACTTCTACAGTCACAATGACCTATCAGAACTAGTGATGCCTCTTGTCCTTTCTACTCTATAGTGGGTGGTGGCTCCACACCTTTGTGCTGTGATGGCAAAAACTTCCTCCTCTCACAATTCACAGGCCCATGTTCACAGCCTGTGACAGATGCTTCCCACTTGCTCCACAAATCCATGTGGGTCAGGTTGTTGCCATTTCTTTCCCTGCTGCCCAAAGGATTTCATTGTCTAGGATGCTAAAACACTCAATTAGTCTTTCCTTTGATAACTGTAACTCTTTTTTATTTTTACAGCTTATCCTACATTCCTGGCACATGCAGAAGTTTTCTCAGAATTTTGCTGAGATTATCCTTTTATTTGCTAGAGGGTTTTTTTTAAGATTCTCATTATTCATTACTGATTTTTTTTAAGTGCATGTAACATTTTTTCTTTCCCACACATGTTGCTTCCCTCTTAAACTGCATTATGAATGTCTCAATGCAGCACCAGCTTCAGGCATTGCCAGAACTGCAGGAACCGACTGGAATGTACCCATGAGGCTCTGTTAGACCTCATACTTACAAACAAGGAAGAACTGATTGGGAATGTGGTCTACAGGGAACATGAGATGGTAGAGCTCAGGACCTTGAGAGCAAGGAGTAAGGCAAATGGCAGGATGTGAGCCTTGGTCTTGGGGAAAGCAGTGTTTAGCCTGTTCATGGACCTGTTTGTTAGAACACTATGGGAGACAGAGCTGGAGAGAAAAAAGAGTCCAGGAAAGCTGGCTGATTTTCAAGGATCATGCTGGGGACCAGCTGTAAAGAAGCTTGGCAGAGAAGGAGCTTGGGGTCCTGATGGACAGCTAGTGACCATAAGCCAGCAGTGTGCCTGTGCCATAAACAAGGCCAATGGCACCCAAGCTGCATCAGGCAGAGTGCTGCCTGCAGGTCAAGGAAGGTGATCCTTCCTCACCACTCAGTGCTGGGGAGACACATCTGGGTGCTCTGTCCAGCTCAGAGCTCCCCAGAACAAGAAAGACATGATTATCCTGGATCACAGAGATGATGAAGGGGCCAGAGAGCTGGGACTGGAGAAGAGAAGGCTTCAGGATCTCATCAAGGTATATAAATACTTGATGGCAGATGTAAAGAAGAGGGAACCAGCCTCCTGTCAGTAGTGCCCACTGACAGAACAAGAGGCAGCAAGCAGAAACTTAAATAGAAGAAATTCTGCTTAAAAATAAGAAAAAAACTTTTTTGCTGCAAGGGAGGCGTTTGAACTCCCATCCAGAGAAGCTGTGGGGTTTCCATCCTTGGAGATATTCAAAACCCAAACCCTACACGACCTGCTCTAGTTGACTTGGCTTTGAGCACAGGGTGAGGCTACAAGACCTCCAGAGGTCTCTGTGTAATTATGACACTGATTCCAGAAAGAATAATTCACATTTTCTTCTGAATCTATATATTATACACATTTCTTTTGGCTCTGAAAATTTCTTTAGAGATGCAAAAAGCAGAACACAACTTGGAAGTCAATTCTACCAAAACCCCAGTGTGTCCTTCAAGATCCAGACAGATGAAGTACAACTGCAGTCTTCAATATAGTATTTTATTGGCACAAGACAAAAGACTTATTTTCTACTTGGGGTAATCAAAATCACGGTATAAATTAAAGTTGGTATGAAATTCATTTTATTAAATAATTTGCTATTATTTTCTAATAGTTTTATGAACTAATGCAAGAACCCACAGAAACATGACATTACTTGGCTTGCAACATGAAAAAAAGCCCTCTTTATCCTACTAACAATAAAATAACTGCTTTATATACTGTATGAAACATGTCTTCAAAGTATCAACATAATTTTCAGATTGAAAATCTTCTTTCACCAATGAAATTCCCTTCAGTTTCTTTTTGTTTCTGATAATTAAAACAACCTTCTATTGAGGCTTAAATGTGAACTTGGAATAAAAAAGTATTTCTCACTTCTACATTCAAATGAGTTAATTATATTGTATTGATCTCTTTGTCAGTAAAATGGGAACTGTTTATTATGTAGGGATGCAGTGAAGATTAACAAGTATTCTTATATTATGACAATTTTCATGGAAAATACTAAGTATATAGTAAGTAGAGACTAGAAACCCATCTTACGTAGAAATTATTTGAGCTGTACATCTTTACACAAACAGTAATTCAGTTCACAATTTCTAGTACCTACCAAAGTCATATTCACAAAGCCACAACTAAGTACTTGCAAATAACTGACAGGTTTCCCAACTCAATTCCCATTAGTGTATCTCAAAATCCCAGTTTTGATACAAAGCAATAGCTCACTCTTCATGTTTATCTGTCCTTAATCTCTTTGTTTATATACTCTTGTGAAACTCAAAGTGTGTTTGACACAA
Organism: Climacteris rufus; assembly: GCA_013398175.1. Classification (NCBI taxonomy): domain Eukaryota; kingdom Metazoa; phylum Chordata; class Aves; order Passeriformes; family Climacteridae; genus Climacteris; species Climacteris rufus. The sequence continues at coordinate 932,348 of VZRZ01006256.1, read as the reverse complement.
GTTTTCACCAAGATAGAGAAGAGGCTGATTTTTCAAATTCAAACAATGTCTGCAAAAGACCAAATGAGACAACAGTTGTCCGGATGATTTCCAGGTTGGAATTTCTGCTCAAAGTTAAAAGAGATTTGCTTTATTGGAAGCAGTAATACAATGGCTCTGGAATGCATTTAGAGTGCAGAGGACTTTGGTAAACCTGGTGCAAAGCACAGATGTGGCAAAGCAGGAAAAAAGGAGTGGCAATTTGCACTCCAAGATGTCTGGACTACTCCAAGGTTGAAAGATGGTTCAAGTGCATGAGTAGCCTGGGCTCTGTATGTCTGCTGCCTGTTACCATCTTTTCATACATGCACATATGTGTCCAGAGAAGGGCAGCAGAGCTGGGGAAGGCTCTGAAGCACAAGTCCTATGAGAAGTGGCTGAGGGACCTGGGGTTATTCAGCCTGGAGAAAAGGAGGCTCACAGGGAACATTATTACTCTCTACAATTACCTGAGAGGAAGTTGTAGCAAGGTTGGTGTTGTTCTCCTCTTCCAAGTAATCAGTATTAGAACAAGAGAAAACAGACTCAACTTCTACCAGGGGAGGTTTAGACTGGACAGTAGGAAAAATTTATTCACCAAAAGGATTGTCAGGCATTGAAACAGGTTGCCCAGGGAAGTGCTGGGATCAGCATCCATGGAGGTATTTAAAAGGCATGTGGATGTGGTGCTAAGGCACATGGTTTAGTGGTGAAATTGGCAGTACCATTTAAACAGTTGGACTCCATGATCCTAAAAGTTTTTCCAACCTAAACAATTCTATGATTTGATCATTCTATGCCAGACACAACCAGTGCTTCCCTTGCACAGAAGAGACAGTAGATGGGTAACTCAGAGCTCCAGACAAACCCTGTAGGAAGGAGAAAAACTAGTCAATTGCACTAAGAGAAAGGGAGGAGATACACAGGTTCCTCGTTCTGCCTCTTTCCAAAATCATAGTGTGATTAACACAGGTGGGAGACCAGAAAATTTAAGTTATCTGATTTGGAATTGGTTCAGCTTATGTGAAACATTGGAGTATTCATTAGAAGGAATATGCAGAGTGATTACATCATTCCTCCAAAAAGTGGGAGAGCTGTCCTCGTGTCACACTCTCAAATCAAGCTGAGCTGTGCTTGGTACATGGGTCTCCACCTCCTCTCTATCAGGTGTCTAAGGAATGGCTGCAGGTTGGTATCATCTCTGACATTTCCAGAGGCACAAATTTCATCATGTCCTCCATAGCATGAGAAACCTTTTGAGTTTATGAAAATGTTCACAGTGGAAATCCCTCCCCTTTCCCCCCCATGTCCAGCTACAGACAGGGAATCAGAAAGAAAAACACCAGAAACATCAGCTAGATCCAGGCTATACAGATGGGTTTGTGTGATGTGGGTTTCTGTCTACTTGGAGTTCACATCAAATTTATGTCCCCAGGCCACTCAAAATCTGTCAGTACTAACTAATACTCCCTGTCACTTCACCTTAGACTTAAATCCCTGACCTTTATCTGAAAGGTTGTGTGTCTCATTGCCAAAGTCACCTCCCTCTGGTATCTCTTCCTACACCTGCAACTTGAAATAACTTATTTACTTAACTATCCCTGCACTCCCCAATTTCACACATGACAGAGGAAGGTGTGCTCACAGAAATTCTGACATCTCCATAGCACTGGCTAACCAGCTGGAAAGCACCACTGACTCTATTAGACATTAGTCTAAACTCTAAAATAGGTATCAAAAAGACCCTACATTCAGTCAATCTCCACAACCCTGACACCAAATACAATAAAGGCTGTTGGATTCTTAATGAAACCTTGTGTCGTACTAAAATTATTACTGCTGGTCTATTTGTACTTCATTTCATATCTGCTTGTGTTGAAATGAATTTAATTTGTCCTGCAGGCAGTGTTCTCAGAGGCTCCTATTGTAATTTTATTAGGTTTTGTGTCTCTAACTTTCAAAATTAAACACAATGGTTATCATAGTAGTACACAAAAGTGATCATATGTCCTGAATTAATAAGCTTGAAAAGCATGCTCAGTTAAGATTTTATCAGAGCTGTACCTGCTTAAATATTTTAATAACTGAATGTTAAAAGAAACTTATTCTATTCTTTAAATACAGTTCTGACAGGATTGCAGAGAGAGAAATAGGGACCTGAAGAACAAGATTCCCCTAATGCATCCAATTTAGTCCTTGTTATCAGAAGTAACTGCATGAAAAATCTGGTTCATATTTTTCATTATTGCATTCAGCAATTTTTATTCCCTTATTAGTGGGAATTAATAACACAACAATTTCAGAACGATAGGAATCTGTAGTTATCTCCAAACTTCTTTTCTCCCACTGATGTCTTACAAAATTTACTACTGGCTTTCCAAGCCATTCTTGGATGCTTCATACCTGTTGAGAGAAGAAAATATGCTTGAATGCTGTCCAGCATTTCTTATGTCCATCATGTTATTCTCAAGAGACTGAAGTCTTCAGTCAGTTCAGTTTTCATCAGTCAGGGACAGACGAAAGGGAATGTGAGTCACCAATTTGTTCAAAGGTGACAACATTGTGAGGACATTTTAATTATGGCTTGTGAAATATGTTGATTGCAAGATAAGGTCAAAACAAGCAAGAAACTTGAACATTTATTTGACTGATCTTCAAGAGTAAGCAAAAGTGTTCATCCGGATTTTGCATTCTGTAAATGAAACAAAATGCAAGTTAACTTGTTCTATTACTAAGACTAAAAAAGAGACAAAACTACTCTGCTAGTGGGCTGCTACTCCTGCCATGCTGAAATATGTATCAATTATCCTCTTGGAAAAAGCTGCTCCAAAGAACATGTCCTCCGCAATGCATATATCCCCAAAACACAGAAGTTGCCTGCTCATTTTCTGAGACTACCTGCATTCACATAACTCAGAATGTGGTTGCAGATCTCACTCTAGTAATTAACTTTTACTCTTCCCAGCTGCAGGACATTCAATACTAATCTATCCTAATTACACCATTACTAACTGTAGCTGAGCCACACATAAGGAAGATAGTCATAGAACTGAAATATTTCTAGGACTTTGCCTACAAACTTTTCAATCTAACAAACAACCTTACACTTTTCTATTCCACAACTGATTCAGTAATTCTACATGTTCCAATAAACATGCTTTTCAAAAAAAAGGTAACTAATGTTTTATTTATTTGTAAATACACAAGGAAGGTTAGTAGAAACAGTAAAGAAGCCAAATGAGGTAAAGAGAAAGCTGCAAAAAAAAGTTTTCATGATTCTGTAGAAAGGGTTGACTCCAACCATGTCAAGAGAATTGCCCATGACTTGTTGCCAGTATCATCAAAACAGAATAGGTTTGAACTGGAGAAATTGATATAAACTGCTGCCTGGGAACAGATATTAGCTGGTGTTGTAACATGTTCTTTGCTCTGTGCATGTCACCAGTGAAAATACAAATGAGTACCAAAAAATTCAAAAAACACAAACGAACACCTACAAAAAAATGTGCTAGATTGCCTCAACGGGAATCTGTACTGAGCTACAGGACATTCTCGTAGTAAGGACACAATTTTTTCAAATTGCCCCAAGGAAACACTGAGGAACATAACCAGGACAGAAAACCAGGCTATAAATATGTTGTGGAAAAGCTTTTAAGTGGTAATGAGACACCTGAGTTTTCTCTGGAAAGAATGACAAAGCAAAGTAAAAGCTCAAGGTACACTGAACAGAAACTGTACTGGCTAAGGATGGGTGTTAAGTAGCCTTTCCATGTAATAATAAAAGTTGTACTAGACAATGCCAGTGATTTTCCATCACCAGGTTGTCTTGGCATCCCCACACACCACCTCTACCATAGCTGCCATAACAGCATCTGGAGACCTTCCTTTGCTTGCTCTTCAGACCACCTTGATCACCAGTTGCACCTGTATGTACACACTGGTTTCCACGAGCAAGAAAAGCCCAAGTACCTGGTTGTAACTAAAATTTTCCTCCCATCTTCCCCACTCCCATTTTTTAAACTTCAGGGTGGAATCTGGACCCCAGCACAGCTGATAGGTGTGAGGGGTCAGTCTTCTTCAGTGGATCACTGCAGCTACCAGGCAAATCTCTCCTCAAGACGTTCCTTTCCCACTGCCCATCTCAGACTAAATGAGAGTAACTTTATCAGAAAGACAGGAAAATAAATAATCATAGTAAGGACAGAGGGGAGAGGGCAACTTCCATTTGGCAACCTGAGATAGTAAAAATGCTGGACTTCTATCACTTTCCTGGAAAGATACTTCACCATTCAATTTCAGTCTTTTCTCCTGTGTCTCCAATATTCAACTCCAATTTCCTCTCAATTTATTCAGCCAAGAGCCTGTTTATTGGCAACTTGACCACCATGGAGGACACAGAGAAGAAAACCAGAAAACACTTCATAAAGCACTGTTGATATGCAGAACTTCATAATGGGCCATACATCTTCAGGTATGACATGTATGCATTCTGACCAGAAAATGTAACATTTCAAGTATTCTTATATGTCCCACAAGTTATTTAATTTTTAGTTTTCAGAATCTTATCTCAGATCATCAAAGACTTAAAACAGCAACAACCTATATATAAAACGAGATGCACATGTTTTTCAATATGAGAAAGTGCATGCACACACAAAATAAAAGAGAGTGTTACAAGATTTAAGTTCATTTTGTATGACATTTGTAGCAAATTTCTTTTCTGAAGTAACATTGTGGAACCCAGAATTCTACCAAACCCAGAAAAGTACATATTCCTATACTCGAGGGGAAATACTAATGGTGATATTATCTAGGCTAGTAGGAGCAAATGTGATAGAGTAAAAAGAAGAATCTGCCCTCAATGATTCTGCATTTCGTTTTTGCGGTGTTTGCCTTCCCCCTAAATCCACACACAATTTATGTACAACTTTTCATAAACACAATTTACTAGATACTAAATTATATTGACTCCAGACTACTATTATAGAGGCTTTTTCTTCATGCCAATCAGCCATAGCAAGAAAACTGCTTTTCCAAAGGTCTCAATAGAAGGGATATTACTGAGCGTATTCCTATCACATTAGGAATATTTAACAGTTACCATATGACCAGTGGTTGAAATCCTAGTGAACATATACCTGTATTTTGTTTAGATATAGGAGCAAAAGACCTTTCGAACACAAATGTTTTTAATCCAGACAACACATGATGCAAGAATTTAAAGAAATTACTATTTGAGCTAAAAAATTTTTAGTGTCAATTCTCCCTTCCATGTAATCTGTAGGACGTGGACAATATTCTGAATTTGGGGGGCTCTTTTTGTGTGTGTGTTTGTTTCGGTTTTTGCTTTGGTTTAGGGGGCTTTTTGTTTGTTTTCTTTGGTTTGGTTTTAGGTTGATTTTTTTTAAACCTATAACCAAGGACTATTTAATTTCACTGAGTTTCCCAGAATTCATGCCAATAGCTCAATAACTTCCATGGTGACATAGTAACATGTCCAGCAGCCCTTTCCCTTCCTCATCCTATCACAGTGTAAAATCACTTGCTGATTAAATAACACTGTTTGCATATGTTACACTAGTTTAGTGCAGTATGGAGTTTGACTGATTCACAAAATGCTCTTCCCTCTCAAAATGCAGATGCTTACCATAACAGACTGCAAGTTTTGCCAGAGAAACCTGAGTCTCTACAGAGAATTACTCCAAGCAATATTCTGTGGGTAGCAAGTCAACAAACAAATAACACGGTCTGATGTTTGGGGTATTTTTCTGCAAGGGTTACATTCTATTAATTGGATTGCCTTTTTTTTTTTACTATTGCTTGTATATGTTTATTTAGAAAAAAAGTACCATTTTCAGTGTCAGGGGCTTTGGCAGTGCAAAATACTAGTTAGCTTTACTAGTTGGAACATGTTAAACACAGGCACAAAGAAACCATTGTGTATGCCTCGTGGTTTGGTTCTCTCCCATTACTCGCTGAAAGGATACATCTCATACAGTATTTGTAGCAACTGAGCGGTAGCCACACGCCTAAATTGTGTGATAGATGTCATGTTAAATAACACCTCCTACAGTAAAAGAAGAAAATGCAAATTTTGACATCTTTTAAAATTAAACAAATAAAAGCACAAAGAAAGCAGGAGACAGTGCTAACAAATTACAAAAATAAAATTAGAGCAAAAAATGTATAATCATGTAAAACATTTTTCTTTGGACTAGCACGGCTGAGGGTAGGAGCCCCTTAGTTTTTATGAAAAGAAATGCATTAGACAACTTGTGTACAATGCATTCAGGACACCAGTGCAAGTAATGACATTCATATCAACAGAGCAGGAAAGCAGAGAAGGAGGCAGCTTTTTTCCCCATGACTTTTACAGAAGGGAGGCATAAGGAAACTCTGACCCTGCGTGAAAGCCTTTGAAGCTGCATATAAGCCTTCTCTACAGCAGCCAAGAAACAATTTGTTGGATCTTGTCTAAACACTTACAGCTAATGCACTTCAAATGCAGTTTTGATTAGTCTGGCTGCATCCTTCTGAAACAAGCAATATTTACAGTATGTATTATTTCTTTTCGTTTATATAGTGTGTTCCATGCATTATCTTTCCATGTAAATAGCCAGCAATTAGGACCAATGTCTAGCAAATGTCCTCAAATTTCCAGTATCCTCATGATGTAACGCTTCTTAGACAGCATATAGTCAATTAATCTCTCTTTTCCACGAGAGGCTTAGATGTGAATATAACCAGATCCCACTTTATCCCCAAGTTGGACAAAGTGTCTTTAAAAGAATTTACTTGTAGCTTTCACATAACTCAGCAAAATTTATCCATTTTCAATAAGTCACTGTTAACATTGCCCTACAATGCCCAATACCTTGTCTTGAGAGTTAGATTTTACTACACCACGAAGCATTTAAAGGAGCTCTAAAGCAGATCCCTAAAATGTATATTGGGAAAAGACAGATTATTTCAGAAGGTAGAAGTCATCATCTTCAGAGAGCTGCTGTAAGGAGTCCAGACTACTTTCAATTTCCATCAAACCAGAACTGATCAAAGGATTGGATGAGCAAGAGAAAAACATAATAAAATACACATTTTGAATACCAAAGCAGCATCACAGATGTACAAGGCTGCAGATGCAAGGCCAGCAGAAGTTCAGCCAGTTCCGTAAGTATCTTATAAACACAACTGCAATGAGTCTTCTCCCAACAGCTGTGTTTAACTTCTGCCACTGCTACCTTAGGCTCATTCACTATCTGCTCCACAAATGGACAATTATCAAATGAAAATCGTCACTTCTTTGCAGGCTGCACATGCAGATATTTCAGAAACTAATTTCTTTCTCTTTTGTGCTTTTCTCCCAAACTTTCCAGGCCATGGAAACAATCACACACTAAAAAAATGAAAACATCCCTTACTAGTTCTGAGATGCTTCTGTCATGTTCACTAAGTGGAGATAAACCAAAACCACGGGCTGTAAGGAAAAAAGAAAATTCAGCTTTGAGAACAAGCAACAGTTCCCAACAGCAAGACTGAAGATTTAGAAATGACAGCCCACAATTCTTTGGAATGGGCATGTCTCAAGGCCTCTCCAGTAACAAGACCGCTGAGCAAAGGTAATTTTTTCATACATTGGAATTTGTTCTGCCTTTTAAACTAGAAGTTCATTTAACAAGCTAGTGGAACTAAGAAAAACAGACTGAAAACTAGACAAAGAAGAGATGCAGTATGACAGCAAACTTTTCTCTTTGTCAGTATTTTGCAGCCTTTGAAACATTTAAACATAAACTGAGGAAGCTCAGGGAGCTAAGTGATGAGCCATTCTGTAGACAGCTAAAGATCATGGTCAGGAAACTTCTCATGATATTCCATCTAATATTTCCTCTTATATTATGCCTAGAAAGTATTCATGTTATGTGCGGTCATTTGTCCTCCTCCTCTACCAACCCACTTAGAGAAACACATAATTATTCTCCAATCATTCTTTCTGTCATTCCCCATCCTGTGCCCACATTTTGTGTTCTTTCCACTGAATTCCTTTAAAGTGATCAATACTATTCCTTTGCAGGACTGAAAATTGGAAGCTAAAGATGGACTTCCAGATGAAGTCCCATCATGTACATAAACTGCAACAATCCCTGCAATTTCATTATGAAGTGGTGTGGCAGCTCAAGGAAATTCTGTTTCAGAAAACCTCTCTATTAGCCTGGGAAAAGAAGTGATTGAAAGGAACTACCTGTTCTTTAAAATATTAGTCATAGAAACTGCTGAAAAAATACTACATATGGAGAATTTAATCTAGGTGCAACCATCAAGAACAAAGTATCTGAAGAGGAGAATTTGTGAGCACATGAGAAGGCCGACTGGCAGACACCTCTAGGACCCAGAGCAGCCTGCAAGGAATGCTGGCTTTGAGAACAGACTTCCATTTCACAGGAGCTGAATAGTTAGAGACTGTCAAATTTATTATCTGGCATTTCTCATTTCTCTCTCTCTGTCAGGATTTTAAAAACTTGGGTCTTTTCTCTCCTGCTATCCTCTGAAGTAATTCTTGTTCTAATTCCCTGTGCACATACCATGATTCACACCTCCCTCCATCCTTTTCATTACCTCCCCTTTGTAACCTCCTTTTTTTTTCTGACAATCCTAATTCTACAGTTAAACATGACAGAGTAAAGGATTTCTCTTTCTACTGCCCAACCATGTCACTCCCCATGCCTCAAAATCCTCTTAGTGAGTTTAATCCTTCAGCTTCCCCCACTTTGTCAAACAGCTTTCTGTACTTGCTCTGAACTTCTGGAACTTTTATTTTAAAATCTGTACTTCTAAACTTTTTACAAAGCAGTATTTTAATTGCTCCCTATGTCATCCCCTTCTTGCACCCCTAGTTTCAGCTGTAAAATCTTTGGTAGAGTAACTACCCTGTTATTCTGTTAAGTGTCCTGAAAACCTGGAATACTATGGGTACAACTACAGCTATCTGAACATAGCAAAATTAAGAGGACAATCATATTCTTTGTTCTAGATGAGAACACAGCTCAGTCTCCTTTTCTTATTATTGGACTGTAGGTTTGGCAAGTACAAAATATTTCCACAGAGGATAACTTCATAACTGCATCTGAGTTTAAGATTCAGAAACCTGACCCCAGAGTTTTCAGTGCCTGTGAAATTCCACCGTTCTAACAGCACAAATCGTACCTTTTCAGAAACAGGGACTAAAGTCAGAGCAATAAATCCATTTCATACATTTCTCTAGTCCATCTAATCAGCTTCAGACTACCAGTCCTTATTGCAAGGTGCTCAGTGACCTGAACCTAAAAACTGACAAGGATGACACAATGCCACAGGCAGTGCTGTGTCACAGCTGCAGCTGGTGTGGCAGAGGAAAGAACAGAACAGGCAAGGTCACAAGTGGTGTCACCACCAACATTCAGTGTGATGAAACACTGACAAGGTACTGGTTAAAATGCAACTAACTTGTGACCCTTTTAATAAGATTGGAAGTTGCCCAAGTTAACAGTACCACTTTCAGAAAAAAAATACTTCCTCCAAAAAAAAGAGTCTAAGTGCCTGATCCAGTGAATACAAAGAGGTTTTGGTCCCCACGCTTGATTTTAAAGTAGCAAAGATTTTTTATTTGCTGCTGTAACTAACACACTATACACACTACACCCACTAACATGCTATTTACCATAATGAACAGACAAATAAAGCAGCAGTGTCATCTCTGAACTCTATTCAAAACATTTTCTGTTCTGATACAAATTTGCATAAGCTAAAAAATATTCATTGCCAAGTTAATTTCCAAAAGACACAATTTTGAATGAGTGAACATGGTAGTTTCATATAGATACATCTAGATCTTATGTCCAGACTCAGAGTTGGCATCCATCACATCTTTAACTTGCAGATTCTTCCCATCCCCTCCTTCATGCCTGCTGTTGGGTAAGTGTCAGATTTTCAAATGTTCTCTCAAGAACATTTTACCCCATCTAATAAAGCCACAAGTGTTTAAACCTACTTTGAATCCTTTAGGACTCATGGTATTGATATTTTCCAGCTATAAACACTATCATTTAGCTGAATAGTGCCAAAATGCTACTCATTAATATTGATTAGATATGTTTCAATTTCATCACACATACAACTGATCTCATATTAATGGTAAAATTATAAAAACATCTACCTGTTTTATTTCCTGAAATCTCTTTAGCAAAGATTATACAGTGTCAGTTCCCCATAATTTTCACTTGCCATTATATAGTCTATTTAACTACTTCAACTGAATGTTTCTTAAATTCATAATCAAAGAATTAATGACTTGTAACTCAACAGTGAGAATTCCGAGCTAATAACACTTACCATTATAACCCAATTTGTAACAACTTTAACAATGTTGAACAATAGTTCATTTCTATTCTCTCTCCTTAAGTCTCCTTAACTGGCTTTACAAGCACATCCTGCTGAAAAAAAGTTTTGAGATGAGGTGTAGTTTCCTCAGTGGAAGGAATTGTAAGGATATTTGCTAATAATGCTGAGTAAAGTTATATTCCACCCGAGTTCCTTTCAAATGCTGAGAAAACTGAAAAACAAGAGAAGGATTTTTTTTCCCTAAAATCATCCTGCTTTGCCTACTTCATATCATGGCATCTAAATTTCTGTCACTTTGTTTTTAATTCTTCATAAACAATTTATAGAAGCAGAGCAGTTCCCATGATCAGATTTTTTTGATATAAGTACGATCTTTTGCCCCCCGCTTAAGCCCTTTATTATACAAACTGTAATTTTCTCACCCAATTTTTAAAGCATGATTATTGTTCATTATAAGACTTAACAGAAAGAAACCAGCATGGTTCAGATGATAAAGTTTCTGCATGGAGGACACAGTGAAAGCTAAGACAGATTCTTCTGTCTGTTTTTTGCTCATAAAAGTATAACACTTAATTAAGGGGCTTTTAAAAATTTTCTGACTGAGCATAATATTGGCAAAAACAAATCATGCACCAGTCAAAACAAATAAGCCCTTTGATTTACTCCTCTGACAACACTAACTGGTTGAGTGTAACTCATTCTTGAAAGAATTTCGCTCCCCAAATCCCACACTGTGAGTGGCTTTCAGCCCTGTTAACAAAGTGAAGTGGTCTCTGGTTTTCACAGGGAGGCTCAGTGATGTGGAGCACTTTGGCAGGGCTACAAAGGCTCAGCAGAATGGAGGCAGTCTAAACAGATACGGCTGTTTGGTTTCTGTGCCGGAACTGCTGAACACAGAAGTAAACTGTGTGAATGCTGAACCCCGTTTGCTCGCTCCAAGTATCACCAAAAGCACAGTGCATCATAAAGTCTGCTTTCTACTGACAAAAACATGCTCAAAAACCTCCTTAAACAACGAGCATGTATAAACGTTAAGTATTCTGCAAGTACAAAAGAACTTAACTGAGATGGCTAAAAGCCTAGAGGAAACCTGATCAGCACAAAGGACACAAACCAAGTTACAAAAATAAAATGCAGAATGCCTCTTGTGTTCTGCCTGGAAAATATGGTGGAAGTGCTATTCTAGCCTAGGCGCACACAGTAAAAATCCTGAAATGCTTGACCTATACCTTTGTCAGAGAAACTTTACACTTTAATTCAGGGAGGAAAAATAAATAGGGATCAAAATATGCTTTAAAACCAGTGTGATTTTCCAGGTGTAAAACTGTCTGCCATAAAACAATCTAACTGCTACTTCCTCAGCATCTACCCCAGTTCTCCCAGCTTTATAGAAACACTGTCAGTTCCATGGACTTCATGGACCAAAACTGGGGCAGACTGGGCATAACTATAGTGGTGCAACTGGGTCTTGAGCATCTCCACTTGGCCTCATTGTCCCCACTGGTCAGCTTGACAGGGTGTAGGTTCTACTTCACTGAGCTGATCCGGCAGACTTGCTGTCACAGCACAAAAGAGTAGGCAAGAGCATACTACAACAATTCCAGTAATAAAACCTCATTGGAAAAGAAAGAAGGGGATGCATTTCTCCAGCCCAATCAATTGTGACATCTTAATAAATTTAGTGCTTCACAATGTTTGAATTCTATGTGATATCCCAAGTGTCCCCCTTCTAAGCCACAGTAAAATAATTTATTCCATTAGAAAAGGGTACATCAGCTAGTCAAGTAGAGAAAGCACTATTCAAAATGTTTACTTTCTCTGTAAAAACCTTTTTTGTTGTTGCATGAATTTTCATTAATTCAGATACAGCTAAATTGATTTGCTCCAAGTTACTAAACCAGTAATTTATTAATCATTCTGTCTACCTTAGCAACAGCTGCACAAAATGCACTAAATAAAAGTCACAAATTTTTTACCCTTGAGCAATTTTCCTTGGATACACAGCAATCCATTTACAGCATGTAGAAATTAGCCAGTGAAAGGATTATAACGATTTCTTTTACCTTTAGAAGAGTTATATTTTCTGAGCACAGCATCATTGGGAACCTCTTTCACATACAGTTTCAAACAAGACAGTAAATCAAAAGTACCAAATCTACTTCCTTTTACAGGATTTTCATTCTTGTAAGACACAGCAAAAAGATGAAAACAGTGTCAGAGGTTTCAAAAGACATGTCTATACAGTTAAATACTGAGAATATGTTCAATTAATTTAGAATAACACCAAAAAGTACACTGCACAGGTTACCACTGAGAGAGCAAATGGAGAAAAAACGTGCCCTAAAATAGAGCAAATGAACTTGCTGGATTTAGTCACTGTGCTTTATTCTCCACACATGTTCTTGAATAAATAGCTGTATAAGCCTTAATCAAAATGGAGTTTGTAGATATAATTTTCGATATTATATATAATTTAAATAAAAATCTCTACTAAGAAACTCAGCCGGATTATAATTTCAAGGAAAAGTGAGTTGCTCTTAAGTTATTGTTTTATAAGTATGAACTCTGGTCCATTCCCAGCTCTGACAACATTCACTAAATATCTTTCTGATTAGATTGCCAAGAACAATGTAACTCCATACCCAAGTGTGTCAGATATAGATTATTTGTGCACTGTCACACCCAGAAGCAAAGCATCTTACACAGCATAAATTTCTCCCAAAGTTTTCCAAGTCTTTTTTGAATAAGCAGGTTTTCATAAAGAAAAATATTCATATTGCAGTGCAGAACACGTATTTACAGCCAAAGATTTTTCTCAAAGTTTGCAAGTCAGGCTGTACAAGACAAAACTTTCAGCAACAAAAGGAGGATTCATCATATGCTGCTCTTTTTAAAAATACAAATAAATTTAGAACACATTTTCCTTGGTATCTAAGATCCCCCTCATCATTGTACCAGCACATTTCCATGAGTGTAAAAATAGAAATCTCTGACTCCTCCTTTCCCTTTTTCCTGAGACTAAGTAAAGAAATAACCTCATTCACACACATGACAGATTGGTTGGGACAAGGAGGATGCCAGCAGAAGGGAAAGTTAAAATTCTAATAAATACATATGAAGTCCAATTTTTTTTTTCCTCGGGAGAATCCACTTCATCAACTATATTCATTTCTTCTGGCACTTGTCTCCTGTGTGTCCACTGACAGATAATGTAACTGTAGAAATTTTGAACAGTTAATTAAAAAATGGACAGTGAAGTCACGTACAGCATTAAAGTTAAGGTAGTAACATCAGGTCTTGACTCTGTGTTCAGAAGAAAACTGCTGCAGTCAGCAGAACACTGAGATTGGAGCTTAGCACACAGGGTGCTGCTACTTGGTATTTGCTGAATGTTTGAAAAGCTGCTTAATTTCCAGCAAAAGAAAGAGAGAAAGAAAAAAAACATACAGATCAGCATGAGTCATGGATCTGGCCTACTGCATCTTTTAGCAAACTAAGCCAGTGTTTACTAGCATCATGAATATTTGGGCATCCGCAAAGACTATGAAATCCAAGAGAATCCCCAGGCAAAGGAAAGACTTCATCCAAGAGCATAACTTGCACTCTTGGACTGGGGACTTGAGATTCTCCTCCTTGACAGGTCCCGTGTGTGAACCCTTGCAGGGACGGCTGCTCTGGGCTGTTTACCACCATGGACACACATTTCTCTACGTGAGGAAGTGCAAATGCCAGACTACTCCCCAGTGTAGTCATGCTGTTTGCCCTATAATCTATTTCAAGGGAATAAAACCGTGTCTTCTAAATGTTCTAGAACATCTTCTAAAAAGTTTTATTTTTTTCCTGAAGAAACAGTGTTTACAGATGCACGTAGTGTTGTATTTCCATGTCAGAGAAAGTGAGGTCAAAGAAAGTTGCCTGAACAAAAGGTCAGTGAAAGCCTTATTTCCTGAACAATTTATTTCTACAGGTTTGGACCAACTTTGAGAAGTAACATCTCATACAACAGCTTTGTCAGAAGGTGGCCCATCATACAAGAAAAGAATACCTACTGACTGTGAAGTTTCCATTCTGTGTTTTCAGATAACATAGGCTCATAAAATTCAAGACCAGCAGATAAGGTTCAATACCTTAAATACAACTAAATAAAATTTACCAGTAGAGGGTACACATCTTCAGTAGCAGACAGAAGTACCAGGTTTGTGGGTTCCTCAGAATGTCTTTTTGTTCCACCAGAACTCTCCTCTGTCAAGTGTGCCTTCATTTACCTGTTCTTCATTTGGAACTGATCTCATCTAAGCACCAGACCAATTCAATCTCAGTCCTATTACTGTTGAAATACATGGTGAGGAAGAAAGAATATGTTGACTTGTCTCATTCACATGTTATTGGTGCCCAAGTCTACACTGTCTTAACAGTTCACCCCACAATTCTTTGAGATTGCTGAAATGCAGGAAGAGAGAACCAAACAACATGATCTTCCTTGCCACTTATGGGGACTGCTTGAGAAAGGACTAGAAAGATTTTGACAGAGAACTCAGGAAGCCATGAATGTTGTCTCTTTTTTAACCGCTAACTTTGCAACACAAGCATCTTATCATCTGACCTGGACACTGACCATGCCAATTCTAGAAGGTAAAATTCTGTCACACAAGCTTACAGCAGCCTGAGTAGTCCCTCTGTGGTTTTGCTTGTGAATGAGAGGTTCAGACAGAATAGCAGCTGGCACATTCCGTTTCTTTGAAGTTACTTAAATGAATAAATACCCAAAAGGAGAAAGTTTTATCTGAATACTTCTTTCCCCCATTTCCTTTCAACACATAAATTAGAAATGAGGTAACAATACTGTGTAGGAGAAGCAACCCTTGGTAGGTCACCTTGAACTCAGCAGTTACTTAAAATTTGAAATCAAAATAAACGTACCTCACTCACATGGCTAGCACTGCATGGATTACATCAAGTGGTCAGTTGAAGAGGAAAAATCTCTTAAGAAACACACAGTGAGAACTCCCGACCTCCATCTGCCTTTCCTCAGGACCTGGCCTTGCAGAGTCAGCACTTCCCAGCCCAAACCAACTGGGGGAGTTGGAGAAGGCACATTCACCACATGTGCAGGCACTCAGCAGGGTAACAGCAGAGCAGGCACGCAGCTGAGGCATCACAAAAATAAATAAGGGTAAGAGCAAGAAACAGAGTAGGTATTTCAGTACAGCTCCTCATTCAAAGATGTGCTCCTGGCCCACAGAATGACCCCATTAATAGCTGAGCCAAAGAGCCACAAGGGTCGCAGTCTCGTGACCTGCACAGCACTTCCTTCCTCTTCCCAAAACTGCAGCCTGCCCACCAGCTGACTCATTTTGTCAACCACCACAAAGGTTTCCATCATTTGGTACTCTGCAGGCCAGAGTGTGAGAATCTGGCTGTAGCACACAGCTAAGCAATTCTTCCTGCATTTAATTTCAAACAAATGGGAGATGGAGGACAGACAATCCACGCCACTTCAAAAAGGGACTGCAGTAAGCCAGATGGTGTGGATTACGTCTTTGGGGAAGGCTGCTGGTTTACAATGATAGGATGGGAGGGGAAGAGAGGTAGAAATTTGGCATCCCCACCAATGCATTGCGGTGCAATATCTGCTGTGTGGTACTGATTCAGTGGTAAACGTTGTACCTCCGGGTCCAAGACTGAAGCAGGATATCACAACATGGTATCTTGCATTCACATTTGCTTTGGAATTGTACATTTGTGATAGGTAAATTACTTACAGAGTGGTTTTATTAATCACAATTAAATATTTTGTGTCATTTATTATGCACGTGAAAAAGTGATGTAGAATTATTTAAATCCTTTGCTCACAGCTTGAT
Source organism: Climacteris rufus (assembly GCA_013398175.1). Taxonomy (NCBI): domain Eukaryota; kingdom Metazoa; phylum Chordata; class Aves; order Passeriformes; family Climacteridae; genus Climacteris; species Climacteris rufus. The sequence continues at coordinate 916,098 of VZRZ01006256.1, read as the reverse complement.
TCAATTTTGGTATTTAAGCTACCATTTTTCCTTTTTATTCTTTTCAAAAAGCATTGAAACAGAGTGAAAATATCCTTTTTCCAAGGTTCAAAGAAGATTGTGATCAACATTTTATATTTATCACTTTTAAAAATATTGATCTTGTGTATGGATATACACATTCAATCAATTCCAATTTCAGCTGCAGAACAAAATCATTAAAGATGCATGTTTGTTAAACCTATGCCAGAAATAATTTTATTTTCTTCTAGAGGCAAAGGTTTAATTAAACCTGAGACACTGGAGAGAAAAGGAAGAGCGCTCTGAAAAACTGGCAGTTCTTCACAGGACTGTCTAGACAACCTTAGATGAACTGAGGTTTCTTAATTACTAATTCAGTAGGTCAGCTTTACAGCAATTGCACAACATTATGTTAATTGCTTCAGAAAAATAATTTCTGTGGATTATCATCTGATGGAGTTTATATCTGCAGTTGGTTCATCAAGGAAAAAGGAAACAAAGATGTGTCTTATTCTACACCACAAGAGATGGATAGTTTGAGTTATGGTGGAAAAGACACGACATTATCTGAGTCACTACAGTCGTATCCCCAGTCAGTGCTGCAGCCATAAAGCAGCACGCTGTATTTATTGAAAATGTGCAGATAATCCTTTGATTTCTGGTTCTTGTTGCAACAGCCCGGTTTTAAATTGGTATTAGCAATTATGATTCACATTACAATCAAATACATGGTTTCAGATAAGGAAAAAGAAAAAAAAATCAGTTCTCTGCTTCAAAGATTCAACGATAGATTTTAAAGTGCTCAAAGAAGCAAAATGAAGTTATTGAAAATGTGCTAGTATCTTTTTGTGCCACCCTGAGAGAAGAAATCCTTATCTATTCCTAAAAGATATACATTAAAATGAAAATGCAATTATAGACAAAGAAGATTTGTTCACACCACTAAAACTGTATTTATAGCAATTTATAGAGTTTCAATGCCACTAAATGTTAACAGCTAAAATTACTGCAAACTAGCTGCTTGTTCTTCAACATCTTAGTGGCTTTCAGAAATCATCTTAATTAAATGACTTAAGTGATTCTCAGGTAAGTAAGGGAAGGTTTGGGTTGAATTTTTTGTTGTTTTTCCTTTAAACATACACGGCCTTTCCCAGTTAGGGAAAAGTTCTTATTAGAAAACAAAAATTAAAGGTCTTTGTGCTTTCAACATAAACTTGGATTCCTTTACCTTTTACCAACACTGAATTCAACAGCAAATGATTTAATTTGACAGATACGCAAACCATGTCTTTTCCTAACTATGTATTATTGTCTGAATCTTAAATAACTAAGATTTGTGCTTTGTGATGTTGAAAAATCCTATGCTGAAAGGTCACTAAAAGAGTTTTAAATGGGCTACATAGATAATTAGAAAACAAAGCCATCTCTTTCATGCAGAGGCTTTTGAAACAAACAGCAGCAATCAGATGCTCTCTCAGGAGCTTAAGCACTCTGAAAGATTGTCTAGATGCCTCCACTTGTCTATGTACAAACACGTTCTTCAAGCGTGACTCTTCAACTCCCCAAGTTGTGAATATGTCTAAAATATGCTTTCTCACAGGAAAGGACAGTTCTTCCAAGGAAAAGCTGGATATAATCTCATCATACGACTTGTACCATGCCTGCTAAATCATAAGTACTTTACAGCTGCTTTCAGTGAATAGAGGCGAGGATCTTGTATGAGGCACCTTGCCAGGGGCACATTGTATATTAAATTTCTAAAGAAAAACAGATAACATTTCATCCTGATGAATATGAAGGATTTCTATGAATTTGCCAAGACTATTCTGTATTGCTGTTTTCTTTTTCCGTGTACTTAGTACTTTTATGGTCCTAACCCTGGCAACACCTGTAATCACATTCTCTCACCATGGTCCAGTCACCACCAGATTTAGAAGGTCACAATGAAGTGTGACTGTGAACTTAGCCCAAGTTGTTCTTAATTCACTGAAAACTCTGTTAAAGATTAAAGAAAATTGAAGTAATTTGAGTCCTAACCATTGCTGACTTGAAGCAAGGAATAATCTCAAGCATTCTGAAAGCCTTGCTGGGTCTTTTGAAGGAGCAGAAAGGGCTGTTATGTTGATCCCTAACAGCACATCATGTGCATAACAAAATCCACAGATAAAAGAATATCAAGTTTATGTATAGCCATATAATCTAGACTATTATCCTTACCAATTCTGTTGGAATTTAACCAAAGACAGCTTATTTATATTTCTTTATACTTAGTTGTATCTCTTTCCTGAAACTCAGCATTTAAATTTGTCTAGGCAATTTTAAATTAAACTGCCAAATTAATCAATGAAAAAGTAAATGCACCATTCTTAGTGGATAAGGGTGCAATCCAATTAATTTGTTGAACTTATTTGAAGGCTGGAAACTCTAATGAAGGAGAAAAAAAATCAGACTTGGGCTTGCTGTAACTGGGGTTATTAACTATAGCCTATTTATATGCACAGCTGCAGTCTTCCAGAAGGACCCAAAGAACAACTTGCAGAACGTGTTAAGAGACAGTCAAATAAAGTATCATCTGAACATTAATTCCAACTAAATGAACAGATCCCTGGAGCACTTTAACATATAAACTAAGGTCAGTGGACTTCAGGCAGAAGTGGAGAATATAAATCCAAGACTTTGGGTGTACAATGCCAAGAAACAAAGTCATACAAGCAGAACAGACCACAAGCTGTATTATCTGCTTGTAAGAGAAGACAGAGAGGACCACACTTGTCAACAATTAAAGATATGGCTTTTTCCTTTCCTTCACAAAGAACAATGTGAACTCAGGTCCTCTTTCTGATTATTTGAAAGGTGAAAGAAGCGGATGGAGGACACATACATTTCAGACCTGAGTAATTGCTAACTTGGCAAGAAGCTGGATGACAGAGATTTCCCATTTGGAATGGTAGAATATGCTCTACTCTGCTGAGGAGCATGCAACAGAAGGCAGTGTCCTAAAACTATCTTATATATCTATCTATGTGTGTGTGTGTGTTTGCATATATACACATATACATACACACATATACATATACATCTATAATATATATACGCACATATATACATACACACATACATATACATACACACATCTATTACATATATATACACATCTTTTATATATATATACACATCTTTTATATATACATATATACATACATATATACACATCTTACAGCAACAAATTCCATTAGAGTGAAAGAATATTATTTCATGAAGCACCTTCTCGCACAAGCAGCATATTAAACTTGGCACACAAAGAGAATGAGAAAAATCTTTGTCCAGCTGACACCACTGAAAGTAAAAACTAAGCACAATGATCATAAATCCAGGTACAAGATTTAAAAAATAAAGCCCAGAATTACAGAAGTAGTGAGACAGCATTAACATGCGTGAACCCTGCCAAGTGAAAATATTTTAAATACGTGGAGAATTCTACTTCAATTTGCTTATATGCACTCTAGGACAAAAAACTCCACCGATTTGGTGCAATTTCTAATGCAATGTAGTTTACAGACTATTTCATCTTACATCATGACATTATTCCATTCATCCTCTGTATCATAATGTCTGATTAAATAAAATGGAACACAGGGGTCTAATTCCGAATAATATACCAGGACATTGTAAACTGTTCTTGAGACTAATATATCACAATGATAGTTGTAAATTCCAACACTGTGATAGAAATCAGATGTCAAGGAATTATGTAATTACCAGAAATATACACATTTTAGTATACTTTTGTTCAAATTTGTAAACCAGTCTACAGGATAAATGACAGAATAAAAACTAATGTGAAAAGCAAATGCGGACTGTGAGGAACATGCTTTCCAGCATGTATAAAGAAGCAAATCTACAGAACCTGTAGTACAAAATACATTTTCTATTAAAGACCCTGTAACATGTCCTTTTTTCCCCTTGCAACTTCAGTAAAAAAAATGGCATCTCAGGTCTAAACACATAGATCAGTTTACATTTGTGACAAATACTATTGAAAAGTCAACCATGTAAACCAGGATTTTGTCCAAAATTCCATTTACCTGTTACAATGAATAGAATCATATTTGTGCACAATGAAATTCTAGATAACTTACATATCACATCATGACATATTGTTGGTATAAGTACTGACAATAATTGAGAAGCTCTATGAACAAAACTCATTCTTTGATTTAATTAAAATTTATGCCTGCCAGACTCACAAGATCTTTAACATTTTATTAACAACCATTTTGGACAGATTTTACTGGTATTATGAGTTTTATGGGGTATTTTGCTTTGTCAATCCATGATAAATATTTTTGGATCATTGTAACTACATTTGCAATAACGCTAGAGTGGCAAAACTCAAGATGTTAATGGTCTCAAATCTGGCGGCCTTCTACGTCAAAGTATAAAGTACATAACAATGGTGTTTTAAAAAGAAAGAGAACAAATGATATCAACGTTTTTAAGCATGTACTTTGTTAATAAACCACAGTCTTGAGTAATTCTATTAAAGACCACACCAACTGTGCCACTTTATTTACACCATCTCTCCGCACTCCAGTTCTCACAAAGCAGCAATGTGATGCACAAAATCCTACAAGTCTACCCACAATTCAGCAGCTTATTCCATGTTTCACCAACTCTCTCTGCCCACCAAAACTATGAATTCTTCTATATACTCTGCTACATCCTTGAGTAACCATCTCTCTCAGTTGCTGCAATCACATATTTCTGAGAGTAACACCTCTACTGTCGGTATCTCAGTGTGATTAGCAGACAAAGTTCTTTTTCCGTTTTACCTCAGTCCTGATCTGACCATTTTACATTTCACTTCTTTTAGCATTTTCCTTTTACTCCAACAATGTTAGCTCTATCCACTACGTAAAAATCTCACAGTCAGATCCTCCACCTTGGTCCTATGTGTGGGAACCTCTAAATCTGTGTCGGACAGCCCTCTACATCCAACCCACATGATCTTAGACAATCAGTTTTCCATTAGACTTGCATGGAAAATATGTAAATTTTTAGCATGGTATTCAAGAAAATACAAGCACTATCTTGGTAGTCCTCCTGTTGAACAAGGTTAAGCACATAGACTGCAGCTAACAAACACAAACATACAAGTAGAGGTACCTGACAACTGTAGTGAATAAGTTTTTAAGACTAATTCTTGTCACTTGGCACCAGTGTTTCTGGTACCTAATTATTACCGTGATGCCTGTTATTACGGCTTATCCCGGTAATCAGTCGAAGACGCAGAAATAATGAGAGCCGGAGTTCGGGCTGTGTTCAGAGCAAGGGCGGAAAAGGGGGGAAACCCCTTTCGTTTAATTCTTATATACACTTTTAGAAATCACAGATCATTGGAGAAAATTAACACTTCCATCTCTAACTATATTGGTTAAAAGAAGTGTCCGTCAAAAGGATCTGTGTCCATGGGAAAGGAATGTAAAAAGATAATTTTTACAACAACATAGCTATGTTTACAGAAATCGTCCTTGAGACTGTCTAACAGAGAAAACTAGCTATTTTACAGTGAAAAATGGGCAACACCTAATTATTCATAATGAAAAGTAAAATATTGTTTCTTTCCTCCTTCCTCCTCAATATTGTGATGTTTCTTACTTCATGCCTCAGGCAACTTTTACATCTGCCAAACTCAGGACTACCCTTTAGATATTCTTACATATCAGAATGCAAGAAAGATGCAGTGTAATTTTAGAAGATAACTTTTTCAACACAGAAAGAAAACCACTTTCACAACCATTTTGTAAATCCTATGTGTATTTGTAAATTATTACTGAAATAAAATCCCACAGTTATTCTTTAAACTGCTGTGTGGGAGTAGAGACAAAGGAATGGACAGAAAGCAAAAATATTATCATCTATCTGTTTATATTCACACCATCAAAAGGACTACAAAACTGCATGCTCTCATGAATTTGATGGCCAACAGAACAAGCACTCAAAGTTATTTTTTAATTTCTAGTCTCACAATTTAAGTCAGTTGCAGTTTAGGATGTAAAGGATTTAAAACACAACCAAACACTCTGAAGAGTAGTGCACAGAACAAAGGTCCAGCAAATAGTTTTGGGCAGAAACCAGTCCAGATTCAAATAAACAGAGGGACTGGGGTGGGCAGCCAGCTGTCATGCACATGGTGATATCTCTGACCAAGCTCAAGGGGAAGGTAGAAAGCTCACTGTCTAGACTTACACCAGGAGAATAAAAATGGAACATGTACAGCAGGGTGAGAGCATCACTCAATTTTTCCAAACTCCACTTGACTCTAATGAGGAAGGCCACCTAGAAGTCCTCATCCCTTGTCACTGTCACCCTGCAGTGACAGTCGCAGGTGCTGCAGTAACTTAGGACATGCCAGTGAGTTGAGTGAGCATAGTCTAAGAAGGTGCTGCTCCATCTAGAGCAGGCATTGGTGAAAACTAAAGCTAATACATTTTTCTTTCATAGTGCAATGGTTTATATGCAGTGACAGCAACTGTGCCTCAGAAGGCAAGAGGAGAACCCTTTCAAAGAGTTGCTGGTTTGCCCACACCTAGTGGAGCACATGCCTTGGTCCTCTGGTGTCACCAAGCTGGGACACAGAGCAGCTTCAGCTGTCTTCAAGATCAGCAGAGACTGTTGCCACCCTGACCTTCTCCCTCAGTCTCACCTGCCCACTTACAGACATGGTCTAACCATTTAAAAAATACCTGAACTTCACAAAGGTCACACTACACTAGTGAACCTGAAGTGATTTCCTTCCAGAAAAATTGTATCAGGAAAATAATTTTTGAAGATATTTAAGTTGTTTTGAATCTTTCTTCCAAATACAAACATTCTCTTGTTCCATCAATATTTCAGACACCCACCTCTAAGTAGTACAAGTTTTTCAACTGTTGCCCCTTAACAACATCAACCCCATACATACAAATGACTTTTAGGGTGTAGCTAATGCATACCCAAATATCAAAGTTTCTAAAAAACATGTTAGGGTGTAATGGTCATTGAGTCAGAAAGCGAACTATTGCCAAGTTCTCCCTAGCAGAATTAAAAGCTTTCAGCCAGCTCTTGGGTTTTAAACAGGCAATTCAAGTTTTAGAGTATTTGCCAAGCTTCACACCACAAAATCCAGCATGCACTTTAAACTTAAAATTTGATAGGCCTTCTGGTAGTTAAAATAAATAAAATGGCCATGTTACAAAGAAAAAATTTCCTCCATATCAATATCACATTAATTTGACTGTTTTCATCACAAGACATCTGTTTAAGAACAAATGATAGCAATATTGCCACTCCCACAAGGCACAGGATAAAAGACAGCCCCCCCCCAATTAATAGTATAAAAGTCAGTTATTAATAAAGCAAACACACCCAGAGGATAGGTCTTATTTCAGCAAATATCAACAGAAATACTTCAAAGAAAATACAACATTTCCTAACAATGTCAATGTTCTTTCTTCACCCTTTCTCTTGTTTCTTTTTTACCACTTCTTTTTCTACTTCTCCTTGCCCATCAGTTCACTGTCATGAAGTAATGGGCTGGCACTCTCTAAACACTCAAAACTAAATCTCCATAATAATCTTCTAATTCTTTCAAATTCACTTTAATTCTAGCAGAAACAGGCATCAGCTTACAGTCACGGGAGAGAGGCTCACAGAATTGTACTTAGAAACCCTTCAACATTTTGGAATGAATAGGAAAACAATCCACATGGAGAAAATGTGATAATGGAGCCATAACGTGATGGCATCAGGCTCTTAAAACATTTCTCCTCAAAGCTCTATTGTATGCATGATTTACTTTGAGCATAGGGATATCTGGAAGCCACATCAAAGAGCTAATGGATAGACATTTTGTTAACATATGTAGAACTGATGCCAGGCCATAAAACAACATTGCACTGAGTATTACACATCTTCAGAAAAGTCTGGTTGTTTTCTATTGGTTTTTTTTTTTCCTAGGGTTGGGGTGGATTTTTGGTCTACAAATTATTTCTTCCGTTATGTGCATGAATGCCTAACAGGCTCAGAAGCCTGGACAATTTTTATGTTCTCTTGTTCCCTGGATCTTTGCCCAGTATCACAAAATCTGAGAGAGGGCTGATCTTTAAAACTGGGAAAGGAAGAAGTATGAAAAAGTAAATAAGCAGCTATTTCCTTTGCAGAACAGGTTCTGTTACATCAATCACAGACTGGCAAAGAGCCTCACAATCTATTACCTTAGCATCTCTGTTTCTTAGGTCATCCCTAGGACTGCTACTTTCAAAGAGCTGTTCAAACTTGGCTCTAAGCTACAGTACCTCCTTTAATGGTCTTTCATGCCTGTGGTGTTCAAAATAGAGTCACTTTTCAAATGGTGCACACTGTAGATATGGCATTTCATAAAAATAGGAGGCAAAAGAGCTTTGCAGGGTGAATTCCTGGAACAGCTCTTCAGGATTCTGAAAAGACCACTTATAAGCTCCTCTGTTTCTGTTCTGAAGTATTTATGCTGGATCACAGAATAATGAGCAATCATCAAATTTATGTACTTTGTAGGGCACTTAGGAAACAGTTTTCCAGCACTTAGTAACTGTAGGGTAAGTAAAACAGCACTGCGCACCAAGAAACACACAGTACGAAAAGACTGAAAGTCCAGATTGTAGAAGAGTTATACCTTTATCCATTTTGATACCTTTTCAGTTAATCATGTATTTTGTGGTTCCATGTTTGGCACATTAGGTACATTGAAGCCAGATTAACAACAAACAGCTGCTATTTATAGCTTTTCCCCAGAGATGGGAATGGTTGCTGCTGCACTTTAAGACCAATCATGTTACATCTGTATTAAAATGAGAAGACAAACATGTTTTACTGCCAGCTCTGCCTGAATTTGAAATGAAAACCACATTAGTTAACTTGTGAATTTCTCAGTCACTCAGTCTCCAGTGTCGGCTTACACAATTTAAATAAAACATCTCACCAATACACAATGCAGCACAAAAGGATGCTAAGATAATGGGCCTAGGTGCAACAGAGTGATCAAATACTCCTCCAAGATAAAAGTCAGGAATGGACTACAGATGTCTCTAACCTGCAATAGCCTGGACCTCAGTAGGTTCTGCTACCACACATTTGTTGTTTTACAGATGCTTTGGCTCAGTTGTCAGTAGTCAGACAGGCTTAAATATGGTAAGTCCCACAACCAGTGAGGTTTTCTACTCTCACTGCTGTCCTAAGCACCGTGAGAATGGGATTCCAAGCTCAGAAAGGCTGCCAGGGCATCAAGTCATAGCATGTTTGGTCCTGCTGTTTCCCATCTTTTTATATGAAGAAAAGGCTAATCTTTAATTCATTATCTTATAGGCACAGGCTCACCTCCTTTGGGCACCTACAGGTTTATCATGCCTCAGCAGGCACTAAACAAGGACCTCAAGTCTGATGAGGATGGTGGTTGTCTCTGCTTGGAACATGCATGCTCATGCCTGCTCTGATATAGGAAGAGTCTTGTCTGGGGAGAACAGTCCTTTCCTAACTTCGAAGGTATAATACAATTATAAACAGAGCAGAGACATTGGTGAGACACTGAACTTTACTGACAGCATGACAAAATCCTTTTTTCTGTTCAGATGCTTTCTACACCACTTGAAAAGTTGATACTGCAAAGTTGCAACTTGCAGTAGGTTTCACCATACATTTTTCATAGCTGGAACTTTTGCTTACTGTCTACTGGCTGGCCAAAGAGAAAGGACAAAGCAGAAAGGAAAAAGGATAAAGCAGAAAGGAAACCTGAAGTATCAGTGGGTTAATTTTTCAAAAGTACTTACACATTGGGTACAGAGATGCCTCAAAAAGACACAGGACATCTGCACTCATGTCACATCATCACCTCTGAAGATTAATGCTTCCCTAAGAGCTTGATGCTTCACAAAGCTGTAATCACATTTCTTTTACTGCTTTAAGTTATTTGGCAATGTAAATGTGAAGTTAAGCAGAGGTGCCTAAAATAAGGTTTGCAAGTCATTCCTTGCAGCAGCAGTGACTTTCAGAATGCTAAATATAAAATAGAGCAATCCTTTAGGAAAACGTATCAAAAATATGTCAACTATTTTTTTCTGTTTTCCTTAACATTTTTCCAGTTTTACCCCCCAAATCCCAATTGCTATATGCAAGAACCACACAAAACACTTGGAGAAATGATTGAACAAGGAGGAACTGAACTGGATATGCTACAAAAGTGGCCAAATAAGAAAAAAACCCAAAGAAAAACAAAAAAGAACCCCTCCAAAAAAAACTTAAACAGGTAAGAAAAAAATTAAACTCTTTTCCTTTAAAGGATTTTAGTAATAATATTCAATATTGCTAGTAACAAACTTGTGAGACATATTATTTCAGTTAATGGTGATTATTTTTCACAAATACGTTAAAATCTCATGGAATGAGTTAATGAATTGTTTATAAATCAAGCAGTATATTAAATTCTGGTCAATATATAGATGAACACAAGCATATGTAAATGGGCAGTTACATCTCAAACTGAATCACTTTTCACCAAATTTCTTCAGTGTCCTACAGTGACCCCCATTTTAACTAAGTTTCAGGGGTTTCAGTTAAAATTTGCTACAATACCTGTGACCAGTTATGTTTCACAGCTTTCAACCTAATTTTAAACTGTTTTGCTTTAGACCTTTGTAAGACCAATACCACTCACTGTTGATTTCTCACCCAGAGTTCAGAGATCCAGATTTGCTTTTGTTTCAATTTAAAACTTAAATTGAAATTTTGGCCCGTGGAAATGGCACCTTTCTGTTCCCCTGGATTTGTACTGCATTTTGAAACACTTTGGCATAAAGGGCATTGTAAGAGTTTGGATCTGCAATGTATTTTATTGCCTAAATAGCTAGATGGTTCTCATTTTTACCAGAGTAACCCAGTGGAATGAGTGTGGTGAAGCCCCCATTAAGGCTCCAAAAGGAACTGAGTACTAAAAAACCTAAACATTCACTTGTTTTATTTTTCTGTTTCTTGGTTACATTTTCAAAGTGTGTCCACTACCACTCCCATTAACATCAGCAGGGGGCTTGTAAATAAGCCTTTAGCCAGTGTTTCAAAAAAATGAGCTTCTAAGTGGAAGTAATGAAGAGATCCCAATCCACTTCATTACTTAAAGAAGCAGAGCAGGACAGCAAAAAAAGTCAAGTACAGGCAAGCACCTTAACCTATCTTTGAAGTCTACATCTGAACACTTTACAACCTGAATTGAAATGTCAAATTTTGAAATACACCAAACATAATTGAGGAAAGATAGCCTATTAACTGGTTAGGAACATAATTTAAAATGCAGATGGCACAAAATTAAATGTACTCTAATTAGGAAGTTGGAACATTTAACTTGGTAAATATGTGTTTCATGAAGCTAGACTCACAGGTGATGGTACGTAAACCAATCGATCAGGGTAGTTACCTCTTCCCTGCCCAGTGATCAAGCTGCTGAAACTGTACATTCATGCTAACACTAGACACCACAAGCCAGAGCTACAGAACTATCATCTTAGAAAAGATAAAATCTTTCAAGAGCTATGCCTGGTTTAAAGGTCAGAGATAGTAATTCTTCTTTTCCATTGAATCTATAAAAGTGCAATGTTTAAAAAAGCATTGTGGCTCAGTAAGTATTCTCGTAGCAATTTTTAGTGCTGTCATAATGGAGGTTGCATCAACATTTTCACAATAAAACATATTGCCAGAAAAGCAATTCCATGTTGTCAGCTGACAGAGAAGACCTCATACCAGGCACAAATCCTTCAGCACAGATTTAGTTTGTATGATTTTTAGCTAAGAAGTTCGAAAGAAATAGGAAGCAAGAAGAAAAGTTTTATAAATGGAAACCAACAATGTAGGATTAACTAACGTTCAAACAGAATTTGTGGTGCAGATGGTTTATTCCAAACACACACACAACACCTGCTAAACATAGCCATGAAACCTGTTACCTGAGAAAGACTGAAAAGTGGAGATGTCTGAAATATAGAAGAGTGGGTGAATAAAAGTTACATGGTTTAGGTTTTTGGGTTTTTATTTTCATATTTTTAAAGAAAAAAAAGAGATTCTTTTTGTATATTTTCACCCACCTGCTCTGGGTACTTGCTTCCAACTATCTCTGCCACAGTGTTAAAGGATGGAGAGTCTGGGTAAGTCTTAGCTCCCATCTTCAGGTGCACAACAATCTTAATGCCCCGGGAAGACATTCGTGACATCATTTCAGCATCTTCCACAGCGATGCAAGCAGTGGGAATTTGGGGTACACCAGGCTGGTAACTCTGCTCCCCAGTATGTGGGCTGTTAAAAAAAAATAGAAACACAATATTAACAACTCAGCTCTGTAATTCTTTTAGCATTATCACTGAGTTATTAAAAAGAATGCATTTGTGGCCATCCCCAGCATACTCTCAAAAGGGACATATTTACTATTTTTAATAAGCCTTTCGACCAAATATATCAAGTGTTTCTTCACTAATCAGAATAGCTCACTGCTGCTATTATGTATGTCTAGAAATCTATTCTTTGTCAGCTCTATTTAGGTCACTGTCATGCTTTGACCTGCTCTGATACCACACTTTATTTACAGCTTTATCGGGAAGAAAAGCAACGAAAAGTGTAAGTGAACAGTTGCCAGTGAGTGGTTGCCATAAGTGATTTTTTTTCCTGTGACAAGTAATGAAATTAAAATTCACTACTAAATTTTAATGCTATCTTCCAAATAACAGAATTTCAGAACAGATGACGTTGGCAGGAACCTCTGGAGGTCATCTGGACCACCCCCCTGCTCGAGTGGGCCACCCAGAATCAACTGCCCAGAACAATGTACAATATGTGAAAATACGAGCCTTCTTACAGTAGCAGACACCTTTTTTAATACACTTAAACAAACAAACAAAAAATTAAAAATTGGGTTATTTTTAAGTCTTCCAAACTGGAAAAAACCCCATTAAATTCCTGGAGAAGATATGGTCAGGAGGAAAGGAGAAGCCTACTTTGTAAAGTTAGAGATTTGGTAAAATGGGAGAGATTATTCAGTTCTATTTTTTTAGAACAATAAATCCTCAACAATAGCAAGTCATGTTGTAATCAATAACATAACCTGCAGAGCAGATATGTAAAAATATTTATTTGATATGAAAATACTAAAAAACAGTTACAGAGGTCTTATAGGAGCTGCTTCAGAGTACAGACAGATCTGTTCATTAGGTGGCAACAGTTCAGGAAATTACTGCTCTCAGTTGTTTACAGCTGAACCTCAATCAAAGGCCAGTGGCTCTTCCCATCAGCTTTGCAGGTTGGGTGACCCACAGCTCACCTTTGAAACAACAATTACCCTGATACTCAGAGTCTCTTGTGCCATGTAATACTCTCTGAGAGAGATAAACTCATGTAGACTTATAAGTTCAGATCTTTTTTTTTCTTTTTTCTTCCCTTTCCTTTGTAGCAAAAAAAAAAGGCACCCCTCATCCCCACTTCTAAACTGTGATAACTTGCTGCATATGTTTAATATTTCTTTGAGTGTTTGGGGATAAACCCAGCATGTTAAGCAGGAGACTTTCCAAACAATGTAAAATAAACAACAGACTGGGGGGAAAAAAAGAGACCTGAGAATTTCATGTACTAATGTTAAAAACCACAAATCCTACATTCAACAGCTGAGCAGAAACTGTTTGTTTCTGCTCATTTTAAATGAATATGTTTGTCTGTATCTTCTGGCAAGATGATGTCTTATTACTAACATAGTGTGTATGCTGAATTGCAGTAATTCAAGTTTTATCACTGATTTCACTCTCTGTGTTATTTCTCAGATGCTTAACAAAATAAATTCCTAAAACTGTATTTTTTTCTCCAATATAAGCAGCAACTACATTTCTTTCAAATGCTCCAATCTGACATTCCACTACAACTGTGGATAAAGCTTCTGACAACCCGCTAAGATTCATACATGCTAACACATCTCAAGGGAGTAAATGCTTGCAGGTACAAATTTTACCCAGCTAGCCCAAAAACTAAACCTTGAAGTAACCTGGTAGTGCCATTTGTATGTTTAAACCACTATTTTGCCAAGATTACAAAGGTAAACCCTACTACCCAAATTAAGACAAATTGGCACAGGCAGGCAGAGCCAGCAACACATCAGATGATACCAGGACTGACAAGAATAGATGACTGCCCAAATGATTTCTACAAAAAGGGAAAAAAAAGGCATTACCAGTACAAAGACACAAATCAATATCACAGTACTATACATTCCTAATGCTACAAGATGAACTCACATGGAAAACATTTGTGGCACACTAAGTATCGTGGGATGCACCTCGTTAAACCTGGCATGCATGCAAAACATGCCATGTGTGAAGTATATCATCTATATCATAAATTGCTTAATAAAGTGCCAAATAGTACAGGAAAAAAATATAAGTAAGGCAAATAAAGCCCCTTTAATGCAGAGATAACCAAGAACTGGAAAGGCTACCAACTATATGGCAAGACCTGAGCAAGAATTAACTAAACAAAATAGAAATTACCTGCAGACTCTGTGTGTAACAGATGGAAAGAAGCATTCCTGAGTTTGACCCAAAACAGGGCAAAGAGAATGCAGCTCAGGAGACAGAACTTTTATACAAAGGGGCAAGGAAGATTTATTTCAAAAGAAGAAGGATCTTACTTAAAAAAAAAATTCTCCTGCATTTACTATTCTTTTCACCTTGAAAAGGAGAAGAAAGGAAAGCATCACATACAACCAGCTATAGAGATCACAAAGCAACATTGACTCAGAATCAGCATTCAACTTTACAACATTGGTACCTACAGGCAAGCAAGGTGCACCTCTGGCATTTCCCACTAACACCTGGGAGTGATGGCAGCATCTTCTGCTCCAAACACACATGCTCTCTGGAAAATGTTGTCATCCAACAAAGCCTAAATTAATTTTGCAAAACTTTAGGGATAATTAGGCCATTTAATAGATGATACCCCCCATCGAACACCACAGCTTGGTGTCAGTAGAGGAGAGAAGGTAAGTAGTTTTTCCATTATTTTTAATTTACTTAGCAAAAGCACCTGTTTTGATTTTAGATCTACTGTCACCTCACATCCATATTTAAACTATTAATTGTAAAGATATTAATGTTAATACAAACTCACAGTCATTTGGTCCTGACACTCCTGCTCAACAGCTGACAAGATTCAGGTAAATAAAGTGGTTGAGTTTTGCTTTTGATAAATCCCCAGATTTCACATCTCCAAAAGTATTTAAGAGAAGTGTCACAGTGTGAAGAAAAGCAGAGAAAAGTCTGGGGAAAAAAAAAGGCATCTTCTCTGTTGAAGGTGCATGTCAAATGACTAGTAGGAAACACGTGGTTTCTATCTTACATGAAAGTGTAAAGGGAGGATAAAAAACTCAAAAAGCAACTAGTTAGTTTCTCTTCTAAGTAAAACAATCAAATATGGAGTAACTAAAAAATGCGGATGAAAATACATACTGCTGGTGTCAGGGCAGTTCTAACTCTTGTTACTGTGGTAGCTGACCTTGCATGCTTCACTACTTTGTTCCTGCACTTCCAACCCTTATCTCTCAGATAAGCTAAAATGCCCAAGGAAAAATGAACTGTGTAAGAACCAGTGCTTCAAGCTAAACTGGATGCTCTGATGGAAAACAGATCTAAGTTGAAGCCTTGGGCAATGACAGCAATCTCCTAAAGGGAGAAGTAAGTATGACATTACAAGAACTCTAACATGGCTAAAAGGGAAAAAAAACCCAACCAAAACTTGATTTTACAAAAGCTTACGAAGATCTACTTCATCCATAACGTGTATACACCACTCCCCACCAATGCACCACTCTTCACATCAACCTCAAAAAGCGATTCAGGGTTGGGAAATACAAAATCAATGTTGCCTAAGTATTGCCAGTGTTATCTAAGTTTGCTCACTCAGATAAACATATTGCAAGACTCTAATTACATATGTGACCACCTATTTTCTACAGGACCTGTGCAATATTCACTGTATGAATCACTAGGTATACACATAGCAAGATTGCAGCCTTCACTTGAAACCAGCCTCACATCTTCTCATACTTTGCTTTTGTTTTTTCGCTTGTATATTCTACATATCACAGAAAATCCCCTCACATACAAAGATTTACGCTTTAAAGGCAGTGATGGAACATACTGTAGCAAAACAAAGGGAAACTACACATCTTGCTCTCACAGGTAGCTATGGAGAGTACCTATTCATGAGTGCCTCACTACTGTAACTTTCTCTGCATCAGGAGCAGCATGGCAAAGCTTGTACTCCATGCAAGTAAATCTCCTCTTCCAACACCATAAAGTCCTTGCAAAACAAAAGTTGCCCTAGTGTGTACTCAAACTGTGTATGCTCTTCCAAGATTCTCACCATTATCTGGTTAGAGAAGCCAAACTCAAAATGTCAAAAGTATTGCTAATCTTCTTAGAAGAATTAGATCTATGAAAATGAAATCAAGACCATTCCCCATTTACAACCACTTGGCAAAATATAAAAGAAATAAATTCTGCCTCATTTTGTGTTTCTGTCATCATTTGTCCCAAGATTCACATGCTTTGTTTGGTTCTTGTATTGTCTTTGTAGGATTTGATTTGTTGGTTTACAGTAAATTGAAATTATATCAAGACTGTTAAATTCAAAACCAAATAGGAATAAGCACAGAAAATGTTAAGGAACTGCGGAGCAGAAATACAATATAAGTATGGAATTAATAATATAGCACTTTGTTACCAAGATTAGAATATTTGGAATCCAGCCATACAGCGTCTCTTCCAGATTTCTTTGCACAATTCTTTAATTGATGCAGCATCAACACAAGTGTAACAGAATTTAAGAAAGGCTCCAGAAACTACTGGCCTTACCAAGGAAAAGTCCCTTTGAAGAAGAGCACAGCATTACTCTGTTACCACATGGACTCCATTTAAATTAACATTTAGAAAACTGCATTTAGTGACTGCTAGGCACTCAATAAAATTAGGCTTTACCAAACAAGCATAATAGCTTTGCCATAATTACATATGCCCTAGGTTACAGAATGCAACTTACATGTATATGTTTTTATTTCATTGTAATAACCAGTACCACAAGCAACAAGCTCCAATAAGAACAATTTTTTAAAAAAATAGCATGGATTAGATATGGTTTGTCAAACAAGAAGCAGAAAACAAGTCTGAATAGTAAAATTATCAAACGAAGTTCAATGGATTCTACCGTGGGACTATACAACTGCTGGGAAAGTAGAAAAGCTTTCCAAGCATCTGTGGCAAACAGAAGCTTGCATCAGCTGCTATTCAACTGAAAAAGAAACTTGCTGGATCTTACCGACATGAGGATGACTCTCCAGCAGCCTTAACAACATCTCCAGGGAACTATTTAAGTCATACACCTGCTTGGCCTCCTTCTGCTCAGTACGACCACCAAGCTCAGTCCTTCGGTGTTTACATCCCTGCCTTGTGAGAATGCAGCTGCTTGCTGCATGCTACCATAGCTATGTTAGGAGAGGGCTCCTGGAGGGAACACCACTGACAATCCTAACTGCCAGCAGCTGCAAGGATTCTAGATTCATAGGCTTAAAAAAAAAAAAAAAAAGTGTTGAATTCCTGGCTTCTCAGCCTTGAGCACAAATCCTACATTTATCTTCAGTGACCCTCTCTATCACCAGAGACCAGTGTGCATACAGGACAAATTCAAAACACCTCACTGAGAACAGGTGTTATATTTTACACCTACAGGAAGGATATAAGTAAATACAAACAAACAAAAAAGAAATCAAAAACCAAAACAACAACCCCCTCCTCATTTTCTTTATTTGGAAAGCAGCAAATCAGACAGAGGTGTCACAGGGCTAACGATAGAAAAGCAAACTAAGTAACAGCTATCTGTCTAGAATACTGACCTGGTCTTCATACTTTCTCCATTTAATGATGGTTTTCATTATTGTAATTAAGTCTTACATCCAAATTATCAAGGACAAATAGGTGTGAAGAGGCATCAGAGCTGTCAGCATACCATACCAGTGCTTTTAAGTCTCTGATTCATTGCAGATAGGAAGTAGCAGAGAGAGGATCAAGCTCTCCCACACAAAAGCATATACATTAAGTCAACCATGAGTCTCCTCTGGCACTGAATACATCATGGGACAGTACAGGGAGGTTCCTCCTCTTTTCAAAAAATAGTCATGATAAAGGGTAACATACAGCCAACACTCAGTGAGCTGAAGGAAAAGGGTAGGCCTAGAGGATACTGGTCTTACCACCATAAAATTTCTCCCTTTTAATCAGCTGACTACTGAGGTAAATAGAGAGGAGCAAGGTCTGAAAGGAGGCAGGAGAGAGTGTAGATGGGGCTTTTTTTCTTTCCTTCCTTCTCCATCTCCTGCACCATTAAAAGCAGTATGTTCCTTGGATGCTGTCCTCCATAAAAAAACAGAACCTATCAAACTCATATGCATTTAGGAAAACCTTTTCCTTTCAATAAGCTGTGGCAATGCAAACAAAGCCTTATGGAGATACATTTTTAAAGTGCAAAAATTAAGACTTGAGTATCAATGAGAATACAAAGGCAGTCTGGAAAAAAACCATAAGGTAGGAATGGGAGTGACAGAGGGTAAACATGTCTCTGAAGTCAGCAGGAGACAGAACAATATCTTAGCACCAAAGGCAACTGTGGGGATGGATTAAAGGTGAGGGTTTTTAAAAGCAAAAAACTAGATACTAGAATAACATAGTTATTATCACCTCAGATAGCATGAAATTAAATCCCAGAAATAGAAGAGAAGGAATCGAGAAAGGTAGTCGTGTTTTCTTCTGTTTGTGAGTACAACCATTTCCACTGAAACATTTCCATTAACCTCAACAGAAGGGGGTGGGAGAGAAGGTGAAAAGACTTTAAAACCTACCTGGATATGAGAAGAAAGCAAAGCGACTGACTGGATTAAATTTCAAGCAGTGAGCAAACCAAAAGCCACTGCGAGACACTTGTCCAGGTGAGCCCCTATGTTTTCTGAAGAAAACAAACTGAAACATTTTTGCTACATAAATGCTTCTTTCACTCCCACACATCTAATTTCTATATAATAGTAAACATCTTTCTGATGTTCTGTTAAACAGTCCAATACTTTCGCCATTCAAATAAAAAAGAGAATAAAAATATGTTAGTAAAAATAGTAAAGACGGGGAGTACCACTTGTTTTTCCTCTCACCTGAGAGATTTTAGTAGTGCCCCTTGAAAGCAACAGTTTTAAGTTCTATTGATCATTATATTTGCCTGTTACCTAGTTCACACATTATACAATTACACTTGTGTAATGCAAAATGAATAAAAATGCCTAAATGATAAGAAAACTTTATCTAATAGTGTATTACACTTACTTTGATAAACTTGTTCTCCAATAAATGGTATGTTTTTATCTCCAAAATTTAGGCAAGTCTTGCCTGTCACTTAGCAGTTACAGACACCCTGAATTTTTCAACTTGAACTAGAAATCCCCTGTAAACAGAAAAGTTCTTTTTAGGAACAGAATATATTTTTAAAACTTATTATAGTATTGTAACTCCTGTGAACTACAATTAAATATTGAGCAGCACAGCAAAATGTCATGCCAAGCATGAGTATTCTTTCCCCAGCTGTGTTTGTTGACTGTGGCAGATTCTCCCCAAAGCTTCATAATCTATATCAGATGAAATAAAAAATGTCCCAACAGGTATGTATTTCCTCTGAACAGCTCCTTTCCTGGCAATTAGTGTTGTGACTGGGAAACAAAGAGTCTCAGGCTGAAAAAAACTATTTCCAGTGCAAACCATGGTTGAGAGAACGACTGAATAATTTCTGGGGATCTTCCCATGCTACAGGTTTCTTTGGGAGCACGCAGGAAGAACACCTGTTACACAGCAGTTTTCATAAGGAAATTAATGTAGGGGTTTTCTTAGAGAGTAGTTAAGTCTTGAGAATTCAAGTCATTTTCCTTCCCCAAAAAGAAAAGAGAAATTGCTGACAAAAAGGAACACTTTCTCACTGTTTTGTTTTTTCTATTGTCTTCAACACACGCTTTATACTCATGCTATTTTGCTTAATGTATGACAGTTTGTGCTCTTCCCATTTAATCCTGAAGATACACAGATTTCTTCATCATCTTCTGAAGGGGAGAGAAAAGATTATTCTCAATCCCCCTTTTACATTTTATGGATTATTTTAATATCTAATAAAGAGTGCCTATGAGAGGTTGTGCTGGAAGAGAGACTGTCTGAAACAATGCAATTTTCTCCTGTTTTCATTAGTCGATCCATGTTGCTCAGGAAAATGTTGGAAAAAAAGGTAGCAGGCTGGAGGGTGGTGTACAATAATGATCCTCACTTTTACAGTCTGTACATAAATTAAAATACACAAATGGTTGTGGACCTGAACCAAGAGATACAGGCACACAGCCAGTTAGATCAGATGAATTGTTGAGGTGACATGGGTTTAGGGACATGATGAAATTCCAGACTACCTGAAAAGTGACAGTCATGAGAATGCCAGAGTCTCTGAGCCCACCCCTGGTAGCTCCAGGTGAAGAGGGTTGTCAGGGAGGACCACAGGGTTCCCCATTTCCTCCTCAATCATTGTCCATAATCTCATCCTCTGGTCAGGCAGTCTCCATGAGGAAGGGCATGCAGTGAGTCACCTGCACTCAGCCTCCTGCACACCCCACAGCCTTAGGGCTCAATACATGGAAGCATTGAAGCCCACTTAGTGCAACACTGCAAGACAGTAACAGAATAAAAAGTGGGAATTTTCTTCCCAATGTTCAGATGCTAAGTAGTTATTATCCCCCCCAACCCTTGAAGTACGCTATGCAGGCAAATTATCTTAGTGATTGTGAATGATTAATGCTAACACTGAGACCATGTATATAACTTCATGAATAATATAAATAGAAAATCTGTTAAAAAACTATACCTACTTAGAAAGAAGTGCATCATATAATTTTTAGAAGCAGAGCTGTGTTTTACAAGCTAATTTACACAGGCTGAATTATCTTGCAGCTGTCAAGCTAAAACTTCTTTCTGTAAAATACTCATTACTGAACTTCCGTGTAAGCGTAGTGGAGTTACTTAAATTACTAATTGAAAATTGTACTTGTTTCAAATCTAACTTGTCTATAAACAGATACTGAATTCTACAGAAAAATCTGAATGTATACAGTTCATAACTATGTATCACATAGTTTGAAGCAATTGTTCTGTAGTGCTACCCAAAGACAACCTGCAGTTTGCAAAGCCTTTATCCAGCCAGCCCTCAAAGTGGGTTTTTAATAGTTTCATGTACATGAAGATAAAGCTTCACTGACCTGCAGGTGAATCTTGCACGTAGCCTATACACTGATTAATACCAGTATTAACAAAAATTCTGGTTTAACAGGACAATGCTCGATCCCTGATTTAACCACTGAACTGTTCACCTGCAATGAACAGTTGATGGTTGATGTGACCCAGGATACAATGCAAATCACACAGTAACACTTCTTGCTGCAGAGCTATGCTGGAAAAATGCTGATAAAACAACTTCTCCTTGGAAGTTAATGATTTGTCAAACATTTGGCGGCAACATAGGAGCATCCTTTTGAAACCCTGACAGTCAGACTGTCCAGCTCACAAGCTCTGCTCCCTGTTAAGCTTTGTAGTATCCTCCTGAAAAACTCATATGGAGGAAAAAATAGTGCATTTGTGGCTTGAATTTCTGCCTCAAATATATTTGGACTAAAACTAAACTAAAACCTTCAGACAACTTATGTGGGAGACCCGAGAGGACTGAATGGAATTCTCCTTTGCTTTCTCAGGAAACTTCTACGGATAAGCATCACCTTGAAGTCTGATGCTCTACACTGGTGTTCTCCAATTCCTTGTCAACTTTTTGTAATTGCCTGGATTCTGGCATCCTTTCACCAACTCTTAAGCCACTCCATTAAGTAACACTGAAATATCCACGGAATAAAAAATACCAGTCTATATGGGAAAGGGTTAAAGGAATCCATCACTGGTTGTCATTGAGAAGTACCATACAAAGATTTACATGACTGAAACATAATTTTAGGCACTGAGAAATAGTTACACTTCTAAAAGCATAAGTTGCAGCTGCACTTGTTATTCCAAGTAGCTCTGCTAAAGTTTTCTCATGGGTCTGCCTATTCACATTGCATTTCTGGCAAGACTGAAATGTTAGCATTCTCTCAGACACTGAAGCACACCATTTCTGTTTTCCTAGATAGTCAGCATTACAAGCTAAGTAAAGAAGAGGGGAAAAAAATCACAGAGTTTTGTGGAGTTACAGCCTTGGATGGTCTCTAGATGAACTCGACTGCCCAGGATTCCAGCTGCATCTGGACAGTGTTGAGTCCCTTCTCAAGCTCTTTGGGTTTGAGCACAAACATAGATCCCTCTAGTGACCTTTATGGAGATACAGAGCATCTACTCAAGTTGTCTGGTCCCTTCACATAATTTCTGGCATTCCTATGACCCCCCAACAGCAACTGCAGCCTTCTCAGATCCCCAGACTGGGAGCTCTGAAAATTGTTCCTTCCTTCTATAGAGACTGCAGATAGAGATACTCGGAGACAGACACAGACCCTCCTCAAAGAAAGATCACAGTCTGCTTCCTGAAGAGGTGCAAGCAATACACAGATTACAGAAGAACAGCTAAATCCTCCTTACATCCCACCTGTGAATACACTCTTTCCAAACCTCAGACTTGTGGCACAATCACATTTAAATCCCAGAACCTGATTTCTGAAGTTCATGTTGTTCTTGATGAAAAAGAACTAATACTAAGAAAAAGCCTTTTATTTTTATGAAAGTCCAGCTCCTTCATCCTCCTTCCAGGGGCTTCAACTCTCTCATGGTGAGTTATTACTGAGTTGAACTCAAAATCCAACTCCTTTGAGCTACAGTCAAGTAATTATTTTTAAACATTTAAATTTGAAAATATGATATTCCAACATGACAAACCATATTCTCTGTCATTCACCTCCTGCCAAAGCCTTCCCACAGATCTCTGTTAGGTGAATCTGAATCTCAATCTAGCAGAAGTTAACAATGAAACTAAAAAACCTAAAAATCCCTATGGTTATATAATGGATTATTTATCAGCAGTAGTCACCCACTGTTATGTGATAATACAACTGTTACTTGTTTTTGGCACAGGCAAATTGTTGCAGAATCTACTATTGACTACTTAATCACAGCATAGAAGAGCTGACTTCATGTTGTCTTCTTTACAGCAAACAACGTACAAATATTATCCTAAATTAACATTCCAAATATATTAACACTGCTTATAAACAGGGAAAGAGAGATATTACTGTGAGCTGGTCAAGATCCCACAGGGGCACAAGGCAGAGTGATGAATGGAACTTCAGAATCCCTGGTGTTAGTTGATTCACATGATTATTCTCCCTCGTCTGACAAAAGTATCTTTTGTTGTCTGGTGCACAAATGTCTAGAATCAATCTGGATTTGACAGAGCTAAACAGTACATAGTTCAATATTTCTTATTGAGGTATTTTTTTTGTGTGCTTCACAGTCACCAGCAACCTAATGTGAAGAAATACAAATAGAAAGAAGTCAGAAATTATGCTGTTCCTTTTTGTTCCTTATTCTTAGAAGAAAAGTTCTTCTTTTGCATTCACCATAGATTAAAAAGCCATGAAGTGCAGTCAAAGCTTAATCCTGCTTAATAATGAACAGAAGCATATAAAAGACAACCACTCTCTGTTTCACAGAGTATTTGCACTGTTCACATTAGACAGCCACAGCATATGTACTGCAGATAGTGACCAGGAAATAAAGGCAAGGTGAAACAGCTTAGCAAAGTCAGAGACCCTAGTCACCTAAGCAGCTAATGGGAACAATCTATAAATACCAAACAAAAGTCAGATTTAAAAAGCAAAATTGGAAGAGAACAAAGTTACAGCTTTAGGTTTGTACCATCCTCCTAAATATAGAAACAAAATGAGAGAAAGAACAAGATGCCTGAAGGAGAGGACAACAGGCAAGTAATCAAAGCTGGCATCACTGGCAGAGCAAAGACAGGAGTTGGCACCTCTCATTTAATAAACCAGATGGAGAAGGATTTTCACCATTTAGCCCTACACCGCAGGCAAGACAAAAGTATTAGTATTTGATGCAACAGGATGGACACAATAAGAGAAATGCGGGTGACTAACTGGATTTGAGAGGGAAAAAATCCGGAGAAAAGGATTAAAGTAATTGAAATGGTTACACGTCTGAGGCACTAGACATTGCTTCTATGGGGAAGAGCCCATTATTACTGTTGGCCATCAACCTCAGGCTTCATCTAGAAAACAATTCTAAACAACAACTGGCTCTGAATTTCTAAAAACACAAGTCAAAAACTGTGTGCCATAAACACAGGGTTTCATCATACAAATAGGTCTAGCTAATCATACTTAAATGTCTGACACAGCGTAGTAGAGTTAACACAGTGTGGTGAGGCCATCCTATGTGAAGACAATATCTAATGAAATAACATAGAAATAGCCTATCATATGGACAAGCCACAAGAAAGATTGTGGGAAGGGGAAGAAACAGCAGAAGCAAGAGGCCCCCTGTCCCTTGAAACACAGTGCAAACATTCTTGTAAAGAGAAATCATATGTTGGAGTAAACCATACACATCTGATCACATGTTTAAGCAAACAAGGCAAAACAAAATGAGGAAATTAACATTTCCAAATCCTCTACATGCCTGGGGCATTAACCAGAGAGACTGCAGGTATTAACAGTTGACTAGCACATCAAATATATTTTAAAATTAGCACCAATATTTAGTTGCCTGTTTGTTTTACATAAGTAAAAGCCATATATCAAAATAAAACATTATGTTATATATAACATAACATGTTATGTTATGTTATATGCATATAAATCCAGCCAAAGTCCCTGCAAAAACCCGTACTCACTTTTGGAAATCAGCAGTAAACCTTGGAAAGAATACTTCAGCTGCTTTGGAGCAGATACAACATGTTTCCCAAATAAAACTTTAATATATAGATATGCTGAAATGGTTCTGCAACATGTAGACAAATTTTAGTAGCATCATCAAATTAAGAATAATACCAAATAGATTCAGAAAAAGTATCTTGAGTAATAATGGAAGTAGAAACAATATTCAGTGGGAAATACAAACTGAAAAACCATGAAAATAATGGAAAAAGACATGAAAATAATAAAATTGTATAGGCAGGTGAATCTGTACAGTAGATCTCTCTACAAGCTGTTTCAGCATTGCCTGGACCAAAATTTGAAAAGTGAGTTGATGTATAACTTGAAAGTAATCCTAGAAAAAAAGAAGAAACAGAGGCTTTACTTACTCTCTCTCTCTTTTTAGTTTTTTTTTTGTTTGTTTGTCTAATGAAAAGGAGAATATTAGGGTAGGAAACCCCAAACACCAATTCTGTACCATTCTGGCACAAATCTTCTGGTATTATTTAATTTTTTCCAGTTGTCCAGAGCCAAATGCCCATGTGCTCTGGATATGAACACTCCAGATAAAGTCCTCAGTACTGCACTCCTACAAAAAAACCATGGAGAATTACAGAGAAACAAAGTAACAGTCCACATATTTCTCAGATCTTATCAGCAGCTGAAAATAAATACACACATTGTGAAATTAATTCACTGGCACTGTAGTACTTGGATCCCTCTCTGTAATCTTTATCTGCCTTTTTGTTGTCAGGTTTCCCTTCAACCCTTTACGTTTATGGTTGCCACAAACTCGTGAGACACTTGTCAGTGTAATCAAGAACACTGAGTATTTTGAGAACATTAAAGCAAACCTGAAATTGATGGATCAAAACATTACAATCACATCAGAGGGTTCTGAACTTACTAACAGGGTTTTTATAGGCACCACAACTGATGCAGACTCAGAAGGGGTTGGTAGCACTAAAGAAAGCCGTAGCTGATTAGGAAGAAACAGGAAATTATGGGAAATTGCTGAAGTGCCTGGTGCTCAACCCACAGCAAGCACAGCTGTAACTCCTTATAGACCAGTACAAGAAATCCAAGACTTGGCAGTTTTATACACTCAACATCTTTATATACATGAACCAGTGATGCAAAGGTGGAATAAAAGTGTTCTTTTAAATCTTAGTAACTTCAGAATATTACCAAACCTAATCAGTGGGTGCTCCTGGTACTCAAACAAGATCAGAGTTAATCATGATATGGGTGGCCACCAACAAAATGTGAGACTTAGTAATGTTAGGAGAGTGACTGGGCCAGAAGACAAATTAAAAAAACCAACATGTGAATACTACATTGATAAAGATTTGCCTTAGGAAGTTATTGTTGAGGATTTCAATAGAGCCATTACCCTCCTAGCATCTTTCTGGATAACAGAGTCTATCAACAAAGACTTTAATAGCCCTTTACCTACCTCTATCAAAGTTACATGACACTGCTTGCATGGTTAGACACTAAATGGATGAAATTCTTCACAATTACATGAACGTGTTCCTGAACAGGAGGAGTCAAAGCTAGGAGGAGGTAGAGAAAGCTCTTGATAGTTTCATCAGCATTTTACTGACTTGGTAAGAAAACAAATATGCCAGGTGTCTGAGATTACACAGAGAATTTGGATGTAACATCAAGCCCTGTCTACTGGAAAAAAACCACAAACAACCAAAACCCAGAGCTACGCAGTTCAAAGCAAAAAGATGAAAAAAGTTTGGTGAAAGGCAAAGAGAGATGGGAATGAAAAACATCCTCTACAGATTTCTCACTATTGTGAAGTTACCTGAAATTTGACTCCTTAATTGCAGTGCAAAGAGCAAGAACCCACTGTATAATATTATAATCTCCTAAAACACAGGCTCCATTTCTCCTAACAACATCGAAGTTGTCTTTCTGACAGCCAGGATTTGCCCTAAAGTGAGCACAAAGACTGCACTGCAGAATTCAGTCTGGCATGTTGGCCTTAAGGGAATATAGGAAACAAACTGAAAATTAACAAATTGTCAGTCAACAACATTTACAGACATCCTGAAGAGAAAGCCTCTAAGTATAGGGCAAGAAAATAAATCCCACAGCACACCACCAATTCATATCTCTAAGGGCAGCAAGACAACATGCACAACAATATAAAACATAAAACAGAATCTTTCCACAAGCTCCCCAGAGACATGGACTGCTCTTTCTTCCTCTTGTTACGCCCCAAACAAGGGTTTTATCCTTGATTCCTTTTCCCTTAGTAGAACAGGAGACAATACTGCTGTATCCTATTGCCACAGGATATTGCTTTAGGACAGTCTCTCATTGAGATGTTTCTTCTGATCAATTCTTGTTTCTGTACTAATCCCATAAGTGAAAAGTGTTCACAAATAATCAGTGGCACTTCCCGATTTCTTCAGTCCTGCTACGGCACTACTGTTGCACCTCTACAATTATCATCACACAGCTTCCTGCTGCCCTTATGCCTTGTGCATTCCCCAAGCCTGTGTAAAGCAGATGGAAGATGATGCCTAGCAAGGATGGCACTGCTTCCCCTATATGGACAGCAGAATGGGTCACAAGAAGAAAGACTCCTAAGATGGTAGCAAAAGGTGAGGTATACTGGGATTCTAGTGGAAGGAGGAGCAGAATAGAAGGGAAAGGAGCCTTCATGGCTCGTGACACAATTGTAGTGACATGACACACTTTCAAAGACAGGACATTCATTTTAAAGGCCAGATGCATCTCTTTGCTATTAAAACAAAACCAAAATCAAACAACTAAACCAACCAACTAAAAGCCAAACAAAAAGCAAAAGAAATCCATACTACTGTATCATCACAGAATACACAGCAGAGCAAGAAGAGGAAGCTGAATGTGTCTGTGACTACTGATGTGAATAAGCCCTTACTTTCCTTGGACATGGAGTTTTAGGGAAAAAAAGGAGATCTCCTTAGCAAGCAATTCTCATGTCCAGAACCAAAGGCAGCAGACCAGGCATTAGGAAGAGGTGATGTGGTAAAATGTCCCTGTGCTAGCACCTGAGAGTTGAAAAATACAACTAATGCACACAAGTCGTAAGTGTGGTAGGACAAAATAAATGCAGTGCGGTTACTAAAAGGAGAAATTAAGATAATGGAAATGCAACGGAAAAGCAATGGAAAAGCAATGGTTTTCAAATTCACATACATTTCATGAGATGATATACCAGCCCTGTGCCATATGCACTGACATGGGCCATCTATGCAACCTCTTGAGTTGCACCGTGCCATTCATTATTTCAGCTTTCATCCAGACAAAGCTTTTTGATTAGTTACTGGAGTTTCACAAGCAGGTGCTATGTCTTGACCACCTGTAGACAGAAGAATGGGAGAGAAAGTAAAGCAAAATGCTTACTTCAGGTAAGTATAAGATGCTGAATTTAGTCCAAAAAGAAAAGAACTTGACCAAGTATGTGTCCTTGTCAACAGTCTCTAGGCTGTCTCAACGTACCATTTGGTCTATTTTGGCCTTGTAATATGTTCCCTCTTGCATTTCTTATATATTGGAGAGATTGTTCTGCAGCATTTAACAAAACATAATAATAGGGCTCCTGGCATTTATCTTGAGGATTCTTGGGAACTTCCTTTTAGAGTTCTCAAAAAACCACTCAATTTTGCTTTTCTTGAGCCCTTAAAGGAGTTATTATTACAAGATACAGTGGTATGATTTTACCTAATCTGTGGTTCTTGAAGAACAGACTGAAAGCTTTAGATTCATAAGAGTGCATTCACCAAAGAATAAATACTGGACCATCTCAATAGGGGTACCTTTTTATTTGCAAAATGTTTCAAAAATGCACAGCTAGGAAGCAAAAAACCCCAAAGACTTATGGCTAGCTTATTACAACCAAATAATTTCAGGGGCCTTACAGATAAAACCTTCATTTTTACTATCTTCCTTTACTTTGATTATTTAATAAACAGAACAATTGTTGTGAAAAAGCAAGCCTGTGGTGGCAGAAAATAGTTTTGTCATCATTATTTCTTCGGTAACACCGCCTGTTGTAGCATGGGACTGATCATGCAGATTAGTGCTCCACTTCAACCATGCCTTGCAAACTGAGTATTTTCACTGTAAAAAACATTCACTACAGAGTGGGAACACTTATCAGCTTATTTTACACAACAGTAAATGTATGTATTATTTTAACTTGTACAAGATCATTAATCTCAGCACAATTAAGCCACTAAAGTAAAAAAAAAGGAGGTACACAGATTCTAAAAAAGGCCAAAAGGATACTGATGATTGATTATAATAATATATGTTATTTGAGAAGGTTCATTAAAAATAGTTCTGTTACTCTTGACTCCTAATATCCATATTTAAATATTTCACAACCAAATTACCAGTGCTTCAAGAAATTTTACTGGAAAAAAGAGCCTATAAGAAAGACGGAGAGAAACTTTTTACAAGAGTCTGTAGTGATAGGACAAGGGGGAATGGCTTCAAACTGATAGGAAAAGCGGGTGCTAATGTCTTCACGAAAGACTTGATGAGTGGGGGTCTTCACTAACGATAGGAGAAATAGGATGTTAATGTCTTCAGGAAGGACTAAGTCTGAAAGAATCAGTCAGGTTCTAGAAGAATGGCTGTGGGGGATCTTTAGGAGGAATGGGTGTTAATGTCTTCAAAATGGGTCTTATTGTCTCTATAACCATCAAGTTGTGAAAGTTTGCTACAGAACCCGGACAGTTTAACCAGACAGTTAACTTTTGTGTAATAGGAGAAACAGGTGTGCGCAAGTCTGTTGCAGAACCCAGATGGATCTGCAGAACCCAGACAGTCCAAACTTTCTGGACTTCTGAACTTTAGGGAAAAATGACAATACATGTTCAAGGGGGAATAAATAGTATATGGTTTGGGAAGGCTGTACCTTCCTAGTACCTCAGCCAGTGGGGAAAGGAAGAGGGTAACATGCAGTCGGGAGTTTAGGATAGAAGGAGGCTGCATCCTCTGAAGCCTTGAGAGAAACCCCACAGGGGAATGGCCTAGTGGACTCTCTCCCTTTATTCAAATATTTATTCTGCCTCCTTTGCGGACACTAGTTTTTCACAGAGTGGCTTTTCTGCACAAAACCTAAAGAAAATAGGTTTAGATTAGATATTAGGAACAAATCGTTCACTGCTGAGAGTGGTGAGGCACTGGAATAGGTTGCCCAGAGAAGCTGTGGATGCCCCATTCCTGGGGATGTTCAAGGCCAGGTTGGATAGGGCTTTGGGCAGCTTGGTCTAGTGGAAGGTGTCCCTTCTACCCTTCCAAGGGCTGGAACCAAATGAAATTACCTATTATTTACAGTGACTTTCTCCTAAGTAAAAAAACCATTCTTACATGCTATCAATAAACTATCAAGAGCATCATTTAATTCTAACACAAGAGGCAAACAATGCCATGAGACACAACCGCCATGTAACAGTGCAATACCAACTATGTAACTACTGTCATCTCTTCATAGGTCAAGGAAGATCTGGTTGCTAATTTTATTTCCTGTTCACTTAGCAATGCTGTCCTAAATAAATGAATCCACTCCTTGAAACTCAACAGCAAATACTTGTCACCAATGAGTGTCATGTACAAACACATCAATGAGTTTTCCTGAGTATAATGACATTCATCCCTTCTTACCCTCATTAAGACTTGGGATGCTTGAGTCCTCAGGGTGTTTCACTACTCTATAATTATACTAGCATACCTTAAAGAAAAATAAATTGTCCCCATAATCAAAGATTTCCTTCACACTTTTTGCCTTGACAATATGGCAGCTACTTGCTGTCTCTGGAACAAGGAACAGACATCAACCTACCAGCAAGAGAGCAGTGATCTAATTCATGTTGTGATTTCACCAATTCTGTCTTGTCAATAAGCTTTAATAACAAGCCCTTATAAGTCTAGGATGCTATTCTACAAGAAAGTACCTAGCTTTAACCTACCAGTATTATTCACATTGCAAGATCACCTTGAAATCACACCACAAAGTGGCTTACATGGCTTGAGGAAATAGAGTAACTAAATAACAATAAGCAGCCCCCTGTTGAAAAGGGGTTGAAAAATTTGAAAAACAAAAAAAAAACAAACGAAATACCTCAAACAAAGAAATAAAACAAAACAAAAAAAAACCACCAAAGCGATACAGCTTAGAAAAATTGCAAAATTCCACCTTTCATTTACCTGAAAGTGGGATTGTGCAGTGTGAAAAGCAGGATGCTTTCTTCTAAGATGTTTCCAAAATGTTTTGAAAAACTCCACAATCCCATTATAATTTATTCATATTATCAGTGAACATGTAAACACACAGGCCAAAGAAGTAAAGGTTCTGGTCAACAGTACAGCAATGTACAAATTGCAAGAACACAAGACTTATTTTTGCAACATTTAGAAACCTTTTATTAGCCTTTTACCTTTCATCTCTCACCCATCTAACACACTGCTTCCTCCAGCAATGCAGTATTTCCCATCAGTCAATCAAAAAGGCAAGTGACTTGAACAAATAATGCCCCAGACACTGACTGATAAGGAGCACTACTTTCAGCACAGCACACTGGTAGGACAGACAAGGAGACACATAGCTGGTGATTAGAAGAAAACATAGGAGGAGGCATGGAGATAAGAAAATCCATCCTCCCTACAGCAATACTTATTTGTTAAAAATAAGAGAAATAGATCTAGTCATCACTGAGTAACAGAAGTGATGGACTGGACCTGAGTACCTTCTGGATTGCAGGAAAAAAATACATTCAGCAATCCCTTGCACATCCAAAAAACCCCTAAGTGAAGGTAAATGAAAAGAGTACAGGAAGCACACTTAGTGAATAAATGCTTTGTGGCATTTTTTAGATATGGCAGCATCTAAGTTTGAAATTGCTTTTGGGAATGACACCTCTGCTCCCAGTATCAATTAAGGATTCAGTACTTCTAAACAAATATGCATTTGGCATCTACTTCCATTCAATTTTGAAATAGCTGTAATGCCAGTACTTCAGTCTCCACCTCTGTTACTCATCTCCAAGCTTTTCATTACATACTAAATGCACTTCCATAAATACTCTGGCAAAGAGAAGATACAGTCACTTTCTATTGAACAACTCTGCACAGCACTGTAACTAAGGACAACACAGATCATCTTCTGGTTTTCAGAAAATCAACGCATTCTAGATTGCAATATTCTATTTTGAAATCATATAATTTTTTGTAAAACTGTTTCTGAAACATATTCCACTATCTGTTAATTATTACGAACTTTATTAGAAAACTCTAAGTATTAGAAAATACATAATAAACATCACATTTGTTGGACACCAAAAAATACACTAGTAATAGTTTGGACAGGATCTGAATTCAAGTTTCTCATATTTGAGAAAGCATTTTTAACAGATAATTTTTAGGGGAATATGGAGCATTTTCATGCTTTAACTCCAGCTGGTAACTAAGTACCATGCAGCCTCTTGCTCCTGACTTCCCTGGGTGTGATGGGAAGGGGACTCAGAAAAAGAAGTACAAAAACTCATGGGTTGAGATAAGAACAGTTAAATAGTTGGGGGGGAAAAGAGTAAAATATTATAATAAAAACTATAATTTTAATTAAAAACAACAACAACAAAACAGCAAATAAATAAAACCCAAGAAAAACAAGTGATGCACAACGCAATTGCTCACCACCCTCTGGCCAATGCCCAGCTTGTCCTCAAGGAGTGGTTGGCCCCTTCCAGCCAATTTCCCCCAACCCCGCAGTTTTCATACTGAACCTGACATTCTATGGTATGGAATATGGGAATATGCTTTGGCCACTTTGGGTCAGCTGTCCTGGCTGTGCTCCCTCCCAGCTTCTTGTGCAGCTCCTCATTCACAGAGCATGAGACACTGGAAAGTCCTTGACTCAGGGTAAGCACTACTTAGCAACAACCAAAACATCAGTGTGTTATCAATGTTATTCTCATGCTGAATCCAAAACACATCACTGTACCAGCTGCTAAGAAGAAAATGAACTCTATCCCAGCTGAAACCAGGACAAGCACATAAAAATGCTACCAACTACAGTGGCAGCAGAGCTGTTCTCTGCATGTGTTCCAATACAGTTAGTCAGCATTGCTGACTTCTATGACTCTCTGAAGCATTACAAATAGGGAAGCTTGCACACTTCTCATATTGCTGAGATGTGACCACTCATGTTCTCTTTGAAAAAGTGGAATCAAGCATGCCTCCAAATGCCTTCCAAGCCACTTCTCATTTCCAGCCTCATGAAAGACCCCAAGCCATATTATCACCCTTTCCACCTACCAGCCTAGACTTCTGCAGAAAGAAAAGCTAGGAGCAGAGATCAAGAAGAAACCATGGTGTTACCTAAACACAACACAAGTTCAGGTTATGTTGTGGCACACAGTCAAGGACAGGTTAGCTACTGCCAATGGCTCCTCTGTGAGTAAAGAGTTACTGGGCAACTAGGGGCAAGAATAAACAATCTGTATTGCTCTAAACATGTACTTGCCAAAGAAAGAACGTTACAAAATACAGCATCTCTTGCATAAACTATGTCTTCCATGCTGTCTTATGTAAATGATTTTATTAACATAGCTGTACACTTTAAGCAGTCAAGCTTTGTGTCTGGCATCACTTAATGCCCCTGCCAATCCTGCTCAGGCTACAGCTCAGGGACAGGAGAGTTGGCAGGCAGATGGGCCTGTCCTGTTTCCCGTCCTCAGTCCAGCTCTGCTGCCTGGGCCTGCCTGACCAGAACTCCCATCACAGCCAGCAGGCTACTACACAAAGATCACTCAAAGCATTAAGCACATCAATAACAGAGCAAGATTTAAAAAATACTATGTTAAAGGACAGTGTGAATCTATCAATCTTTAACTATACGGCTGGACTCTTCTCCATTTCTTCTCTATGTCTCAACTAGTCCTTTTCACAAAGATTAGCATTTTAAGCGTAAGCTTTCAGAGTTGGAAAAAGCTTCCAGATAAAAAAAGGAATTCTGTTACCAAGCAGAAAACTAAAATATATCATTTTAATAATGTAATGCTATAAGTGATAATGTACTAAGAAATCTAATTTTTTTAATCGTTATTTCCACATACCTTACTTAAAAAGTAGTGTGAAAATTACAAACCTTGCTGCTAAAGTGTTCTAAATAATTATGTTCAAAGCAGACTACTCCTCCATCTAGTCCAAGTCAGCCTCATGCTAGGAAAATGACCAATACATTGTAAAATGTACACTTACATTCTAATCAAACATACAGAATGATCAATTCATATCATCACTGACAGCCTGTTGTCACCAAAGACATTTGGTCTTGGTTCTTCTCAGAATATTTATGGCAGCCTTGAGAATGCAGGAAGTTCTTTAAAACAAATATTACACAAAATTTGGATCAGCAACAAAAAAAAATTGAAAACATTCTGAAAGAATGACAGAGCACAGGGGAAAAGAGCTATTGTGCAGCTAGTAGTTTCAAAGCCAAACACCCACTCATAACTGGCAATGTTTAAGTCTTAGAGAACAAAAATGCCTGCCCAGAAATGACATGTGAATTAACAGCTGAAATGTGAATTACAGGAAGAAAAGAGAAGAATGCTTACCTGTGAATAGAAAAAGAAGCAATAGATCTAATGAGGGATGCCACTGCTCCAACTTTAGCTGCTTCCACTGCTCCCTGTAATCTGTATTGCACAGTTTCACCATAACTGATGAAAGGTTCATTGTAGACAACAATCTTCCCCTTGGCCTCCTGAGCTCTTTTGTGCAGTTCATCAAATGAGGCTACCACTATGACTTCCGCTGTAATTCCTGAAAGAAAGTATTACAGTGGTTTTAGCATTGCTTTCCTATAGCTCTCCTATGGCCACTTCTTACAGACAGAAAGGCACGGACTGTGCTGAACTCAGAAAATCAGATTTAATTTTTTTATGGAAAAGGAAGACGATGTGAAATGCTTCATCAGGGATCAGTACTAAATAGATGTAACAGAACCCTGATCAAGTACACACACTTCTGTAAGCCATGCTATCGTGTTGGTATTAAAATGTAACTTGAAGTGCAAGAAGGATACATGGGGTGAATTTTGTTCTCTGCATGTGCTCTAATGCCTCATTGTAATCGTTATGGTACAAAAACATTTGCAAAAGCTACCTATGGGATTAATTTAAAAAAAAGATAGTAATCTTTTCATGGAAATGTTTTGATATGTTGCTAAACAACTTAGCTTAACATAAGACAGCTGGAAGCCCGTATTTTTAGGCTGTAACTCTTATAAAATTATTTAATCCATAAATGAAATTAAAGCTCTGCAGTTTCAACAAACTTTGCAATATGCTTAGTAATAATAATATTCATAATAATAATATCTTCATATTTAATTCAGGACAATACAATAGTTCTATAGGATTTCCTTCTGGGAGCTTTTCCAGGAATCCACATTTCCAGTTATGATACAGAAAACACAGGCAGGTTCTTCTGCAGGACTATTCACATATGGCAAATTAGATCCCACCCAGCTCTTTGTTTTTAATAGTTGGAATAGTTTAAAAGTGCTATATCATCTTACTTGATAAAACAAAGAATGTTATAAAAAAGCCAGAGAATCCTTCTAACTTTTAAGGACATTAATTGAGGAACCAGATTTCACAGCCTTTGAGAAGCAGTTCATTAAAGTGACTAGAGTGCTTAAAATTTAATTCTGTTGATTGGTTACAGCGATAAGTAGAGGCTGCTTAACAACATGGGCTGGTACTTTGTTTCTAAACATAGAAGAAGTAATGGATGCCTGAAATTTTAGTGTTGTACATTTCACCTAAAAGTCAGAAAATACGTCAGTGAAAACTGAAAGTAATAGAAATTCCCCTAGGAAGGATTGTCAAAACAAAGTAAAGCTGTCATGATTTTTAAAATAAAAATCAATCTCCTTGAAAAAGTCCTTTTTTTTGTTTGCTTGATTGGTTTTTTTTGTGTGTGTGGTATAAGAATTATTTAGAGGATTTCAATACTTTTATTTGAGACAGTAATACACAAGAACACTTAGCAAAATAGGAAGGCAATCTCTCCCTGCATCAGTGTGTCCAGGCTCATGGCTTCTTTAAGATGAAACTACACTTCAAAACCTTAAAGAAACCATTCCACAGAAGTTTGGTTTCATTAGAGCGTAACACTAAAGGGCAATAGATATCCACTGCTACAACAAAAGCGAGTTTTAGCTACAAAAATAACCTAGTATGAGCAGCGTAAAAATTTTAACTATTCAGATTCCTACCTTTACCTGGCAATGTTTAAAAGAAGCAAACCAAACAATCACCTTCACATTTTAATAGTTGCTGTTGGCAGGCAGGTGAGTGTACTAACAGACTCCAGCTGCTTGTAACGAATAGCAGGTTCAGCTGCCTAGCTAAGGAACATCCCAGCAACAGGATAATTTTGAGTATGAAACCATGCCACTGGAAATAAAGCCAGGTATCTTCAAAATTTCATTTTCCACAAGAGGAGTCATGGTCTCAGTAGGTTGATACTGCAATCTGTATTTCATATTAACTCTCCCCAGTGCTCCACTTGGATTCTGCAGCAGGCACTGGAAGGACACACCCATTGGTGACTGTCAAGGGAAGCGAGGAGTGTAACCCTTCTGGGCATTATTTTACTGCACACATGAACAAACACCAACTCTGAATAGTTTTTAAGAAGGCTACAGACAGCTAGTAACTATCTATCATTCCTAAGGAATATCATGGTGCAGTACATTTATGGCCCTTCCTAGATGACTGGCATCAGGAGTTTGTAAAGTGAGAATTACTGGGAATTTGTGCAAATTAAAGCTAAGAGAAAAAACACAGAGTTGCAAACTCTAGTTCAGTATCTCTACCCTTAAATGTTTCCAAAGAAGCCAAATAAAGCCATCCTTTGATAAAACAAATCAAAGGTTCTGCAAGTTTAACTTCATGGCAGCATGGTATACATAAAGCACGAATTACAGTGCTTTCCGTAACAACTGAAACTTCACTCTCATGTAACTTCTGACTAATTCAATAATGTATTTGCATTTTAGTCCCATTCTATACCATTTCAGATTCTTCCACTGAAGTGACAAGAGCAATGTTTATCTTAAATATGTGGACACACATATGCAAGCCACCCTAAGACTTTCTGTGCAAAAGGAGAAATGAAACAAAACACCCAACAGTTCAGTTTAAGGAGAATGAGTCATTCCCTTTAGAAATTGGAAACATCTCGCTTTAGTGAGCCTTTAAGCGAATTAACAGAACTCTACCCTACCATCTCTTACCAATTCAGTGCCTCATGGCCCTGTTTCCCATGTTGAAAGATGTGCTCTATCTTTCTTACAGCTATCATTATCTGACCCAGAGCTTGGCTGTGTGTTACTGAAAAGAATTCTGAGGAAAACCCATGTAAGGAGGGAGACAGACTGCCTGCTTACTTAAGCAAGATATAAAGATTATAACCCACACAGTTCAAGAGATGAATACACAGTATTTGGGGAATTAGCTAAGTAAAGGGCATGAATTGTAGAAGCCTGAATTACAAACATAATAAACTTGGCTGAGTGTATAAAGCTGAAGACTATTTATTTAATTTCAGCACATGAAACATATTGTTGGCACAAGTGAGCAAAAGAATCTAGGTAGTACTATGGGTTTCCTCTCATTTCTCATATTAAACAGTAAATCGTACCCTGTTGTCGCTGAGAATTAAGGTACAGGAAAGGTGTTCATGGTGGGAACAAGCAGGCAATTTTCAATTATCAACAAAATTATATCTTACAAAGTCCTCTATACATTGAAATGTATGTTTATATCTCAAAACTTGAATATGCCACAACTTAATGATCAAACTGTCAGTTGAAATAAATGGCATGGTACACATTAGCAATCTAAAATCAGTCACAGGCAGGATGAACAGAAGACATTGCAGTTACTCTTTATTAGCTACATAAAGTTCAATTGTATATATACATACATGCACATATACATATACATAAAAGCACCTGTAAATCAACTAAATCAGTAACATAGCCGTATATAGGAATTCTGATTCTTGGCATGAACAACTCTGTCTGGAGAGTCAGCTCCTGGCAGCTGTTTACCTGCCAGCAATGATGCAAGGACTAGATTAGTTCAAAGAGTAGTTGTCACAACATAACTTCTTCTCCCTAAGATTAACTGCAGCAAATATTTAAGTCATTTTAGTATCCAGAGATATGCATCTGTCTGTGTTAGTAACAGGTTTCAGTGAAGAGAAAGCAAAAAAGGAAAATCCACCCTATTATCAGATTTTTAAAACTGGTAAATCTTTATTAAAACATCAATGAAATTTCATACAGAATATGTTTTATTTATTACTATCCTAGAAACACTCTATTCATAAACACACAGAAATTCAATCAAGTAAGTTACAATCTATTGCTGTATTAAAAGAATTTAGTAAACCCAGAAAGAAATATTATTTGCATACAGTTTGATCTTCCTGGATACCCATTTCCTCATTACTTAATTATGGCCTTATTCTCTTCTTTTTCCCCCCAGTCTCATTTTTGTCATCCAGGTAGTAGCACCAGTACCTTGGAGATCCAGTTACAAAGCCAAATGCAGTCATCATTAATTTGGCAATAAATTCTATTCAATAGCACCAAGTGAACAACTCATTTCTATGTACCTCCCAAACTTCATTTACTTCACACTAACATAAGAATTATGGTTTCTTCTACAAATCACACTATGGAACAGTGATGTTAATGATCACATGCACTGAAGCTGCCACCGTCAAATAAATATGGGCAAGGCAATTTTTGCTTAAAACAATTAAAATGAAGTAATTTTAAGCCTAGACAAAACAAAGCTGGAAACTACATCAACTAAGTCTCCACAAAACTTTCCTGTGTATTATATATTTAAAATTTTTCATTCTAAGCATAAGCACTGCCTGAAATATCAACACAAAAAGTCAACAACACATCTAATTTTTCTGATAACAGTGGAAATTTTGACACTGGAGAAGATGTATCCGAAATATGTCCTGGCTTCTGTAGTCATAAGAGGAAGAGGGAGACAAGAGTGTTACCTCCCCATCAATCAGAACCAGGCATTAGGATATCAGGACAGGAAATCAAGACAGTTCTTCATAGTAGAGTAGGAAAGAGTAGGAGCCATGACATACGACAAACACAGTGCATGAAGCCCATGTGAGGATCGCAGTCCTGCCTCAAAGACCAGCAATGTCAGGCCACCCTTGTACCTCATCTCCTGGATGGTTGCAACATCCCAGGTTTCTCAGTTTCTACTCCAGCTCTCCCCACAAAGCTAATTTAGCCTGGAAGCTGCTTCATAAAGGTACGCTGCATCCCATGCTGATCCCACATACATGCAGGCAGTAGCCCCAAGCTTTTCGTACCTTAGCCTGGCTAATCCCATTGTCCTTCAGACTTGATCATTTCTCCAGGTCAAAAGTATCATGCCCCTGCTTCTTTCAGATATTTTTTTGTGTGGGTCACAGGGTACGAAGGTAGATATGTATGTCTGAAGGTAAGGTTAGGACAGGTCAAAGGAAAGAAGGTCTTGGGGAGTGGAGGGAAAATGCAAATACATTCTTCAAAGCTAAGTAAGATTAGGGACCTGGCATTATATCCTTTTTTAAGTTCAACATCCTCTGAAATCAGCTCAGAAAACATTTTTCCCCTCAACTTCTATCACACCTCTTTTAAAAACTCATTGCTTTCCAGCACTCTCCAGGAATTAGTTCAGCTTTCCCACAGTGCTCCACAAAATTCAACTAGATTTTCAGAAAAACAAACCCAAATTCTTTGCCTGTAATGAACTAATCCAATTAAGGCTTTGTGTCAGGCTGAAGCAAATGAAAGATTAATATAATCACTTTTTTTTCTCACTCAAAAATTATTAGCATGTACTGAAAAGTTGAAATATTCTAACGCCTAGAAACACATTTGCTCTGTCAACACATATCAATATGTACTAATGTAAGAATTATAACAAGAAGAAAATACTAAATATTTTAGGGGAACTGTGGAATGAAGAAGAGGGTTTCATCAGGAAGAATTTTTTTTTAATATATGAATAATACTTCTAGAAAATGTGGCCTTCCTACTCTGTGGAACAGCAAAGAGAATTACTTCATGAAACTAAAACGACATAGGACCATTATTCAAGAGGATATGAGGCTATTCAGCTCTGATGCATAGTACAGAGGCTAAACATATTCCACCACACCTTAAGAACACAGAGAAAAATAAACACTATACAACAGTTACATTTTTGACAATATGACTTAAAATTTCCAGCAAGTACTGGATCTCATTAGAACAGTTTGGTCTCCATAAGATGTAGCTTACTGTGCAGCACAAATCCTAGGAGAAAAAGGGGTTGGACCCAATCCCCAGCATAAAGCCTTGGATGCCAAAAGACGAGGGCAGCAGGTTAGGTTCTCCCAGGAGCAGCCCTGCACGGAGCACAGGCTTGCTATGCAATGTACAGGGAGAATCAGACATCCAAAAATGAGATCCAGAAAAATCAGTTTCTGAGAACACAGGTGCTCAAGACAGGAGGTACTGAGGACAACTATTCCCTCCTTAGCAAGCCAAGGTACCAGTTACTGCCAGCTGTCCCTTGGAGTGAAGGTAACAGTGCCATCCATACCCCATGCATGCATACTCCACACAGGCAGAAAGTCATATCCAAAACCTGCCTTCAACAGTTTTAGCTTGGGCTTAGCATCCTTGAGGTAACCACCCTCAACTCAGTGACAATGCAAAAGGACAAGACGAGAAAATTAAGTTTTTGCTGTTGGCAATACACACATTTCACTTGAACATTCATTAGAGTAGCGACTGGAACCCGTGTTCTTCCCAGACAGCGCATCCACCTCAAAGCCATGCAGCCACTCCTACTCTCTAAATCTTTGAAATGCTACTGCACTAACTTTTGGCCCAGATGGTGGGCCACCGAACACCACAACGTCTGAGGTCCTTCAAGGATGTCATCTTTTACATTCCAAGAAAAACAGTAGCATAATTACCATACCACAAGCAGTACTGCTCTAAAAAATAATAAACAATCCAGGCACACAATACTGAGGCTCATGGTTTCAAGACGTGAATCAATAGCTCCTCACACATGAAAAGAGAAGGAACCAGTGAAGACAGGAAGGCTTTGCCATGCACTGTGCTTTCATGCCTGTAACTCACCAACCCCAGTGTTCTCAGCACTGAAGGGGTACCCAAGTCCCTCTAGAATGATCACATTTTCCTCCAGATCAGTGGTCATCCAAGATGCTGGCAACTTAAGGGTAAATCCTCTGATACACATTAAAAATAACTTTTTTGTTGGCCTTTTGTTTATCTAGCTGCATTCCCTGAACCACTTCACCTCTGAGAAGAAAAAGAGGAAGATCAACACTGGGGAAAAATGCATCAGACAGGACTGAGGCCAGACCGCTTCTTTCAGCAACATCCCTGGGTTAATATCATGGTGAACCTACAGCAACGGCATATACCAACAACTTAAAGACATATATTATCCCCATTTTATACAGAACAGGCTGGAACAATTTTCATATTATCTAAGAGTAAAACTCCTATCACTTTCTATAAGAGCACAGCTGGACCAAATGTTGACAGTTAAAAAAACCCCCACAACTTGAACACAAAACCAAGGAAAAGTCTGCCAATATATCATCTTCGTATTTATATTATTTCAGTTTTGCTGCAACCAACATTACATAAAAACAGAGATTGTTCCTTTTTTCAAGGAGACATTTCAGGGAAGGCTGTCCTGAAGTTGGTTCTGCTTGTCAGTATTTCTTAAAAATTAAAGGGCAGGGTAACCCATCAGGGTAAAAAAAAGTGCATTTTAAAACACATGCAAAAAAATGAATTCTTTGATACTTTATGGTCAAACATCTGCTAAACTACTACTTTCCTTCAATTATGGGATTCTCAAAGCAGCAATTATATCTATTTTCCTCAGAATTTGGGGGATATAATCAGTAGTACCAGAAATCAGCACAGTCTCTCTATATATATCTATGTTTTGCCAATGTTGAAACACTGAAAATGAGACAGACATTGACTAAATATGGTAAATCTCCAGTTTTCCAGCTCCCAAAACTGAGCACTTTCTAACATTCAATCCTGTTTGTTACCTTGGAATCCATTTCTTCAAGGTGGTGACCATTTTCAGTTTCTGCTGATTTCTGGAAATCCAGGTCACTCTGTTTCATCTTTCTTCTCTTCCTGTCACTAAAATGGGCAGTAAAGTCACTCCCTCCTTGTAAGGAGATCAAAGGAAGTGAAAACTTTCTCTTTGACCCAACACCCTCACATCTTGGAATACACTGAGAGGGAGAACATTAGGACTTTTTCCTCTTCAATAGAAAAATCTAACCTTTTCTGTACTCTTCTTTTTTGCTGTGTAAATCAGATGGAATCTGGGAACTTGACATCCTGGCATATTTCCCAGTCATGAAGAAGAAAGTAGAATTTATCCACAAGATCACAAGGTACTGAAAAACCTCCTGCACATCATCCAACTGTTCTGTATCTGAGCCAAAGTGGGCAAATCTCACTAAATAAAATAAATGAGGAAAGCTCTGTGCACATCCCAATAGGGTTTCAACACCATAGGCATGAGTTAGACAGAAGATCTGCAGCAAGGGACACTCCTGGTATCCTGGAGTCAATGTTGGCTTGGACTTCACAGCTAAAATACTGCTACTGTTTAGGGCTTCCTCTTGCTACTCTGAAGGATTGCAGATTTTTTTCCACACTTGCATGGTGTATGCTGAAATG
This sequence comes from Climacteris rufus, assembly GCA_013398175.1. Lineage (NCBI taxonomy): Eukaryota > Metazoa > Chordata > Aves > Passeriformes > Climacteridae > Climacteris > Climacteris rufus. Next base: position 873,190 of record VZRZ01006256.1, on the reverse strand, counting down.
GAAAGTAAGCAACCTCAGCATGTGCTCTGGTCATTGGGTCACTCCTAGGAAACACTGGTTTGAATTTCCATGGACAGAAGGGAAAATAAACCCTGAACTTCCAACCTCCAAAGCCAGGTTTCTAATTGCTGTTAGGCTATTGTCATATTAATGGAGAGCCCTCCAGAGCACTAGCTCTGGGAGCTGAGCTCTAGGAGGAGCTCAAAGGGAACCAAAAGCCACCAAGTCCAGCACAAAGTTTTAAGTTTCTGCCAATTTTCTTAGCTTCTCAGGTCACAAGCGTGGGGCCAAATCATGGGAAGGCAGGAATACAGGACATAACTGAGAAGATGAAAAAGCAAGAAATGGTCTCGTACCTCCTGCTGGTATGTGGGAGCCAGCCCCTGTCATCTTAACCCCATCCCTAGACCTTAAAATACAAAAAGTCCAGCCAGTGCTGTCCTTCGGCTCTAAGCAGGAGTCAGTAGTGTCAAGGAAGCGATCTGTTTGGGCTATACAGAGACAGTGGTCTGTAAACTAAGGGGTCTGAAGCACAGCCTCTTAAGAACACTGATTTAAAACAGAATAACTATCAAGCTAATACCAAACAACTTCAGGGATCATCTGCACAGTCCACTTTAAAGGCAGCTGAGAAGGAACTGAAGAATCATCATAGAGTCAACATCTGAAGGACAGTCCTCAGCCTCTAACACATCCCTCTGCCAAAGCTCAGTACAGCAGCAGTAGATCTCCCTAGTTTGATCCCATGCAACCACAGTAGTGTAATGACAGGGTAAATGGCATCAGGCCTCTCATACTGGGTTGCATTCTTTTGATTACAGGAAGACTCACACTCCCACAGCTTCTTGGCTAAAACAAGATCTATCAGAACTGCTGATAATCCCTCACGGAGGGAAATTGTTCAGCTATTTCTGATGCTATTTAGGGCAGCCTTCTATCTCCTTTTCTTAGGAATAAGGCATTGTGACAATCCTCAGAAGTGATAAGGCAATGGTTTCAATAGTATTCCACGCTAGGGCTGAGTGAGAGTTTTAGGACAGGCACTTTCCTGAGTAGCACACCTTCCACTTCCCTTGCCTGGAGAGGCTGGTGATGAGCGGCTCTTATCAGACATTTCTGTCAGCCAGGAAGATGGTCCAGTGATCAAAAGAATAAGAGCCAAGAGCTCACCAGGGACCAGCTACCCCACATAACCTTCTCAAGCACAAAAACCTGTCACAGCTTGCACAGAGCATGATGAGACCAGCAGAAATCAGAACAGGCACAAACAGTAACAGAGTCAGAAGGTAAGTAAATTAATCAAAATTATTCCACTAAGTGTGAGAAACTGTCCACTCTTTTGTAGGAGATCTCATTGCCATGAAGCCTTCTAGCACCAACACATACATCTCTTCAGAAACATGGCAGATCTCAGAAGAAAGCAAAATTGTCAGAGAGAATAATGTGGGGTTTTTGAACATTTCTCAGTATAAACCAGCACTGGATAATACAATCTTATCTTTTAAGATATAGGATCTTTACACATGAAAAAGAAGGACACAATTAGCCTCTGTGAGCATTTTTAATATGTAAATTCAATATCCCTCTAAAAGAAAAAAGGCAAACCTAGTAGTAAAACCAAGAAAGTGCAAATAACTATACAGCTAAGAAAGAGAAGTGAAAAACAGACTTCTCAGGATGTGAAGATGTTTGCCAAAATTAAATTGCAGGTTCTCTTTGCAGGTTCAGCAACAGTTGCTAAACACCAAAAAAGACCTTTTAATTTTAGCCTCCTTTTTAGGAAGCTTGGAATAGGACTGAAAAGGATACAAAGTAAGTTGTAGGCATAAACTTTGCTGTAAATATTCTCCTATCAAAGCACTAAACCTTGCACACATCATGGGACAGACAGATATTAATGGGTTTAGTTGCTTTGCATTTTAGGCATGTGTTTAGCTTAATATGTCAGAACTATATCAGATAAAATTTACAACAGCAATTTTGCAAACCAAGCATGATTTATTCCAAGCATATCTTAAACTACCCAGTTTTATTTGTTGCATTTTGAAGTTATATATTTTTTCTAAACAAAACAGCTTTTACATGTTGTTTCATTTCAAACAGAAAGCTCACTATCACAAAAATTTACAATTCATAAAAAAATTACGAGTATCATGTTACCTTTTATTTCCTAAACTAAATTTATTTTCTCATGAAGGAATACAAATGCTTTTGAAGTGGTCTAGGAGTAAGTATATTGTTTTTTATGGAGAGCAGTCATAGAAGAAGGTTATCACCTGGCCTTTAAATAACAATCCTGAAAGCCTCACATCAATATGTACAAAAAGAGAATCTTATAAATCATTTTGTTTGCAGGCGAGCTAATATTTTGGGGTTTAAAAGACCAGGATTTTGTTGAGCGAAGCCAATGGTTATTCTTGTTCCTGAAGTAACATATCACACGTGAGCAACTAAAAGGCAACACACAGTTCACTAACAGGTAAGTAACAAAGACTTTTCCAAGGTGAGCATGAGACAGGGAAGGGAAGGAAAGGACACACAGACATCAACTGCCACATTTAGCGAGGGGCTGGAACTCTCCAAGGTCAGCACAAGATACTGCTCCTTTTCCTGCTGTCTTGTTTTTTACTGCAGCGAAGGGCTGAGCTTGACAATATAGGGCACATCAAGAAAAGCAGAAATTATGTGTCAACTCGACACCCCATGGAAAACTTCTCTCCTAGCAACCACAATGGAGGACCAGAATCTTTGCAAATGAGGTTCAGCAGTGTTAAACAAAAGGGTATAGATTTAATGGAGAGTTCAGGAATCAACTCTAATTTTACAAGTCTGTCCAACCATATTAATATAAACTGCATCACTCACAATCGTGCCATACAGAAAAGTCCCAGGAAAATAGCACCTTGTTTTGAAGAACTACTACAACAAGATCAAAACCACAATTTGACCACTGAGAGCAGTTGTTAGGGGTACAATACAGTTTGGCATTAAAAAGCATGTGATATGTAATTCCAAAAGGAGGAGTTACCTTCTGGAGGAGTTGCAATACTGCTCCCAAGTCCCAGAATAGCAATACTGTGATTCCTTGGTTCCAACATCATTGCAAACTCTTCTCCTCTTTCCCAGTGTGGTACTTTCACAGGCTCCAGATGCACATTTTCCAGCCCATCTTTCTGCAGGGCACTGAACATATATTTGATGGCTGCCTCTAAGTTTTTTGAACCACTGAGTCTAGGTCCTATGGTGTCAGCAAAAACTGCTAATCTTTCATAGGATCTGTTCTGAGCCTTTCCATGAACAGCAAGATCAATAATAGCCTTAGCGATATTAGTATAGCCAGCTATCTCATTTTTAATGTCTTCAAATGATTTCGGGTCACTGCCATCTCTTCTCAAAGATTTCCCGGCATGCTCGTGCAATAAATTCATGAGAAATATTAAGAATAAGTACTTCATTTTTTTCTTGTTCTTCTTTTCCACAGATGGCCTGTTGGAGAGGCAAAAAGAAAAAAAAAGAAAATTTAAAAAAAATCATACACCTATCAGCAATACTTTTTGTTGTTTGGATTGGCAGACAGAAACGAAATGAAAAGAAATGAGTTTATCATGAAAATGCTTTGATCAAAACTAGCAGGAAAGTAAACTCAACTTGAAGACAGAGTTATTGAAAGCAAATGAAAAAGATACTTAGACCACTGGACACAATCTTTGTTGTGGTCTTTAGAAATATCCTTGGAATGCTGCATCTCTTTAAATAAACACATTCTGCAATGAATCAAAATCCAGGGCTGCTCCCATCCAGGAGGAGCTTTGTATCTCCTTCCTGTTAGAAGCAGGATTTTCCAGAAGTGCCCAATCAAATGTCTCTACACAAAACACCCAGACAAAAGCTTTTCTTAAACCATTCATAAATAAAAGTTCTTCTTAGTCTCCATCTTCATAATCAGGAAAGCAACTTCTATTGTACTAAAAAGATGCATGAGCGATTTAGATCCAATGCCTCCATGTCCTGGTTTCACTAGGACAGAGATCATTTTCTGTTTAGTAGCTGGTACAGTGTTGTGTTTTGGATTTAATGTAAGAGCAACATTGATAACACACTGATGTTTTGGTTGTTGCTAAGTAGTGCTTACCCTGAGTCAAGGACTTTCCAGTGTCTCGTGCTTTGCCAGTGAGGAGCTGCACAAGAAGCTGGGAGGGAGCACAGCCAGGACAGCTGACCCAAACTGGCCTAAGGGATATTCCATACCAAGTTCAGTAATCAAACTGGGGCAGTTGACTGGAAAGGGCTGATCACTGCTCAGGGAAAGGCTGGGCATTGATCAGCAGGTGGTAAGCAATTGGATTGTGCATATTTTTCTAAGGTTTTACTTATTGTTTTTATTATCATCATAATTATTATAATACTTTACTTACTTTCACCTACTGAACTGTTCTTATCTGAAGTCATGAGGTTTTGTACCTCTTTTTCTGTGTCTTCTTCTTTTATCACTGAGGAATGGGAGGGGGACTGAATCTGTGTCTGTATATTACTTAGTTATATCCCCTGGGGTTCAATCATGCCAGAGTATTAACAAACTTTCTTTGGATCCTCTTCTCTCTTTCAGGGCTTTATCCCACATGACTTATCTCAAGCAGATCTTTGAAGAGGTGAAAGTCTTCTCTCTTGAAGCCCGGTGCTGTGATCTTGCTTTTTGATCTCCTCCTAGTATCCTGAACTCCATTATCTCATGGACACTGCAGCCAAGGCAGCTTCTGACCTTGATACCACAACCAGTCCTTCTCTGTTTCTATGAAGTCCATCACAGCACCTTTCCTTGATGGCTTCTCTATAACCTGTGTCAGGCACCTCCTGGACTGCTTATAACCTGCTGTGATGACCCTCTAGCAGATACTGGGATGGTTAAAGTACACCATGAGCAACAAGGCCTGTGAATGAGAAGCTACTTCTAGCTGTCAAGGCCTCATCTACTCGTGTTTCCTGATCAGGTGGCTTATAGCACACACGTACTACAGAGTCACCCATATTGGTCTGCTCTTTAATCCTTATCCCCAGGCTCCCAGTTGGTTCATAATCCATCCCCAGGCAGAACTCCAAGCACTACAGCTGTCCTCTCACATTAAAGGGCAACTCCATCTCCTTTCCACTCTGTCCTTCCTAAAGGGCATATATCCACCCATTGCAGTCATGTGAGCTATCCCTCCACATCCACATGATCCCAACAAGATCACAGTCTTGCAACTGCACATAGAACTCTAACTTCTTGATTTATTTCCCATGTTGTATATAATAGTGTACAGGCACTTAGAAGCATAGATTTGTCAACGGAAACAGAAGAGGCAACCCACAACATCTATGATCAGCTCCCAAAAAGTGGGGATAACCCACGGGGCATGCACCCATAAGATGCCATCTGAAATACTGGCTGTGCAATGCAGAAATAAGACACAGAAAGAGTCCAAGTACTAACTACAATTCTAAGATCCATAAACCACCAGAATTCAGTCACAAACAAACAAAAGCCCCCCCATACCCACAAAAAACACTCATGCAAACATCTTGGAGCCACCAAGCCTAGCTCATATGATAGCCAACACAAACTGCCAGCCTTCCGTAGGCCTTTATGGGTCTTTTCACAGACAGCAATTTAAACAATAGCTTTAGCAATAGAAGAATATTAAGCTATTGTCCTTAATTTTTCAAATGTCCCCTAAGCTTGAGATCAAGGAAGTATGCATCATTTTTGTAAAAGAACAACAAAAATCATCTATGATTTCATCTATGAATGATGAATCTGTCACAAAGACTTTGTCTCTCTCTGTGAGACAGACAGGGCAAAGGTCTTACACAACCAGCAGCACAAGTTGTGGGTTATCTCAGGACACTGCCTGAGAACTGCAAAAGGCTTTTCATAGTCTGAGTTACTGTTTATTTGTGGTTACACTACACAGAGGGTATTGGTATATTTTTATTGCTATGCTCTGCACTTTCCCCATGTACTTTCCCTTTGGACCAGTTAATTACACACTCATAGACATCCTCTGCTTGAGACATCAGTAATTGTCTCAAGATGACCGTGCTCATTCCCTGATTTTTGCCAAGTTCATCATGCACAAAGAAGCAAGCAATATGGATAAGTGCTGCATGGAGTAAGACAACAACTTTGTAGTCTTAGTTTCAAAAACTTAAGATTTGGGGTTTTGTTTGTTTAAGAGTTTGCAAAATCTACCAGACAAAGCTGATACACTTAAGCTCTTACACAGAAAACAGAGGGATTGTTTAACCAGCACTGGCCACCTTAAAGAGCCCTCACCTACCAACTTTATGCTTTTTTTTCAATGGAGAAATGCAACCGCAGTTATCACATTTCCCTTAACTAAGAAATGCTTTCTTTGTTCTTCCTGGCCTCATTCAAAACCAGCAGCATCCTCACTCCAAAGGCTGCCCAAAGGACCTGCACTTAAGAGATTTACTTCTTCCAGGAATTTCCAACTGAACACTGATAACAGACATGTTTCCACAACTGGCGGATGTAACACACTTCTGCCTTGCACAGCACTTCACTGCCTACCAACGCATTGTAAGAGGATCATAACTGAATTCAAACGCTGGTAAAGAACACAAAAATAGGAATGTAATTTATTGTGCTTTCCTTGAATAGTCCAGCATAATCTGTTGAAAAGCAGCTATCAGAAATATTTCCCTGCTAGGTAAAATAACAATACAGAGTCCACTACAGGAATCGCTCCACTGCTAATCCAGGGAAACAATCACACATCTGTTGCCCCAGTCTCTGCAACTTTATCGCCCCAGTGAATCATCTAGCAAAGGAGATTACTCATTTTTGCACATCTAACTAGTTAAGAGGCATCAAATGTACATCACAGAGCCAGCCAAATTAATAAAAAACAATAGGACAGTCAAAATTGTTCAATGCATTTAATTGTTCATGAAGCAGAAAGAGAGCATCCAGTCATGGTAGTACCTGAATCCATACACAGAAAGAAGGGAATGGTCTGAATATAGTTCACAGAAAGAGAGATTTCTCCCTGCAAAATCCTAGCAGAACATTTCAAAGGGAAAGTCTGGTGTGAGGAAGACCAAGTTAGGAAGCACTTAAACAAACTGTACATATATAAATCCATGGGGCCTCATGGGTTGCACCCACAAATACTGAGAGCTGTCTGATGCCATTGTGAGGTCACTCAATTATATTTAGGTCATGTCACTCCTACCTTTGAGAAGTATAAGAAGTAAGATGTGGGGATCCACAGACCAGTCAGCCTCACATCAAGCTCTGGCAAGTGGACAGGAGAAAAATCCTGGAAATTATTTCTGCACATATGAAGGACAAGAGGTGACTCAGAATAGTTAGCATGGATTTACCAAGGGGAAATTGCAAAATCAACATGATAGTCTTCTAGGACAAAATTGCTGGCTTGGTAGATGAGGACAGAGCAGTGGATATTATTACCCTTGATATTACTATGGCAGTTGACAGTCTCTCTAAAGGTCTCAGGGAAGATGATGAAATATAGGCAGGACGAGCAGACAATGAGGTGGATTGAAATCAACTGAACAACCAAAGAGGATTTTGGTTGTGTGACATTGAGTTAGCAGATAGTAGCTAGTGCTGTTCCCTAAAAGTCCATACCTGGCCCAGAACTCTTATAAATATCCATTAATAATCTGGAGGCTTGGACAGAGTACACCCTCAACAGACTTACAGATGATAGGAAGGTTGGGAGAAGTGGCTGTGTACATGATGGTTGCATGGGGAAACAGGCAGGCAGGAACCTTATGAAGTTCAAGAAGTCCTGCAGCTGGGGAGGACTAACCCCCATGCACGGAGAAAGGCTGGGGACACCCAGGAGTTGGCAGACAAGGAGCCACCAACACCTCATGTTTGCAAAGACCAACAGTCTGATGGGCTGCACATTAGCAGTGTTGCCAGCAGGTGGAGAGGTCATCGTTCCCCTCTAGTCAGCATTACTGAAGCCACACCTGGATTATTTCTTCATTTCTGATCTTCCCAGTACGAGAGGACAGGGACACCAGAGAGAGTGCAACAAAGAGCCACAAAGATGATTAAGGGACTGGAGTATCTATCCCATGAAGAGAGGCTGAGAAAGTTATGACTGTTCAGTTGGGAGAAGAAAAGACTCAGGGAGGGATTCATTAGTGGGTATAAATATCTGATGGGAAGGAACAATGAAGACAGAGCCTCGCTCTTTCCAGTAGTGTCCACTAACAGACCGAGAAGTGGAAACAAATTGGAACACATGAAATTCCATTTCAACACAAGAATGCACCTTTTTTTTTTGTTTGAGGGTGAGGGTGGTCAAACAGTGGAAGAGGTTGCCCGGAGAGGTTGTGAAGTGTTCATACAGGGCCTGGACAACCTGCTGCAGCTGACCCTGCTTAAACAGGCAGTTTGGACTAGAGCTCAAAAGATGTCTTTCAAACTAAATCTGTGATTCAGAATATGAAAGGAGACTATAAGACACAAGCTGAAAGGATTTAAAAAAATCAAGGGAGAAAGGTTCTAGGCATGCAGAAGAAAAAGAGAAATTAAAGGCAGAAAACAAGTCTTTTCCAGTTCAAATTAGTATGAAAGAGAATGGAATGTACAGCACAATACTAAGCTGGTGGTGCAGAGGGGTCAGAAGATACATTTAATAGCATCTCTACTTTAAGCATGCTCCTACCTATTGTCTGGTCCATTTGTCTGTAGCTAACTGCTGACTTCGATGCTAAAGGGCAAGCTCATCAGGATCTTCATCTTTTAATGGTGTCCTTATATAAAAGAAGAGCACACCCAATCTTTAACCAGGCTAACTGGTGTTACTACCATTAAAATCATTACAATAGAAATTACTTACATTTTACAGATGGAAAAGAATGAGAGAAAGAGGACAAAATAATGTCTCAGATGAGAACACTGTCTACAGCAATCAGATAACAGAAAGGGGAACAGAGGGCATAAAAACAGGATAAACAAAGCTAGAGCACTGCTTCGTCTCCAGTGTGGCAAAGTTTTCCCAAAATCCCAGTTGAAAATACAGACAAAAGGATACTGAGAGTTCACAGGACTCATGGTAATGGGAAATGAGGACTGAAAACAATAAACTGAGGATATTAACCACTTAATTGCTAGAGATCTGCAGAGTATCTATCAGTTTCCTAACCACCATTTGATTTTCCTCCAGGGAATGCAGGAAATCTTGAAATCACACGGTGGTTTTGATGACATGAGAACAGACTGAAAAGCCCCAGGGTAACAAACTCACATGCTGCAGAGTGATGTCTGATACATTTAATGGCATTGGAAAAAAGTTTGTTGTGACAGCTGTAGAGTAGAATGACTGGAAGGCTAGGTGAACTTGCAAAATGAGGAGGAGATTTCTGCCTAAAAATAAAGTCATAGAGTTCTTCCATCACTTACAAAGATAAGGAGGAAGGGTGGATGGGGAAGAAGACAAGCTTTACGATGTTGAAGAGTGAACCAGAAAAGCAGACATTCCTCAAAGACTGCTTTTCCAGAATTGTTCTAATTCCTTGTTTGGGAGAACATTTAATCAGTTGGAAAATCTTGGGTTTGGGAAAACACACAGTCAAAGCTACCATTTACATTACAAAGTCCTTAAAATTAGCCTTTTTACATCTAAACCTATGGTAAGGAAGAGTACAACACAACATGGATATAAGGCTTTGGATAATCTTATTATTTGGACCAAATAGTCTAAAACACCAACGGAAACACCCGAAGTGTTTTACCAACTTCAGAACTATTCTGATTTGCTACAAGTGAAGATACATACTGAAATCCTTGAAAAGATAAGTGTGACCTGTGACCATACAGGCTCAAGTAGTGATATTGACTTATGCAGACAGAATAGGCAGTGAGAAGTTTAAAGAACTGTAAAAATTAAGACTGAGAATGTCCAAACATTCCAAGAGACACTGCAGTCATAGCTCCCCATTTGGCAGAAGTTCATACCCTATTTATAGTCATTATGGGGGAAGTACTATAGCTTAACTTAGGAAAGAGGCAGCAGAAGGAGCCACTCTTCCCTCCTTCACCTCCAAGCCTCAGTAGAGCATAGACTACCCTGATATAATCTCATTCAGTAGCTGCTGCTAAAACAGATGGCAATAATCCTGAAGAATCACACTGTAATCCATGTGCAGAGTACTGTATCAGCAAAGATACAGAACCAACCAGTCAGCTACTTCTCTAAGAAGCAGTGGTGGCTGAGAGAAAAAATTAAGTTAACAATAACACAAAAACCCAAAACCACTGAAAATGCCTCAGCCACACAGCAGCTGATATTATTCTTTTTAATAAGCATGCAAAATACAAAGAGTTCTCAAAAGGGAGTACATTATCTTTTCAGAGGCAAAAGACAGGCAAGACTCAGTGGGACTTTTAAATGAGAACCAAAGAGAACAGAAATGTTTAATGAATGGAAGGTAGTTAGGAAACAATGACACCAAAATACAGTGTTGTTCATATTACAATAAATGCCAGAGTACATAAAGACAGCTGATAGTGTTGAAAGAACTGAGGGGAGAAAATTATTTTGGACAATTAAATCAACACATACAAGAATAGTGCTGCAATTATTCTACCCGGTATTCTTATGCTCAACTTCCTTCAAGTCCACAAGTATCGCCCTAGTGTAAAAAGCAAGACAGGTATCTTGTATCTTTTCACAAAATTAATACGTTACTGAGACATAAACTCTTCAGAATTGCATATTTTTCTGTCATCCTTTCCTACAGGTGAAAAGCACTGCCTTTTTATTGAAGCAACATAACCACAGAACTCTTCTCTTACAACCCATTCTGTACTTTCTGTATGTTCTTATCTGAGGAGTTGAATTAGGCTATGGAAAAGAGTAAAGCACCCAAAAGAGAGAAACAAGAAGCCATAAATTAATGAGCACCAAAGACAAGAATTGCCATCAAGGCCCAATACTTAAACTTCTATCGCCCTAATTTCTAAACTAAGTTTCTTTCTGAAAACATATTTAACAAGACATCTTATATTCTGTATTAAGTTAAATTATTCCCATGAATCTGATGTTAAATACTTTCTTTCTGAGTTTTTATTGAAAGACTAGCAGCCTGCATTCAGCCAAATGATGAAACCTATCTTCCTACCAGGAGAAAGCCTATGACAGAAGGTACGAGCCATAAGCAAATGATCAATCCATATCTCTGGATAGCAAAAGCTGCTACAAATCATGGACAGACATTGTAACAGGAGCAAAACAAGTTTTGTTAATGACAGTCAGTACAAGTTTTGTTAATGACTGTCAAAAGTTGGTCAGCCACTCCTGTGAAAGCCAAAAGGAATCACACTGCCATGCATCTGGCACTGACAGGCCCCTCTTGGTGCCCCTCTAAGCAGCATTCCAGCAGAAGGCTGTTCAATCCTACAGAATGTGTGTATGCTCCAGATTTTGGCCAGAAAATACAAATACTTTGAGTTTCTCCTTACAGCAATTAAATCTCAGTTTTAAAGGTGACTACATCCTACACTACTAAGGGTCGGGACATTTCCCCAAAATGAACCACCAAATTGAGCAACCTTAGTTACCAATTATGGAATGCATAATGGGAGTGCAACAGGCTAAGTTTTCTAATGAATTTTAACAAAAATCACACAAGATATTATATATTATATATTATGTATTATGTATTATGTATTATGTATTATGTATTATGTATTATGTATTATGTATTATATAATAAACAGATAATAGATAATATATTCCTTTCCAGAATTAGAAACTTATAAGTTAAATTCTTAGCATTTTCATATATGATAAGAATAATATGCCTGTATGAGCACACACCTACAAAACACCTTTTGCTTTGTATATGGAACAAAATTTTTCATTTTAAGTCAACAAGTTCAGAGAAAAGTTATGCACACTAAACACTTCAAAGAAAAAGACCTAAAGAGGGAAATACCAACATTTTCAAAAGTATCCAAACATTTTAGCTACTTCCCTCCATACATGTACAAACCCAAGGTTCAGACTCTAGGTAGGACCATAATTCCAAATTAAGTCACTAATCATTCAGCAATGCTGAATATAAGATATTTAAGAATATTACTAAACAAAATTTCCAGATTAAAATAACTTTTTTGAATATATTTTTCGTTTGTCAGTTTTTTTCACACAGTCTTTCTCTACAGTCACAAGAAAAGGTAAGTTGCTCATACTGCTACAGTAAACAGCATTCAAGTGGTTTTGTGAAGCTGAGAAATCTGGTTAACATATTGACTTGTTAAGAACTTATATTTTAGTCTTTCACCTCCTTATTGTAGGATACATGCACGGAATCTTCCCTTTCCAGAACAACAAAGGATGAATTTGTAAATACAATTATATGAAAATTATATGAAAAAATGCAGGATCAAGATTTTCTCATGACAATAGACAGAAAAATTATCTTTATGATGCACGCATTTCTTTACTTATATTAAGGGTGGGAAAGGATATTCATCTCAATGAGATACATTATGAGTATGTCATTTGGGATTTCATCACATTCACTAGAGCATAATACTGGTACTCAAATATCACACTGTATTCCAACATATCAGCATCAGAAACAAGCTGCTACAGTTCAGTGGCAATGTACAATTGGGGCCACCATTCCACTGCAGACTGCACCGAAATGTGAAGCGAAAACAAAAAAGCTTAAAAAGCTCAAATGTAACAGACTGCTCGCAAGATAAATACACTTTCCTTAAAGAGCTTGAGAGAAATCTGGTTTTCAGCCAATTCTGAAAAACAAATTAGCAAAACCAGACCTTTTTCTGATGTGGAAGAAAGCTCCAACACCACTTTTTCATCAAAGCTACTCCAGACACAGCACACATTTGATCATGGAGGACAACAGTTACCACGCATAAGGGAGTTCTGATTTTGCATTTAACTTCTAATTACTTTTTACTGCCATTTAAAAGACAAAAATTATCAAACCATTTTGCTATTGCAGGACAAAAAAAAAGTCAGGTCTGAAAACAGATATATCGGTATTAATTTTTTTTTTATTTCAAGCAATGTTCAATGCATCCCTGTTATCATCAGGGTCCCCAGTGCTATCCACTACATAGACACACTGAGAGAAACATGCCTTACAACTACAGACAAAATGAACAAGCAGTTGGAAGAGGAGGGACACAGAAGTGTCATCTCCAAGTAATTCAGCTGCCACATGAAAGACACTTCAATTAGCATAACTCAGCCCCTTTCTTCTCACACTACCAAGAGGAGATGGCCAAAAGCTTGCTGCAATGAAGCAAATGGTCATGTTACAAAAAGTCAACTGGAAATCAAAGTGAAAAAAAAACAACAAAAAAACAACAACAAACCCAACAAAAATCACAATTAACCCCCCCAAAATATACCACAGAGTAAATACACTAGTTATATAGAGAGGACAGCAACAGAATGTGATCAACCCTCTCTCTGCAAATGTTAAGATACATCCCTGACTTTGCACTGACATGATCCTGACACTGTACCTGAACAATAATACTCAGAGATTAGATTACGCCAAGAAAGTATGGGAGGAAACAAAATAGACAGGAGTTTCCTCCTAGATCTTAAATACTTCTGCACAGTTCAGATTGCTTAAGGCAAAACGAGCACAGAGGCACCAGCTCCCAAACTCCAGAGAGGTTTTTACCATGGCCATCTTTGAGAAAACCAACTCATCAGCACTGCCAAGAACACACCAGGTTCAGGCAAGTGACTGCACCTGAACTCAGGAAGCACACATGGACTTCAGCCAGAGTTCACAGCTTCACTTCCATACCCCCACTGCTCCTCCTATCCTTCTGCAATTGCAGGTGACAGCCACAAACTCCTCCTGGCTTTGCTGGACAAATTATGCCTGGTCCACAATAAAAAGTGAAACTATTTAGACACTCTTTAAATTGATCTTTAGATACAGTGCTATCAAACTGAGCAGGGAGCTCAGAGTATTAAGATATCTCTGGCTTTTATCCTACCTCCAAAACATCCTTCCACAAGCACAGCTTTGGGAACATGGCCTTAAAGTGTTTCTAGTTACAAGACCAACCACCAAGGATACAAAAGCTTGCAGAAACAAACTACTTGGAGCACTCTACTTTGATTTAGCTATAAATGTTGATTTTCAAACCCACATATTTGCCCAGTCATAACTGCATAAAACTCAGAGGGCTTTATCCACAGCATGAGTAAAGAGACTATCTGACATTTGGGACCCTGGTGTTACTAGTATGAATTAAAAATGAGCCACCGCATACTTCAGTAAATACAGATATTAAAAATGTCAGTCTCTTCAGTAATTAAACGCAATTCCAAGCTAAAATGGAACGGGTATTGGAGGATCACTTACACTTGGTTTCAATTTTATCAGATGTATCAGCTTGCAAGCAGAGGCAATTGATGAGATAGAGTTCACATGAAGTTAGTAATACTCCCTCATGCAGAAGCATTTTTTACTTTTTTCACGAAGTGCTGATCCTTACAGGATGATGATTTCACCACATGTGACTACACTAATGTTTTGGTTATGCTCCCTGAAGACAACTTCCCAGTTATCCATTGAAACAGATCTGACAGCAACAATAATCCTACATGCCTTAATCCATGTTTACCAACAAGTCCCACTTGTTGAGTTTAAACTACTTAGATATAAACACCTGGAGAGCAGGCAAGGTCAGCAGGAAGCCTACATTTCTCAGGTTTACTATCCTGTTTAATTCCTAGATTAAGGCTTTTTCTACAGCAGTTACCTTTTGCTTTCAGAAGAGCAGCTGAGTTTACACAGTTACCCACACTTGCAGCGATGCTTGCAGCAAACAGCCCAACTGTTACCACACCACAGCTGAAAATGTTTTCCAGGGAAAAAGCTCATTTTAGCTGACTTTCATCCTTCCTATGCCACCTGTCTGTAGGGACAAGAGATGTAAAGCAGCATGTTTCATTTTGATAATTTTGGGAGGTTGCATTAGACAGGTGCCTACTCTAATTATTATTTATCCAGTATGCATCTATTTTTCTTATTTAGAGTTTACATATTGATAAGCTCCCAACAGTTACTTTGATATAGGATTCTTCAAAGGAACTTTCCCATGCTCCCATTCCTGTCTTCGGCAGCTCATGTTTTGGATTTTCAGAGAAGTCACCATGGAATCATAGAATGGTTTGGGTTGGAAGACGTGAAAGTCACTCAGTCAAACCCCCCTGCAATAAGCTGGGTCAGCTTCAACTACATCAGGTTGTTCAGAGCCCAATTCAACTTGACCTTCAATGTTTCCAGGGATGGGGCATCTACCACGTCTCTGGACAACCTGTTCTAGAGTTTCATCACCCTCAGTGTAATACATTTCTCCTTTATTTCTAGTCAAATTCTCCTCTGTTTTAGTTTAAAGCCACTACCCCTTGTCCTATCACAAGAGGCCCTGTTAAAAAGTCTCTCTCCATATTTCTTATAAGCCTCTTTCATCACCAGGTTTGCTTGAACAGACCAAAACTGGACAACTACCAAGGAGCCTGGTACAATCCATCTGTATTGGATACATTGCATTTGCCTATGCCAGGTCTTTTAACAACTGTAGTGTACACCATAGAGTACTGCAAAACAAGATGTATCTGCTGACTTGGGTGGCATCAGTTGCTGGAAACAAGCACATCTATCCTCATTCAGTTACTCTCTGAAGGGCACCCAAAGAGATATTCCTGCTCACTACCACTCTTTCTGCAAGTTTTCAGCTATAAGACCCAAGTCCAAAATGACACACAAATCACAGACCCTAGCTGTTGTAGCAACGTATATTGAAATCAGTGTATGTGTATTTTACCAGGCTATGGACTGAGTGGGACCCAGATTTGGATCAGCTGTGGCTTAAATCCATCTAGATCCCAGCTACAATCATTCTGACCTTCAAATTGCCATTCATGTGCACCAGAACCTTGTCCATATGATCAGCAGCTGAGAACCAACCCATGAAAAACATTTTTGCTTTGTTTGTAGGAATTAATAATGAGCATTAGTACCAGGAGGTTACTGCCAAAGAGAAAATGAAGATGTACTACTCAAAGGAAGACTGGACTGCAGAAGGCCCTGCAGTCTGACGAACAGACAGCCCTGCTCCTTCCACCACCACTGCTACCTGGGTGACAACCACTGACCAAGACCCAACTGGGTGGCTGGGGTGCAAGACTCTGCAGTAGCTGCAGGTAAAATGGACAAGAGTAGTATCTCAGAGCCTGCACAGAATTTTCCAAGTCTATTCCTGAGACTTTTTTTCCTTCTCAAAACCCTCTACAGATTCTCAACTCAACAGCTCTTTCAAGACAACCAAACTGAACAAGTAATTAAAATCAAGTTGACTTTGTTTTCCTTCTTGGATATCTCACAGTGAATCACTGAGGTAGAAATTGTCTGCTCTGTGTATTTTTCAGCAGCACTGAACAGATTAACTGAGATTAGTAATGTACTTGTCTGCCTTACCTAGTTTTCATAGGAGAAAATATTAATAGCCCACTGCAGTATACAGAAACAATCTTATGGAATGATCATATGATCAATCTTAAAGAAATTAGTAACTTACAATTCTTTCTGCTTTCAAAGCAAAAAAGATTTTCATTAAACTAAAACTCCAAGAAGTGTTTCATAAGTTTTCAAAAGAGCACTTATGTTTTGTACAGGAGAACATGTCCAGAGAGGGAACTAGAAGATCAGCCCTGTGATTCAGAACAGTATAAATCAACAGAATCAGAAACCCTAATCTCAAAACCTGTGCAGAGTAGAAGGGGAAACCATTACAGATAAATCAAATTTCTGCTTCGCTCTGCAAATGTTACAGATGAAGTAGTGGATGCTTTCCCAATGGAGTGTATTGGCTCAGATCATATTTTAAGACCTCAAAAAAGATCATTTATTTCTCAAATTACTATTGGCACATGCATAATATTATATAAGCCCCTTCTGTGGGGCTACTTGAAACACAAAATTACTTTGGACTCACTTGTCTTAGGTAAACTCACAGTCAAGTGCCTTCTCTGAAAAAAAACTAACAAAAAATTAAAGGCACAGTACATCAGTGTGCATGTATCAAATGAAAGCTAGAAAAATTGGGGGAGGGCAGAAGAGTGGTCTCATTCCCTTTCATACAGAGTGTTCAAGAAGGAAATGTACTATCACTACATTTAAGTAAAAGATCAGTCACCTTAACCAGCAACTTGAGAAAATAAAGAAACCCCAAGTAACACACATAAACTTAAACCCAGAACTGTTTTCTCATATCAGTACTAAAACAGGATTTAAAAGGGTGACAGCAATTCTCACTTGTCCGAGCTGCTGCATCTGTGGGGTCACAAATCAGGCTTGGGCAAATCCTGAGCTTGCAGAAACTCTCACTGTTGTACTGAATGCATAATGGTCACTCAGGCAAGTTTAAAATAATCTTAGTTGTTTACAACTCTATGACATCAGAAATGTCTGTGATAGGTGACCTGAGGTTAACCTCCTCTTACTATAACATAAAGATCATTGATTTAAAATTTGTCTTAGAGAACTGAGATAAATTTGACTGATACTTTCCTTTTTTAAAACAGCATTAGTATTCTTTTAAGGTCAGGTTGTAATAAGATCACAGGTTTTTTGCCACAACTCTGATTGCAGTGCATAGTACAGTAAAACGTTTTGCCAAAATACATAAATAAATTTTTAGAGATGCATTTTAATCTATATATCTGTTCATTAGATATTTCTATCAAGTCTCTCTTTGCAGCAACAGCACCAAAGGAATTTCCACGTTTTTCTCTCAACCACTGTGGAGAAAATTCATAAAAGAGATGTATATTAATTAGACTTAAAAGAATCTGAGGAAATATTACTATTATTAATACTAGTATGGAAAAAAAAATCCAAATGAGCTGTGTGTCTGAATACTCTCCACTAAATTTAAAAAAAAAAAAGTAGATAGATAAATAAATAAAGTAAAAGCAAACCTCCCACCATTGATCCATTCTCTCTATATCAAAATCAGAAATCAGGTCTCTTGTAAGATCCAGATATACAAATTATCATTTTTTAAAACTGCAGGCTAACAAGGTTAACATTTCTCTCAAGGTGACAATACAATTTTTTCTTGTATTGTAAAACTGAAACCAAAAAGAGCAATGCATTCTTCACAGATTCTGTCAGAAATAGACTTAATGAAGTAATTGGCATTTAAGAGATTACAAATCCAAGCTAAAAATTCACTATTTCCACCACAGTGAAAATGTAAGTGACTTAGGGTCAACTGAAGAAAGAACTTACATTTATTGCACTACTTTGAGATTATAGCAGACACTTGGTAACAAAAACGTGAAAGATTACTGCAATGCAGTTCTTGACAGATAATATTTCCTGTCGAGACAGAACAGAAAGAACTGTAGAGCTTCAAGATTGTAATCATTTCGTACATTTCTACCCACAAAGTACTTCTTTAGGCAAAATATTTCACCCCTGCAGCTGCCGTCTCTTAGATGTACTGCCATCCTTCATCTTCATCCTCCCACAATCAGAAAGAAAGGAAGAAATGACAAGGCAAAGTTCTCAATCTTAAAACAAGGAAGTTTTGTACAATATAGCAGGAATAGATAAAAGAATCCCATGTGCATTATGAGTTTGTGCAATTATATCAACAATAAGATACTGTAAGTTGCTTCCTTTCTCAAACCAGCATTAAAGACATGCAGGCATTTGCAAACCTGTGTTAGAAAACAAATATGAATCTATATGAGTGTTTTCTAACAGATGTCTCTCAACAGGGGTCAATGCCTGGTTGTTCTTCCCCAGCCCAGATTTGCAATCTGTTCTTATCTGACTTAGTATCTCATTGTTTTGCTGTTCAAAAGAATTATACACATTTTAAACACCAAGAAACAAGACTGGGTAAGACAAAGGCTTTGTATGAATCTCTAAAGCTGTGGTGGCTTTGATCCAAGTTTATCTGCACAGACTTCGTCTCAAAGATAGAACTTTGGGTAAAGTAAAACAGATTACAAAGGACAACTGATAGATGCTATCCAAGATAGGGTGGATATGTCTAAGGGAATTAGATAAAATTTACAAGGAAACAAGGGTCATGAGAACTCTCATGCACATGGCAAGCTTTCTGGGGTTTCTTTGTGGAAATAAGTGTTTGAGATTTTACTAAAAATAATAATCTAATAGAAGGAGCACCAAACAAGACTGAAAGGTGATTTTAAGAACTGACAGTAGGTAAGCATGAGAAAGACTTAATCAAAGCTTTCATCCTTGCAGAAAATTAACCAGAACAAAATCAAGGCCAACTTTTGTCACCCTAACTTAAATCTTATGAATTTTCTCAAGCTAAAACAGAGAGATACATTATAGATATACAAAGATACAAGCAGTCATTTCATTTCAGCACAGGGAATCTGTTCTACAGCCATACCAAGTACTGCTTTCTAAGAAGAAACACTCACATAATCTCCTTTAATCAATAGATTACAGCACTCCTACAACAGTTCTGGAGAACTATCTCCAGAAACAGTAAAAACTAATCTAATTTTGAATAGAGTGAAAACAGGCAAAATTTTGAAAATTAAGGCTCACTTAACAAGACATTAGGATTTTAGGTGCCTTATGTGTACGGCACTGCCTGAGCAGGCGCTTCTGGTGCTCACCCAGCACTTAGTCAGGTCTTCAAAATACTGCAGTTTGAAGGAAGAAACAAGTAATTAATAAGCAGGCAGAATTCTTGTGCTTGTATTTTGAATTTGTTCTTTTGTAGTTCTGAGCAGACTTTAAACTTTGCAGATATAACCACTACATTCAAAAGGCTCCTTCGTATCTAATGCTTCCTTAATCAAATCTGATTCAGCCCAACTGAATTGAAATGTTTTTCATGTTTCTTTATATGTGTTTTTGATCTATTTTATGTATCATTTTTATAAGATTTCTATATTTGTCTTTTATGTATTTTAGTACTTCTATATAATATGTATATGCATATTCATGTATATAAAAATTGTAAATACATTTTTCAAAATGCTTCTCTTTTATACTTTTTGCTTTAAACTGAAAAAGGCAGTCTTTGAAGAATGAAGTCCTGTGAAGACAAACCTAATGGGTTATGAGAATTTCTTACTCTCAACCACTACACCACTTCACATGCTGGGACCTCTTCACTATGAGATGTGCCATCAAACATAATTAAATACCTAATGCACCTATCTGGTATTTACGGGATTTTTCTGTTTGTAGTGACATAGCTTTTGGTCAGTGACTACTGTCAACTTTGCTCATTTCAGGATCAGGACAGAGCATCATGCCTTGTCTAGCACTGACCATGCATCCCCCAAGCACTGTGTGACTGTCAGCTTCAACTTTGGGTCCATATTTATTTCTAAATTAAGAAGAACAAGAGGGTAAGCAAGGATTTCATGCCAATCACAGAATCACAAAATCAATTAGGTTGGAAAAGACCTCCAAGATCTTTGAGTCCAATCTCTGACTGAACCACCCCGTGTCAACCAGACCCTGGCACAAAGAGCCACGTCCAGTCTTCCCTTAAACAGCTACAGGGACGGTGAGTACACCATCTCCCTGGGCAGCCTGTTCCAATGTTTAATCACCCTTTCTGTGAAGAAAGTCCTCCAAACGTCCAATCTGACTCCCCTGGCACAGTTTTAGACTATGTTCACTTCTCCTTTCACTTGGTACCTGGGAAAAAAGGCTGACCCCCACCTTGGTAAAACCTCCTTTCAGGCAGTTTTAGAGAGCGATAAGGTCCCCAGGAGCCTCTTTTTCTCCAGGCTAAACACCCTCAACTCCCCCAGCTGCTCCTCACAGGACTTGTGCTCCAGACCCTCTACCAGCTCTGCTGCCCTTCTTTGGACACGCTCCAGCACCTCAGTGTCTTTTTTGTAGTGAGAAGCCCAGAACGGGATGTAGCACTCGAGGTGTGGCCTCACCAGTGCCGAGTACAGCGGGACAATCACTACCCTGGTACTGCTGACACTGTTTCTGACACAGGCCGGGATGGCACTGGCCTTTTGGCCACCTGGGCTCACTGCTGGCTCATGTTCAGCTGCTGCCGACCGGCACCTCCAAATCCTTTTCCGCTGTGTCACGCGATGGAACGTCCATGCTCCTGCAGTACAACCATGCTGGTGTCAGTCACCCCTCCAGCAAAGGGCGAACAGTGAATACAGCGAGGTGGTCCCGACCGCCGCTGCCAGGCTGGGCGCTCCAGCCCACCGACCCGGGGCGGGGCTGCGGCCCAGTTTTAGGAGGGGCGAGCGGGTGGGGAAGGGCACCAGACGCTGCAGCGCTGTAAAGCAGGACCAGGAGACGGGGCTGAGCCCCGCCGGAGCGCCGGGAATGGCGGCCAGGCGCCCCTGCTCCGAAGCCGGAGCCTGCCGAGAAAGCGCTACAGGCCGGCGGAGGGGTGTCTGCAGCCCGGGGGGACGGCCTGTGCGGAGGAGCGGGGGGAGGAGGAGGAGCGGGCAAAGGAGGAAGATGAGGCGGTGGGCACAGCAAACACGCACCTTCCCCGGTCAGATCATGCGGCGCCGCCCGCACAGCCCTCGCTCTCGGCCGGCTGCGGACGGGGAAGGAGGAGCCCCGCCGCCCTGGGAGGGGCCGGGCCCCGGCGGTGC
>VZRZ01006256.1:781553-851441 GCA_013398175.1 Climacteris rufus | reverse complement strand
GGCCGGGGCGCCTCGCAGTCCGCCCCGGGGCAAGGCGGGCCCGGCCCGGGCGCTGCCGCCCAGCGTCGGAGGCCTGAGAACTATCATCCAGTGCTTCCAGGGGAGCGAGACCTTCGGTGCGAGGGGCTGTGAGGGTGGTGAGGCACTGAAGCAGGTTGCCCAAAGAAGTTGTGGGTGCCCCATCCTTAGAAATGTTCAACACCGGGTTGGAGGGGGCTCTGAGCAATGTAATCTAGTGGAAGATGTCCTTGCCCATGGCAGGGGGTTGCAACGAGATAGTCTTTAAGGTCTCTTCCAACCCAAACCATTCTGTGATTCTGTGATGATTCGATGATTGTACTTTTATAGGGCATGTGTGACAGTGGTGCAAGGGCACACGGCAAATGGATGAAGCACGAGGAGCCTTTCCTGCTGGCTGCACAGTGGCAGCATCCTTGGCCTGAGTATCTCAAACCATGGCTATTCTGGCTTGTGTAGTTCACTGATGTTTTCCAGCTGTCTAAGAGCCTTTCCTGCCTTCACACTGCTGGGAACAGAGGCAGGGCCACTGCTCCTCAGATGGTGGCCGCCTGCAGAAGTAACATTGCACTCATTTAAATAAAGGTGTGTTTATAAAAACACTTAGGTAAATGAGTGCACTTTATTCTGTAGATATGATCTTAAAATACAAACACGGGTCTTAATCTGCAAACACTTGAATTAAAGCTCTTGTTTTATTCTGTTTAAGTCAATGGGACTACCCAGGTGCTTAGAGGTAAGTGTTTTTAGGATCAAAGCCTTTGGTGCATTTCCAAAAAGGTGCTGCAGCAGGAAGACATTGAAGAATTTCCCTCTAATATTCAACACAGTATTGCAATATTCATGAACTTTCTGCCTCAGTGGAATGACTGTTATACTAATGAGCTTCATGGGTGTGTACCTTGAGGAGGAGTTTGAAACACATTATTATAAGATAATGGCTGTTCCTGCCAACCTGACTCCTCCACCCATTTGTTTGAGGTGACTCATTTGTATTTTTTCGCTTGTATTTTGCAGCTCAGAATCTGAAAGGTAAATTTTTGCAGCTGGGACTCTGCAAATACAGATCTCTGTATTACCTCTGCAATACAGATCAGGAAGCATGCTGGTGGGATGAAACAGTATGTTTCTGCAGCTGCCACAGTCCTTGAGAGTCTTGTTCCACTGACGGTAACAAAATAACTGCTTCAATAAAAATGTCAGAGAACTGCCTGTCTAGCCCCTTCTTTCCTGTGCATTCTGAATATTCTTTACATATAGTGCCACTGTAAGCATCCATCTAGGACTGTATCTCTGGAACGAGATTATAGACAGTGATTAAATAGTTATAATGTGTCACTGAAAGTCATACAAAAAAATATTTAATCCTCTAAGGTTGGCTGTTCCACCCACAACACCTTGAACTTAACTACCAATGTACAGCCTTCCTTTTTACTTCCAGCAAGAGAGAACATAGGACATGTCTTCATGAAGAAGCTCATGTAAAACTGTACTTGCAGTATATGACTTTAGGATTTTGGTTGATTCATTAAAGTGATGTCATTTGCTCCCTTTACAATTAAATCACTTCCCCCTGGTTTCTCAAAAGTTTTTCCTTAATTAGCTTCCTTTGTTAATCCTTCTATACCAAGAAGTCAAAAGGATGAGTGATAATAGGCCGTCTTCTTTTCTCCTTCATCAGATACTCAGAAGGATGGAGATATGTGGCTGTCATTAATCCCGGGTCAGATCGTAGAGAGCTCACTGCTCCAGTCTCTTGCTGTCCTTGCCAGAGGAGTGACAAAAGCAAGTAAAGAAGTGTAACAACAAAACCTAGAGCTCCACCCCTCAAGCCTCTTCAGCCAGCAGCATGCACAAATATGTTTACAGGTTTGAAATGCATCAATACCCACTTAGCCTCGGGAAAGGTATTTCCCTTACACCCATCTCTTACATGATTTTCTCTATTCTGCATTATTCACTAAATACATAGTTTTGTTTGCAACTTCAGGACTTTCAGATGGCTTGGTTTTCCCCACTCAGAATTGTAATTGTAAATCGGGGAGAGGCTGGAGCTGAGGAATCCTCTGATCATTTTCGCAGACTTTATAGACTACTATGCTGGGCAAAATCCTGACCCTGATATACAGAAATCATCTTTCTCATCCATCTTACATACTCTTGAACTCATAAAGACTGTCAGGTGCTTGAAGGTCCCTATATGGATGCATCTTTACAAGATTTCTGTGGTTATACTGGTAGAACCAGTGTCAGAGTCAAGAATTTACTATTAAAGGGATTGGATATATATGAGTGTTATAAATAATCAGAATTATCTGACTGTAACTTGGTGCTTCGAGGAATAAGCTGGTATCTAACTCCTGAAAAGGGGAATTCAACCTAAAGTAAGGACCTATGAGACTTCTTAGTGCTGGATTTTTCCACCTCCTATTATACAGTATATGAAGTATCTGGTGGAGTGTGCTGTTAGGCACAGCCTGAGTGGCTCCTGAAGGACAATCACTTGGTACCATGTTTCTCCCTGCACAGAATGGGGGTGACAGGATGCTACTTTGCTGCCCTTTGGTTTTCCACTCCATTTAGACTGTGTGGCTTTTGGAGCAAGTACTGCTTTGGTGGAGCTCACAACTTTATTGAAGTCTCTAAAATGTGATTGTATTAAAATAATAAGAAGAAATCACAAGCATATTCACAAACTAATTATTATGCAAAGTAGGGAGGGGGAGGGAAGAAAGTACGAGATTCCTTTGAAAAGCTGCCAGCACAGGTCCAAATACAAAAGGTGTTTGAAGTGGGAGCACAGTGTACCAGACTGAAGGAATTACCAATATACCAGTTACCCTTGTTTAGGAGTATGCTCTCCATTTTCATTTTATGACATTTGTTTACTTTAGCATAGCATTTTTAAATTTTTGACTCAGTCTCCCAAAAGTCTCCTCTAGATCCACATTGGATTTTAGTACCACTATAAGATGTTTTCTTCATTTCAAGTTTTTCTCTGTTGCTTTGCACTGTAGGTAGATAAAAATGGGCTTCTAATTAATGCAAACTTCAGCCTTTATTTCCTCTTCTTTTTTTTTGGTCCACTTAAAGGAGCTGAAAAGAATTATTCCTAAGTTTCAAGGAATTATTTTTCTGCAGTTCTTTGTAGAAAGAAGTGTTTAAGCTTGACCCTGACTTATATGTCTCCATTTATGCAGCCTAACAGCAAATAAATACATCTTAGCAATGCATAGAATGAGGGGAAAAGTAGGGACATTGGGAAAAAACAACCAGCAAGCACCTCAAAGCATGCATTATTCTGTTTGCTTTTCTGCTGTTGTGTCACAGACTGGTTTATTTCAGGTATCAGGAGCAGATCATCAGGTGAGAAGGGAACATCTGCCAGTTGTTGGTTGGCAGGGTGTACTTGCTTGGGACACATCTTAGCTGCAGCCTGCCCGGTGCAAGGCAGGTTTACTGTCAGCAGTCAGCATTAGTTGCTTCAAGTTTCTATGCATTGCTGATACAAGCCAACAAAAGTTGATACAAGCCACCAAAATGAGTCCTCTCCTGCCAAAGTGAAATCTCCTCTCTGAATAACACCAGCCAAGATAGCCAGTAGCAAAATGCCACTGTATACATGCTCCTGGCAACTGCAAGCCCTTCCTTCTGCTGTTACAGCCTCTTGCAGCAAGGGCTTGCAGCATCTCAAAAAAGCCATGATGAGCACACATACTCCAGGGACATAAAAATGTCAGCAACTCATGACCCCACAAAATTCTGGCAGCCAAATTTGCTACTAAAAACACAGTCTGGCAGGGTGATTTCTCCTGCAGACTACTACAAGTTTTCTTACAGGGGCAATCGGTTTGTCATACCACAGACAGGGTTTTGTAAAAATTGGTGGAACATGTTCCCACTTGAATCTCCTTTTAAACTGTGTGACTTGTGCTGCCATGGGTGGAGAAGAGAGCATGGGCACCTGATGTAAAACCAGAGGTGCAAGGAGTTTTCCCTGTGCATTCCTATGGATTTTCAGTTTTCAGGTAGCAATTGGCCCAACGAAATACACAGGTCTGCCTCCACTCCTGTGTTTACAAAGCAAAGGTATTTGAATGTCTGACATCAATTATCAAATATTTGCATGAAAAATACATTAAATAGTGCTCTAAAGAGCTTCCTTACAATGATGCAATTAAATTACAAATAGTTTCTCTCAGCAACTTTCTCCCCTAGGTACCTTTATTCTTCTCAATGCATTTGTGAGGATAAAATCCATGTTCAACGTACTCAAAATCCAAGTTTGACTTTTTTGACCGATATTTGTCCCAGACAAGTTTAAATCCATGGATAGTTTTTAAAAATGCAGATAAAATACATTCTTTATTTCTGGACTTGGGCTCTGAGTTGAACTTTATTGAACAGTCCCCCATCTCCATCACTGGAAGTGTTCAAGGCCAAGCTGGATGGGGCTTTGAGTAACCTGGTCTAGTGAACCCCCCTAGGCTAAGGGGGTTGAAACTAAATAAACTTTAAGGTCCCTTCTAACCCAAACCATCCTATGATTCTATGATTATATTACTGTGTTCACACAGGAGGAGACAATAAAATCTCCATATAACAGAGGCACATGGGAGGCTGAGCAGGAGTGTGAGTTCTCTCAGTAAGCTTCAGCCAGCCATTTTACTGGGGAGTGTTCTTGGAGTGGCAAATACTAGACAGATGGATGGAAACTGAGTGCTAAAATAGCTTGTTATCATCTGAACAGTCCGAAAAGTGAGGGGTGGTTCATTTTGTGACAGGTTTTGAGCACAGGCACAACTCTTCACTCAGTGTGTGGATTCATCCTTTGAGACCTAGCTTCACCAATATCTCATTCTAGAACAGGCTGCTCAAGTCAAGCATTAGTCATTTAAACATCAAAAAAAGTGACTCTGCAAGAGAGCCAACGTGTTACTTCTAAAACTAACTAAAGTTTTGGAGTCCTGATCCTCCACAGTATATATTTAGAAGATGGCATGATTCCTACCAAACTTGCAAAGTCTGTCTTAGTTTAAAAGTTTGTCTAAGTTTAAAAGTTTTGATAAACATGCTGACAAGTGAAAAATTGATATATTGAGAGATTGTGTAAAAGAACATATTGATTCTTTAAGGACAGGTACAGCATTTCTTAAAAGAGTCAGAGCTGAACAAGTCTATGGAATTTCAGAATCTGCATTAAAAGTCCCATCAGGAAAGGCTAAAGTAAAATTCCTCTTAGCTTTTAGTGGCTGAAAGTGTGTTATAAAAAGCACAGAGTGGAAGAGAAAAATTGATGATTTCTGTTGCCAGAGCTGTTCCAAAATCAAACCCTGAATTGGGAGAAGTCACATGGCTGAGCACCTGTAACCAATTTTTGAGATGATAAAAGAAAACTTTAGACTCTTTGACAGCTCTTCTGTGGGTATAATTTTTTCAGGCTTTTTTTTTTTTTTTATAAAACCACTTAGAAGCTGAAAAAGTAGAAACCTTGTACTCCTCCACCTTACAGGAAAAAAAGAACAAAGATTGAGACTTGCTGGTTCTAAAGCCTTAACAGACATTGTGATTGGAATTACTCAATTCAGTAACTAGCTGAAATACTTTTCCCTAATAAATAAGTTACAATAATTACATGTGCTTTATAGTCAGAATAGTTTTGCTAATCTTTGTTCTGATGGGCCTAATATATTTTACTTTATAAGAAGTGCTAATTTTATGCATTCATAATGAATTCTCAATTTACACTGAAAAGCAAGTTAAAACAAATAAAAGCTATAAACTGAATTAGCTGATAAATATTTATTTACCATTTTAACATAACAGAATGGAAAAACTAAAATATAAAAAAATGTAAGTTAAGCTTTGTAACGACATAAACATGAAAATAGTCTGTGCTACTGAAGAGCAAAATTTACTGTAAGGATTAACTAAATTATGAGTTACCAAGCCATCTTCTTTACCAGCCAATGACAATTAATTTTCTTTAGGAAAATATTTGAGCACATGCAAAACAGTGTGAAAGCTGATAGTTTAAAGACAGGTTTCTAGCTGCTGCTTTGATTATAGTCAATTTAAGCTGACACTGTTTCTCAGGGAAGGTTTTCCTGCAGGATGGAGCTCAGATCATGAAGATTCACTAGAAATGTTCCTGAAGTCTTGGCTTGCCAGCATGAAAGTGGCACAGTCTGACAGGCACCGTGTCAAGGCAGGGTCCTTCATTCAAGCTTTTTGCTCTGAGCAGGAGCAAGCCATTCCCTCAGCCATCTGAGATTTTTCCCAAGTCAGCACTAACTCATCTGGCACTATGTGCTGGTCCAGAAGGAAGCACATGCTCTCCTTCTCTTCCTTTCACAAGAGACTCTTGTGTTAGCTCTGTGGTATCAAAAATTATAGGTATGAAGGATGAAAACTAAACTTTGGTCTGTTTTACATTCTTTCAGTACCATTTAATATGATGGTTGTTGACTTCGCCCTGCTGCTATATTTAGGAAGGGGGGTAGGAAGGAGATGAGCTTTAGTATTATGGGTTATGACACAAAAAACATCAAAAAGAAAGCCTGTTCTCATTTCTCTTTGGTATCCTTTGGGGAACTGCAGTGTTTAGACAAAGCTCCTATTCCACCACAGGAGCTCAGAAAAATGGGCACCAAACTGTGTTTACACTCTATGACTACATATGGCCATACAAGGTGGGTGGGTGGCTAACTAGGACACATAACTTTTTCCTCCACTGGGCTTAGTTTCCCACCACTAGATAAGCTTCAAGTAGGTTGCCTGGTGGAATTATTGTTCCTTATACGTCAGCGCTTGGATTAAAATATCAGAAGCTTCCTCTACATTCATCAAATAAAAATCCATGGGAAAAAAGACTGCATAATGCCCCAGAAGAAATCTAAATGAATGGAAGCCACCCCCTGCAAAGAACTTGGGCTCTGTTTATTTTCAACAAACTATTCCAGGTTTTGCAATATTTTTCTGGAAGTTTTTCACAAGCATTCCTACTTCCTCTCATTCCAGGCAAGGGCTGAACTTCCAGGCTGGAGGAATTCTTTGGACCTGACCTTCAGTCATGAGAGACAGAGGCCCTCAGCCCCAGTCAAACGACAGCATTTTACACGTTACATCTACAGATTTTAAGCTGCAATATGAATTTAAGAACTCAGAGAGTTCTGCAAGTTATGCCATAACAACATATATCAAAAGAGTTAGGTGTAGTGAAAGCTTGACATCTGCCAAGCATGGGAAAGGAACAGAAAACCGCTTCAATAGGCAACAGCATGTCTCAACTGCAAAGCCCCTGCTGCACATCTCACCCCTTTCTTCCCACCTTCCATGGAGAAAAGACAACCCAGACTATTCCAAGTGCAGCACAGCACCCCAGTCATTGCCTCCTGCCACCCCCTCCCAGCACCTCCTGCGGGCAAGCAGAGATGTGCAGGGTCAACCCTGCAGGTCCTCCACCCACTCTGCTGTAGCAAAAATCCAGGGTCCAGCAGCCAGGAGAGGCTGTGACTGGCAACACCTCTTATGTGCTGGGAAGCTGTGTGCAACCAAGAGTGTCTCTCAGGACATGACACCAGCACCTGCTCATGCTCCTGCCTATAGATTCTCTCAGTGAAGAACAATTTCAGTGCAATAGCAACAACTCGAGAACAAAATGCCTTGTAACTTTCAGCGGAAAACAGGGGCTGTCAGGACAGTTTCTCTTCCTGCTTTCTTTCCACTCACCCCCAATTAATGTCTGTAGTTCTAAATGAGCTCTGTCCCCTCCCCCTCATCCCCACTAGAAACTAAACTCAGATACTGCAAATACACAGAGGGATTTTCAGATTTCCACCCACATAAGCAGCTACTTGGCACATTCGATGCACATGTGAGATGGGTTCACAGGGGCTGTGGTAGGCGCCCACATTTCCATTTCTAGCTCTACTGAGCTGCAAATTTTATCATTTGTTTCATTTCAAAGCAAAAAAATACACAACTTACTTTACTTCATAGGGGCAGAAATCTCAGCAAAGCATCTTTTTTCCCCTGGAAGTGTTGGGTTACAGCTCCCCCACTCCCACCCACGCAGCTGAACCTAGTACCTGGTCAGCCCAAGAGTCATGAGGAAATGAAATGCACGTCAGCATCCCCCTCTCCTGCTCCAGCTCCTTAGCAAAACTGCTCTTCTGCTCCAGCCACAAACCACTGCAGGACCAGAAGACATGCCAGGGAGTGGTATACTAGCTGTGTCTCTTCTCAGATGAACTGTACAGCAAACTCGTGTTTGCTCAACCCGAAGAAAGTTTTGGGAAGGCAGTGCTCTAAAGGTTCACAGCACAGAGTTTTCACAACAAGGTTCAGAGCTCTGGGATACACAGCCAAGAGCTTAAATCAAACAACATTTATATTGATGCTCAGTTAAAATGGACAACCAACATTTCCTGAAAGGAAATGATGCCAATCCGATTAAGCAAGTGCTAATTAACAAAAAAACTGAATCCAAGTCTAAAATAATTTGCTATAGTATTTCCATCTATAAGAGTTTCCATAGACAGCTTTCCCCCTTGGATTCCTCTTCCCTTCTCATTTGCTTACTTAAACAAAGTACATAATACTCAGCATAGTATCATAATCTGCCTACCTTCAATAGTTTTTATTTAATGTTTATCTGGATACTTGTTTCTTTACAAAAGTTTCCTGTTTTCCATATGTGGCTTAAAATAGCTGTCATTTAGGATCATACTCCACCGTAATTTCCATACATAGCTCCAAGTAAAAAAGAAAAAACAATTAATCAAAGTTACAAATATGCTATTCTCTTGTTAGGGGATACAAGAGAACTATTTTTATTTTAATTTATCCTATTTCAATGAAGTGCCATGCTCAAGGTGAGGAAAAAGCTAACTATGCAGCTTGTAAGCATGAGCTGCAATTCACTCGTAAAGCTGGCAAACAGAGGAACTAGGTACTCAAATTTTGATGTTATTTTGCCATCAATAAAGCAAAGGTGAGAGCTTTCTTTTAACGTAAGCTTTACATGAGTTGCATTTGGCTTAATTTACTAAGAATCTAAGAGGAAGTAACGATTTATAACCCAGGGTAAATGAAAGCAAAATGGCATTTGGATAAACACTAGAGCCTATCAATCTCAAGGAGACATCAGATCAGGTTGCTGAGGAATTCCAGAGCTGCTCAGAGGCTCCAGCAGAGCAGAGCCAAGAGTGTCTAGGAAAAGCCATCGCTAGCTGTGGGCAGGTGGCGCAGCACCCACAGCCTGGCACTGAGACTCCTAGCTGCCCAGCAACATCCATGAGTAGCCAGAGTATTGCTAGAAACACATCCAGGAAGGGGAGAACAAAAGGGAAGGGAAACTAAAGACCAATTCGTGCTAGGAGGCCTCAGCATAAGAGACACACACTCAGGTGCTGATTTCTTCTGAACTGCGTTGCTGGAAGTCAAGTGTCTGCATCAGCCTGGTTTTCAGATTGATGAAAACTGAACAGGATGATAGCTCTGGTTAGACTTTTTCTGTAATATTATGGTCTGGCACTGGAAACAGAAAGGCAAAGAGATCATGAGATGATAAATCCTATTAACATGCCTACTGCATGTTCAAAAGTTTCAGGTTTTGTTAGGGAGGGTGGGAAGACTGTAATAGTTCAGGTCCACATACAGAGCTGAAGCATTAAACCTCTTCTGCGTGTAACAGAGAGGATAATGAATGCATAGGGGAAAAAAAAGGCAATGGTGAAATAAAACTGAAAATTTACTATTGCTTCTGTTTGTAAACAGATGCAGGAGGACCCAGACAAGCATAATATTTGATAGTCTCCATAATTACAACAGACGTCTATGTTGGACAAGTGTACAGCAGACATAGAGGCAGAGTCTAACATACATAAATAAAATCAAAACAGCTACTTATTATCAGTTTGGTTATGAAGGAGGAGACAGCTTATCTGGTATTTATTATTTATAGCTATACTTAGAGCAATATTCATTACACCCTTAAAAGAAATTCAGATCTACTACCTTGAGAAAAGTGGGCTTCAAAAAACTCGATGTCAGACTATACAAATAAAGTATTAGTTTAGGCATGGTAGACTTTATTTTGGCACTTAAACAAATGCTTTATTTTACAGCAGTGGCACAGCATTTGCCAGAAATTTTCTTTTCTTGGCACAGTTATTTCAAGCAGTTATTTTACTAATTGAAGTTCACTAAATATTGCACAAGAGATACCTGCTAAATTCTTACCCTGTTTTTACTTGCTGAATTCGTATGGCTTTGAAAAACTTGCCAGTTAAGTAAAAAGCAATATATTAAATATTTAAGCACAGGATAGCATTTGTTTGTTCCTAAATGACCACTGAACTTGGGACAGCAACAAATACAAATTATGCCAACTCTTATCTGAAGAGCTACCAGATCTTATTTACAATACATTGCCATTTTTGAAAAGCACTTCAGCTTGACATCCTGAACACCTATATTCTGGAAATCTGAAAAATAAAAAACGAGGAGGTCAACAGAGCAGAAGACGAAGCCATTTGTCTGTTACAAAGCATAATATAAGGAGGCAGACTATCGTCTTCTCCACGTGTTCCTCTATCCAGCACCTGTCTAAAGTCTAAGCAACAGAGACTTTTCTACCCAGAATATTTCTTTCTTCTCTTATGAAGATATTCCACTTGTCTCAACTCTTCTGCTGGAGTCTGAGCAGAATAAACCAAAATTCTCCAAGGGCCAGGGAAAAAATGAACCAGAAAAACAAATCAAAAACAAATACACACAATAAATGAACTGGGGTACTCCTTTGAATTTTCCAGTAGGGAAAACAACATTTGCAGGAAGAACAGGTCTTTGTCAACGCTGCTGTTAAACATAATGCAGAAGTCGAATGTCTCACAACCAACACACCAGATTCAAGATTTAAGCATTCCCACATTTCTCTGCGACTTCAGCAATAAATCTGGTGTGAGGATCAACCTGATCAACAGCTTTTCTTTTTTTTGTCTGGACTTTTAAGATCTACTAGATGTACTTTGTGACACTAAAACATAAGCAAGTAGACATAAAATGAAAAACATACAAAAGTATATCACAATGGAATTCTCAGTATTAGGCCACATGATTTATTCAGTAGTGTTTATGTTCCCAAATTACAATTATGTCTATCCATGTAAGACTACAAAAGTTACCATTAGAATTGTCTGTGCTTATAAAATACCAACATTTTCTTTTACTGTTATATACTCATTAACACCAGTCTGCAACGAGTCACATATAATCATAGGCACTTCAAAGGCTTTAAAAGACGTTTACAACTTAAATGCGTTTTTAAAGAACATAAATTTAAACCTCTACTTGTACCTTCAAATTGCAAATTATTAACAAATACAGTGGCCATAGAAATCTGCAGCAACTTCTCAAAATACTGTTAGAGTCTTTGGGTTTGCTTAGGTTCGTCAGTAGCTTACTCCAAATCTTCCTTACAGGAGATTTGTTTAGTAAGAATATGACTATACAGTTTGTAGTAATAATCCAATTTTACACATTAATTTGCTGTTACAAATCTCACTGAAGCTACAGGTACGCTGAGAAACAATGCAAAGTGTAAAATTGATATTCTGACACTTAAATTTATACAAAGTGGAGGTTAAAGTTTACATAGCTGAAAAATTACATTTACACTAAAAGTTACTGTTATCTGAATTATCTGAAGACAAATTGCACCATGACAACTACAAAAAGGCATTTTTTGGAAACAGATAAATTAATGAAATAAAAACTAAATTGTAAGATCAATCTGAGACATGCTGACAAAAATTAAACAACTTTCATTGAGCCATAGGATAAAACAATAATTTTCATTATATTTATGCATAAAGTTTTAAAAATCATTCAGTGAACATCAATGGTTTTATAAAATAATGCTTTGCCACTGTTATTCACAGAACACTGCAAATGTTAAGTTTTAATTTTACATTTTTAAAGGAATATGTGAAAAGTTTTAAATACAATGGGGTTTTATCATAAAGGTGCCATAATGGCTCTTTAATGAAAAAAAAAAAAAACTTCATTATTCTATGCAAAAGCTTTATTTAAAAAAGTTCAGTGATCTCATAAATAGAGACACTAAATAGGAATTTTATGCATAAAACTCCTTAGTAGGTGCCTTTTGATAGGCAGCACAGGATGGTTTACGTTCACCAAGGTCGTAGCTGCCTTCATCCTTCTTTCTCATGCGATACACCAGCAGCAGGATAAGGAAGATTGCGAAAAGAAAACCAATAACTCCGCCAGCAATAACAGCTGTAATCAAAGAAACAGAGATTCACAATATGCCAGAAAAACAAGTTTAGCACCATACTTCTTTCTCATCTCACACAATGAGTTTGCCATTATTTTCAATATGCAGAAAAGGGCTCCCATTATGAAACTGTCTTTATTATTAGTATCCTGAAATATACTGTCAGAAAGCTTGTTTGAAGGCAATCATTTAAAATGACATTCCACTTACAAGTCAGAGATCCAACAACCCACAGTCCTAAAAAAGTTATTAAAACTTTTTGAAAACCTCAATTAAGAAGACCACTAGTACTGCCAGAGCATAAAGTTCTCTTTCAAACTCATTTTTCAACAGTTACATTTTCAACTTTAAAAGATTTTATTACCCTAGATAAGAAATGGGCTTTTCCTTTTCTCTGTCAGTTTTCACTCTGATTCTAGGCTGAAATAAATCTCCTATTGATGAATAATAGGAGAGAACACTTCATGCACTTATGAGTTTGCGAAAAATATCAACTCCCAACCAGATTCAAGAGCAAACCCATGTGCTTCCACTGATGTGGATTTAAGGCTATTTCATATTTTGATGCTCATAGGAAAAAGTGGTCCAAAACTGTGTGACTTTCATGGCTCCCAACACCCCTTCCAAATACATGGAGGAAAAGTATAACTGTAAACACTGTCCTTAGGCCAAAAAAACCCTCACAGGTAGTGAAAAAATTGGTGGCCAGCTTGTGCCTCCCTGGGTTACGCATAGAAATAGACCCTCTTTATCTTAAGAGATATCTGTACCCTAATGGATGGTGTTTATCCATCCCTTTCCATCTACCCATGCCTGCCATAAGCTCCTCCCAGGCAGTGTCCATCTGCACCACATGGACCAGACAGCAATGTGCTCTTGGAAGGTGAGAAATACATTTCTTCGTTGCAAGCATCAATCAAATTCCAACTCAGTTTCTGAGCTGTGAAAGCTCCAGATACTAAACTGGCAGCATTCAACTTGTGGGCATCAAATCAATTAGCAACAGACTTCGCTATTAAATACTTCCCTGAGATGCCCAATTAATTCTCATCAAGTCAACCATTGGCTACCCACTATGAAGTGGTACTTAGTACTGATGTGTTTAATACCATGAATCTACTAAGAAAACTCAAATGTTGAGTTTGCATTACTTGATATGTATCCCCTCTGTTTTCTGTTGTGTTTCTGGTGAGATGGACCTTGGCAAATACTGCCTCACCTGCCAGAACTTCTGTTCTCTGGAAGAGGTTTTCTGAATGCTTCTCAGTGAGCACATCTGTGTCATCCCCTGGCTCATCGCTCTTTTTCTTGGCATCCATCTCGGCCCTTTCCTCTTTCTCAATTTCTTCAGGTGACTGTGGCACAAGAAAGGAAACTGAGCATTGCTTACAGAGAGGGCACACCACAAGTTGGCACAGTCACTGCCCGCCATAGGCAGTCATGTAGTTGTGGCTCCACGCACATACTCCACAATACCGACTAACACAACACATAGGAAGCTTTCAGACCACAGAGAAAGCTGGTCTAGACATTGTAATTGGATCTATTTGTTGTCAGGATGTCAGAAGGAAAAACACTACCCATAAGTTTAAAACCTCCAAAAGTATATTTAGCAAACAGCTGTAAATATCACCTGTGTTTATCAGAGTAACAGCCTCTGAATGAAATAACAGTTTTGAAATTAATACATCAGATATGTTATATGAAGAACACCTTTGAGGGTAACTTAGTATTGTCTGTGGTGATAGAAGGAAATACTAAAATACTAAACAGAACCGTCAAGGGTTCAAACTGCAGCCCAACCATACAAAATTCTCCTTTGAGAAGGGAAGTTTCACATATAACTTTTGAATAACTCTTTGAGATATGTAAAAAAGGTACAGCTCAGACTCAAAGGTATCTCAAGAAACTTTCTGGTGTATCATGATATACTCTTATTTTGCATCTCTCTTTTCTTTCATGTGAAATCCAGATGTTTCTACACAGACTTTCTAGAAGGAATGAAAACAAACAGCTCTTTAGTCATTCAGCAGGCTGTAATAGCATTAAGTAAAGTTTGTGAGGGCTTTTTAATCCATATAAATAAAAGAGTTAACATCAAGCATCAATAGGGTGCAGTGGAACCATTTTAAACAGTGTTGCACTCCAGCCACGCACCTTTGTTTGTGCAGGCACCTTGGTCTGCATTTTCACCGTGGTGGTCTCAGCCCTGGATGCATCACTAGCTGTTGGTAACTTTGGAAGTGTTCTGGATGTTGTTATCACTGCACTATCCTCATCTTCTTCGGCACCTGGAGACAAAATGTAACACTTCACTGACCTGTGAAATTCTTCCAGACCAATTATATTTTTTATTACGACACCAAGGTAGAGGTGCTTGCACAGCCCACCCCAGGCAAGGGGCCTAGATGACAATGCCTGCTAATATAAAGATGTGAGTGCAAACAGTGTCTCCCAAATTGTCAGGCAGATATTTGCCCCAAGTGATCCCATGAAAAAAGGAAGGGAGTGCATCAGCTGAAATAAGTAGCAACCAGGAAATTACAATGGTACTTTTCAAACAGAAGAACCCATCCTGAAAAGATGGATGAAAAAAGCTTTAACACTTGTAATAGAAGTAGGAAACCTGGAGTAAAAGCAGCAGCCATCTGTGTGACATGGGCAGACCCCAGTGCCATGGTCCCATGGCACCAGGGGCTCTGATGGAGCAGTGCTATCCCCCACCCTGTGGGTACCCCCATCAGCCACCTCTAGCTTGCCCATAGCCACCATGGGCACCCCTGGAACCCTCACCCTGGGGTGCAGGGTCTCCTCCTGGGGATGCCAGGAGGTGGTGGTGAGACCTCAGGCTCATATGGGGGTACCCAAGTCTCTTACAGCAAGGGTGTGTGGACAGAGGGTCCTGTATACTCGGATGAGGGGAACTTACACACCCATGGCCTGTGAGATGGATGTTTGTGTGCCTGTGCACACGTTGAGTCAGTTACAGAAAGTGATTTAGGAACTTATAGTTGCTTATTACCATTTTATAAATGGCAGGTATTGTGGTTGTACTGTTGCACTGTTGATATTAAGCCTAAAAGTATAGTGCAGTGATTGCACTATAATTGCACATCATAAACAAATAAATAAACTCCTTTATCCTTACTTAAACATATGAACTGAAGAGTTTTTCCCTGTAACATATTGCTTCAACAACAAAATTTCTCCCCTACAGCACATCTGACAAACTGTAAAAAACTAAGCACTTTCTATCTACAGGAAGGTTATTATTACTTTATGTTTCAGTCACTAGGAATTCAAATGGCTTTAAACTCCACACACTTCAGAAGCCTTTTTCTTTTGAAATGAGTAAGAGGACAGAAAACTGCCTAAAGATTACCTTAAATTTAATTTCCTCCACATTCAAAGCTCTGCTGGTGTATGAAGGCTCCTTTAGAATAAGGTAATGAACGTGTCTAATAAATATCCTTTAGTGATAGTGAAAGGAAGAAGACACAGGAAAGAGACTAAATTATGAGCAAGGTCTGAAAGAGGAAAAAGAACTGACCCATTCTTGGACGACTCCTTAGGAATCTCAATGTGTTCTGCTCATTACAGGCACTGGTTACCCAAGTAACTATTGGGTAATAAATCTAGCACATGTGCATAAGAATAGTTCCTAACAAATAAAAAGCTCTTACAACAGAATAGTATGACTCACTCATTCCAAACTGATTTTTAAATTTTTTTTTTAAGAAAGAAAACAGGCTGAAAATATGAGCGCAATAATGATGTTTTGAAGTCATGATCAAGAATTACATACATTTGGCATTTAAAGGAGGAGCATTAACAAGACAATACCTAAAACAACCTCTGTATGGTTGAAAATAAAATTTAGAATCATTAAAAAAGTACTACATTAAAGATACTGGCACAGAATAATACTGGAAAAAAAACTTTCAGAGATACCAAAATTACAGCACAACCTCCAGAATGAAGACCTCACAACAAGAATCAGGCATTTGCCTGAAATGCTACTCAAAGATCAAAAAATCAACATCTTGCTTCACAACAGAGGTGGGGAAAGGCATCCAACAGGAAAATTTTTCTGGTGTAGATTCAAGAGTTTTCTTTGAGAAATAATGACCCATTGGATAGCTCAACCTACTTTACCTTCCAAAGTTCCTCCATATTACACAAAGCTTTCACAGTCAAGGAAATTAAAATTGATGATCAGATTAGAGATCTGATAAAACACACTTTCAAAGTACAGAAATGTATTTTCTTCTTTTTATGAAATGAAAAGTCCCATTTAATCACAACTGCTCCTCCAAATCATTAAATGCCACCTTTGCTTCAGGCAATAGCTGTGTCTGCCAGATAAAATGGTGAGTATTACAGGTCTGAACCTCTTTGACTAAGGAGGATGCAGATCTACATTCCCTCAGAAAATGGGTGATAATCTAACTCCTGGACTAGTCACTAGATTTGCACCAAAGGTAGCCAGCTCCTCTTCCATACAGCCTCAGCGGAATCCTGACAATCCCCAAAACACTGAAGCTACTATCGTTTAGGCCTGATTCAGGCTCAGACACATTCCTGTGTTCCTGTTTTCTAATTAGCTCTACCTAGACAGGTCTCTGCCTGGCATGGAGTAGATCTAAACAAGGGAAAGACATTTCCCTTGCTAAACTGACAGTACTATTTTCGGAAATACCTGTAAGTAGGGCTGAGGGACCAAAAAACCCACTTACTCGTCCTCTCCAGAACATACCAACAGCTTTTTACATAGTATCATGTTCCTTAAAAAGCACAAAAAAGAGCATCACCTATCTCACTGAATCCAAGTAAAACTGGAAAGAAAAAGCCTACAGTGTCATGAGCATAACTTCCAAGTAGGTTGCTAAGAGGAATACTATGAAACAGTGGGAGTATAAAAACTTACTTCTTCCTCTTGAAAATATCACTGTTTCTATAGGTGGTTTCTGGATTTGGCCAGCCTGAGTGATGATGCTGGGTATTCACTGCCTTGAGTCCCTCTTATGGAGGGCACCAGAAAAACCCTGCAGTAATTAAACCCACAGTCATCCCTGTAGAATTGAGAGCTCTTGACCATCACATACCATCTTTTATCCACTGTAACTTCTTCAGGATATCCAACTGCTGTCTTCATAGTGGTCAAAATAGCTCTAAATTGTGCTGTAGTATTGGAAGTATCTAATATAGCCCCCAGTGATGTGTCCATTAGCCACCCTTGGATGACAGGAATCTGAATATTCTTTAACACTCTTAGTGCTTGAGGAAACTTGTCAGGAAATCAAGACTGTACCAGCTTAAATTACTGCAGAGAAAATAGAAATTACTGTATAGATAGTAGTATTTTTTGTAGAAAAAAAGCCCCCAGTAGTAAGCACTCTTACTTGCACAGCAGCCAGTGATAAACTTCCTACCAAAAAAATCCCATCATTTCACGCTATCTTTTGTCATCTTATTTGTCTGTTGTTGCACATCACACTCTGGGAGTACTACCATCAGAAGCAAATTTGTGATAAGGTGGGCACACACATAACCATCATCTCTTTCACACTTTCCATCTCTATCAGCAATGTGACACACACCAGCATGACACACTTTTAGCTGACTTTATCTCACCTCCATTCACTGAAAAGTCCCCAATGCAACCCTTAGTGAACATAATGTTAGGCACACAGAGATGACACTGTAAACATAATTCTAGCTGAAATAAATGGAGACAGTGCAAGGATGTCACCTCTCTGATAGCTCTCACACAAGGAAGAAAAAAAAAAAAACACACGAAAACTTGGAAGAAAGATTTAAAGGAATAGTCCTAACTATAATGAAGTATAAGATTTTGCCCAACACATCAAAAACACACTTTGAAAGAGTAACACAGTAAGTTTTCATGTCAGAGGACCTGGAGAAGCAGACAGTGTCA
Source organism: Climacteris rufus (assembly GCA_013398175.1). NCBI lineage: Eukaryota > Metazoa > Chordata > Aves > Passeriformes > Climacteridae > Climacteris > Climacteris rufus. The sequence goes on along the minus strand of VZRZ01006256.1, from coordinate 833,184 downwards.
TGAAGCATATCTGGGGCTGGTTTAGGAGGTGGACAGAAGAAGTTTTTCCTCCAAGGCAATCTGAAAGGCACTTATGAGTGGGACTGTACCAACTGGAGAATGAATACTGGCTGTGTTGCCTACACCATGGCAGGGGAAGCATGCCAGGAGAGGGTGTGCCTGCTGGGGCTGCCATAAGTGCCAGGAGCACCCAGTGTTGGCCATGCACCTGTGCTGGCTCTCCCCTGAAGCACCTGGGAAAGCATTTGTGTTCCCCAGCTTCCCCAATCCTACAACCAGGACACACTGTCCCCTAGCCACATCACCCCCCATTCCTGAGCCCCAAACCCCAATGCCACAGGGCTCCCAAACTGTCTGCTGGCCTTGGAGGGTAACATCAGCATCCCTTTAGGTGCCAAACAGATCTGCTCTTGTGTTTCTGCAGAAGCTCCAACCTCACCACTACAAATTTTCTCCAAGAAGTCCCCACTCAAAATGTCAGAACAGACATAGTTCATCCTGAGCTAATGTTCTCAACTCAAGCTGCTATTGACTGAGAAATGTTAGGTTGGGGAAGAGAAGAAGGGGAAGGAAATATTTGCATGATTTTCTGATATGTATTACCATGAGTAACTTAAGAGAAGACACAAGGACAAGACAGACAGTTTTCCAAAGAACTTGTAGATAAATTTGACAGAGATGATAACCTACATAATGGGCAGTCATGCTGCTTAGCAGCTACTTTCACTTATCTCCAAGACCAAGGCTCAGTTAAAATCTTTTATGTCAGACAAAAAAAGTAACAATAGTTATAAAAGCATTTCAACTTGTATGTAAGCTGGAAAACTGTTTTTATATTTTATTATTATGCTATATAAAACACAAACACTACAAAGAGTGATGATCGACTGAAGCATCTCCTCAGAGATGGAGACTACAAGAAGAAAACAATGGGCTAATTAAATTACTATGGATATTCTACTGTTGATACAGGACAACCATGAGGCAGGCATGGCTCCTCTGGAAATTGTTGACCCATGGATTCAGACTGAATACTTGGGCAAATGCACAACAGTAGCTGAAGGTACATGAAAAATAAAGAGGCTATTAAGGGAAAGAAAAAACCACAACACCATCACCTTTGCTACTCCTTACAAAAAGCCCTCAGTCAATTTCTAGTTTGAAATGTGTCATGCCTACAGTGACATTTGTCCATGTTAATGCTGCTTGAAGACCTGCAAGGGCATTAATGGTGGTGCTGACAATTCCTGTTTATCTCCATAGGCCTGGTGGCAGCTAACAATTTTCACAGCAATGAAAGGAGTCAGCAGTGTTGTCATCTTGGATCTGTTTGCTCAGACTGGAATTACATAGCAAGAAAACCACTCTTGAGTGGGAAGGATCTTCCTGCTAGAAACATTACATCACTGAGTATCAAGTAAAGAGAGACAGATTGAACTTAATATGAGAAAAATTGATCAATGCAGGATACATCTGCAGGATACCTTCTACATAAAACAGAGAGCAGTAAGTATAGGAGGAGTAGGGTGGAAAGGATGTTACTTTGCTTTCCCCTGAACTAAATACTTTTTGCTTTCTTCAAAAATACTAGATCTGGGTACTGTCAAATGAGGTCTCTGCAGGGACATCCAGCTTGTCTCAGTCTAAAATGAGATTTTTCCTGTTTTCTTGTAGGAAGGAAACAGAGATTGCCAGAGACAGCAGAAGTGCACACTACCCACTCCAACGTCCACCCATAGCTCAAGGAACAGAAAGAAGAGAAAGCCAAGGCATTACTGTTGGTGAAGTCTACAGGTAATTTCTGTCTTTTTGGCTCCACTTTTACCACAGAATCACAGAATTGTTCGTGCTGGAAAGGATCTCTGGAGATCATCCAGTCCAACCCCTCTGCCAAGGCAGGGTCAGCTAGAGCAGGTTACATGGGAACGTGTCCATGTGGGATTTGAATGTCTCCAGACAGGGAGATTCTACAGCCTCTTTGGGCAGCCAGTTCCAATGCTCTGCACACTCAGTGTAAGGAAGTTCTTCCTCCTGTTGAGGTGAAACTTCTTATGCTTTAGTTTATGGCCATTGCTCCTTGTGCTGTCACTGGGCACCACTGAAAAGGGTCTGGCACCATCCTCTTGGCACCCGCTTTTGAGGCATTTACAGGTGTTGATGAGATCCCCTCTTAGTCTTCTCTTCTCAGGCCCAGCTCCCCCAGTCTCTCCTCATAAGAGATGCTCCAGACCCCTCATCATCTTTGTGCCCCTCTGCTGACCCTCTCCAGTAGCTCCTTGTCTCTCTTGTACTGAGGAGCTCAGAACTGGACACAGCATTGCAGATGTGGCCTTACTAGGGCTGAGTAGAGGGACAGGATCACCTCCCTCGACCTGTTGGCCACACTCCTCCCAATTCACCCCAGGATAGCATTGGCCCTCCTGGTCACAAGGGCACTCCTGGCTCACGATCAACTTGGCACCCACCAAGGCTCCCAGGTCCTTCCCTGCAGAGCAAGGTCAGCCCCCAGCCTGCACTTGGGGTTATTCCTCCCAGGTGCAGGATCCTACACTTCCTTTGTTGAACCTTGAGTTAATATCTGAAGCCAGTCCTTGTGTAGTCTTTTCCATTTCAAAAGCAGGTTTGAATTTTGAATATTCCATATTAACAACAGCCAACACCACAGAGGGATGGAAAAAAACTAAACCAGACCATTCTTCATACAACTATTTATTGTCAACCTATCTCCTTTCCTGAAGCTTATGAAGTCACCAGCATCTGAAGACATGACAGAATGGAATGCTGACTGTAAGCACATTTTTCCTGGAGATCAGAATTTTCCTTACACTGTCCTGGGAACTGAATGAAATCACTGATTCACTAATACTTTCTTTTTCAAATGAAATATTAAATTTCTCCTCAAAAAGTCTACTCAAGGAGGTCCAAGTAAGACTCCAATAGCTCTGGAATGTCAAATTGCCCTGACAGAGGACTTCCAAAATACAGGATATCACTCAGGTGTGAATGATGATGGGCCTGGATTCACAATCAGATGTCTGCAGACCTAGTTTTAACATATCTTTGAATCACCAAAAGACAGGAAGAACAAAAATCTATCTGAAAAATCTCAAGTGTGGCTTACAAGGTAACACAGACAAGGTGCTAGAAGTAGGGTTCATACTTTAAAAGTATACAAGTATACATAAGCATCAAAAGACTTATTAAAGAAAGTACAATAACAAACAAGTAAGAAACACACTTGAAAAATAAATGGGATTTCCACAACAGCTCAGTAAATACTCACCACAATAAGGAAATGTCTTGTCCAGAACTACCATGAAATCCTGCACTTAGCTTTTAATGTTTGGAATCTCCAGGCTAGTCTAGAAGATACTCCTCAAATAGACATTCTAAGAGAAATTATTAATGACACCTTTTTTGGAAAAATTTTGAGCTAGCTACATATCTCTAACGAGTCTTTAAGTCTGAGAACTCAGTACGTTGTATTTAAGAATTTCTTTATTCACTATATGGATGTAATTACCTCAGAGAAAACTCATGTTTTTGGCAGTATCTACATTTCTAAATGTAAAAGAACAACAACAAAAGAGGAATGGACACCATGTTTATGTGATCCTGACTGCATATAAGAGAAAACAAGATTGCTGCTGCTATGTTTTCTTACAGAGTGCTAAATTAGCATTATGTCATGGGAGAACTAAGCGTTCTCTAATCCTTATTTCTAAACTCCAGAGAGATCTACACAGAAACCAGAGGGAAAGAGCCAGCAGAGAGAAAACAAAACAGTTAAATGATGCAACTAAGAAGTAAGAGAAAAGAGCAGAAAGTTAATATTTAAAATCCAGCCCACGGGGGTGACCAGTGCTCTGTAAATAGCAAAGCTCTCATGATACTCATTGAAAGTATCATCTACAGCTTATAAAGGAAAACTGCACAGATTTCCCTCAAATAATTGCATTACTTCTCACACTTTTTGAAATCAACTTGTGGCATGTTGTCTCACCTGAACCTGACCCAGAAGAATAATCATCATCATCAATTGGATAGACGCCTGATGCTTCTTCAACAGAGCTGTTGTCAAGGTATAAATCTTTATCAGAGGTCAAATCTGCTCTCTGGAAAACAGATAAGAGGGAATGGTTAAAAAGGCAACAGTTCTCCAGCACAGCAGTCTTGTAATCTTTATTTCTATTTTCTAAATTGATGGTGGTACACTGAAGTTTGTATTTCCAGTTTAAGCCACACATTCATCTAAGTTGTTAAAGAAATTTGTAAAAATTACAGCATTACAAAAATAATCCAAGGCTGCACAATGAAAACCACACTTCATCTCATTAAATGCATGAATGAATAAATAGGATTTGCAAATATACTCTGCAGAGCTTCTGTAACAAGAAAGAAGCAAATCCCAGGACTGAAGCTCTCTGTCAGGATTTCAAGTATACAAATCTATAGGCTGTCACGTGAAGTCTGTTCATTTGATCTCAAATGAGAAGGAACAAGAGCATGCATCAAAAACTATCTCAGAGGTTAATCAAGCCAAACCTCACTAAACTCTCTACAAGGACTACAGAATACAAATGTTTCTAGGACAGTGCTATTGATTAAGGATTATGACATTTCCAGCCAGATCAAACAGCATCATGCTCCAATTCCTAAATGAATACATCTCTGCATCTAACTGCATCTTCAACAGGCTAAAATTCTGGTCTTGTGACTATCACCACATTTCTATCTCTGCAAGTATTGCCCCACTAAAGAGAGTTTTTAAAATGAGCTCAAACAGAACAAGGTATCAGTCATCTTTTAAATTGACAATTGAGGCTTAGAAAGACTAGGAACCACAGCTTGTGCATTCTAAAGAGAGAACAAACTTCCTTAGGAGAGCCAGGTATCTTGGACAGCTGAGAAAGTACCTGCCACTACTACTGCTCTAACTTGAACCAGCATTTCTGCCAAAGCCTGTTTGTCACAACTTTTGGAAGAAAATATGACAGCTATAAATGGACTTTTAAGTAAAAAAACCCTAAATACCAAAATGCTATACCAAAATTAATCTATTCAATTCTCATAAAAACATTCAATCCTGCTATTCTGAGTCCCAAAGGTTTCCATCTTATTTATTACTGCATGGCATTGACTGCCCCTTTTACTCCACCTAACACCCACTGTAGCTTTTCTAAAGGAGTATCAAACTGAATGGGCTAACCCCGGTGTGCAAAGACTCACATTTGACTTTCCAAGGTAACTTTTTCTCCCAGAGGTCTAAAAATATCGTTGAATGCATTTGTGATTTCTTTTTAGGAGTTTTTTGGCAACAGATTCCTGTCTAAAACTTCTTCACAACAAAACACTGCTTTTTAGTTTGATCTACAATAAAAAATTATTCTTTATGGAAAGCAAAGAGGCCATCGTGATTATTAGTGTACTTCAGAGTAAAAGATCTTTGCACCAAGGGCACCTAACCCTTCTCTGAACAGCTCTGAACTATAAGTGTTACCCTGGTTTTCTTCTACAGAGGAAAAGAAAACCAACACGATACTTGGTCAAAGTCTACTCCTCCTATGGCTACTCTTACCTGTGGGACATGGAGGGGAGGGGAGGGAAACTGTTTTTAAGATAAGCTTACAAAGACCTGCTCTCATCTGCTGCTGTTAGTTCACACGGTCTGCCTGGAACTGGCTGCAGCTCAAAGCAGAAATTCAAGATGATGTCTGGTCACTATCAAACGACTTAATTCCTTTAAAAGATGTCTCCAAAGGAAGTCATGAAGTACCTTAGTAGGTGTGTAAGTGGTATTGTAATTAAGACACAGCTGAGACTGTTTCCATATAGGAAAACTACTCCCTGTCACGGGACAAATATCCTGCTCTTGATCCAGCTGCCACAATGGACCAAGACACTTCACCCTGTTTTACTTTCAGACACAGTCGTGGTACAGAACAGACCACTCCTCAATCAGGCAGGAAAAAACAAAACATTTTTAAAAGGAAATGCAGGTGGTTGGCCGTGAGTATAGAAAAGGCACACAATATTCAAAAGGTATCAGAGGCAGTGAATGTTACTCAGTGCCAAGTTGGGAAAAAAATTTTAAGATCTACATGTAGGAATTTCCTAACAACGGAAGTTGCTTTTGGCAAGAGGTGAGAAACAGCCTGAGTTTGCAAAAGTAAGTGAATGAAAACTAGTCTTCATGAGAACAGAAGCATCACACATGCATGCCCTGAGTTTTTAATGTTAAACTTATAAAAAAATTTATTCTCTAGACAATTTCCCACTTCTGTCTAGATCAGAAGCAAACAGTACGATTCATAAACAAAACAAAACACCTAAACACTTCCCTTCCCCCCTCAAAACAATCAAGCCCAAAAGCTTTCTTGCTCTTTCCAGGCTCACAGAGCTCAGAGAAGACAGAAATGACTCCTGACAGTCCTTCTAACAATTCAGTTTCTGTAAGACAAATGAGCAGCCAACCCAACCCAGCCCAAGTTGCAAGTGCTTGGTCAGCCAGGCTCCCCACACCATCATATTCACTCCCTTTCTTTCGATGAACTATGTCTTTTCAGCTGCCAAAAGCTTTTATTTCTCACTATGCCGAGATGTTCTCAGGATTTAAACCAGCTGAAAACAGAGGAACAGAAATGGAAGAGAAGCCTGGGTAGCTTTCAGCAGCAATTTGAGCATCTGTTGCATTTTATTCTGGGGATGCAAAGGATACAATGTGAAACATAATTTAGTATCTAGTACTGGGGATAGCACAACTCTATCAGAATGAACATACACACAGTCTTACAGAACCAGTACAATATTTACTGTAGGGAGAAATGCATGGTACAGTGAACTCCAAATGCATTTAAATCAGACATCAAGCTCCCTCTGAGGAAGAGGTTCTGCAGCCTCTCTGAGCAGAGCCCCTTGCTGCAGTTCAGCCCGTTTCAGTGCGAATGATTCTCATCTGATGGAACTCAGGCAGGACACAAGCACCCTCTCAAACCAAAGACACATGGAAGCATATTCTAGCTTAAAAATCTCCAAGCACGTGCATAGGAAGCACTCATTGCACTGTCTCTGGCTAGTAGACTCGGGGTAAAGGCACCCCCTCCTCTACACCCACAGCTCGCATCTTTTATCCCAGTTGCTCAGAAACACGTAGATGGCTTAGGTCACTTGGAATGAAAACTGCCTTAAGGCTAAGAATAAAAAGCCCAGGAGTTAACAAAAAAACCCCACAGCCGTTAAAAATAATTCTCTGAAGATTAAGCTTCGAAAAATGAGAGACAAATAATAAAAATAAAATAATATTTTATGGTGTTTAAGTGAGTACCAATCACGAAAGCCACACTTTATAATTTTATGCTATGCTATGTAAAAATAAATTTGATTTAGTATTTGCTCTAAAAATGTTTTCTCACTTGTCAGCTGGGAATCCACAGGGGTCCATGGACTACTTCCAGGATGTTCACAAAACACAAGTTGGAAAAACAAATCTCTTGTCAGTAGGCTTGGACTCAGAAAGGTCTGCACTAGCATTTCAATATATTTGAGAGGAAAAACAAAAAAAAGTTTGCAAATTCTAGCTCTATAAAACTATTTTTAGGTATTATGAAGGCCAAATATTTAAGGGACTATTTTCTATGGCGAACAATTGAAATGAGAGCACTCGTGTCACTTTTATGTAACAGCCTTATTTTCAGACCTATTAAAATGGCAGGAACACCAGGCAAAGATGTCTCTGTTATCAGCCCTTTAATCTGGCCCTGAAGCCACAAAAACTGCTCGTTACCTCTTGACAGAGATTGCATTCTCGTCTATCATTGTTATCCCATTTACGTTTTTATTCCAAGAATATAATGCTGCAAAATCCTGTGACCTAAATACTTCACATGCTACATGCCAATGATCAGTGATTCCTGCCTGGTTATTGACTACTCTGGCATAAATCTAAATCTCATAGAAGTAGTGTAGATTAGCACCCCTTAAGTACTAGATAAAAGACATTTCCATACCAGTAATATGTGGAGTTTGAAATCTCAAAGTCTTTATTTTACGAAATCTTACATTTAAAATAATTTTTAATTTAATAAATTTAGATCATCCAAGACATACTAAAAAAAAAAAAAAAAACAAAACCCAAACCCCTCATTTTGACAGTAAATGAGAGAGGAAACAAAGCAAAAAACAAACTTTTCCTGTCTCATCATCTCATGAAAGACATAAATCATCAAAATCACCAAGACAAAAAATTGAGAACAACCATCACACAAAGGAGATTTGGGAATGGATGCCATATTTTGTTTGAAAAAAATACCAAATGCCCTGTCATAGCCATTCCATTTTCTAGTGCTGCTGTTACTGTCAGTCCTGCCATTATATGGGGGTCATTTAGGAGTAAGACATTAAAGACTTTGATGCCATGTGGATGAAGCTAAGAAAGCTGGTGTGAGCAGCAATGAAGGAGTTATGTCTACCATAGCTGTTGTGGCTGTTGAAGCTCAGACACAGGAGCAACAAGTAGCTGACACATGGACAAAAACACTTTATTATTTACAGATGAACTCAAATTTTTGTTCCTTGTGTCTTTGGGTATATTCATGGGACAGAGAATTTGAGGTTTGCAGCTGTCTAACTAATGATACTTTGCCTCCCTTTTACCCCAGATGGAATTCTTTTAGGTGTAACCCATTTAGTATGCAGAGAACCAGAGTCTAATATTTTAGGAGTGATGTTATATTACAAATATCTAAGCCAGAAACCTCTGAAAATTTGCAAGCATTACAGCTGTTGATTAGGCAGACACCTTCCATGTAAGAAAGAGAAAGAAAACAGATTTTCTCTTCCATTAACACAAAGTGCAGTTCCATATATGCTTCTATAAAAGCATGCTCAGCTGGTGAGTCTGAGTTCAGTAGAGTGACGTACTCTTCATACACACTACATTTTTGGAAAGCTAACTATGTGAATGCATTCATCTAAAGCCTGAGAGCCTTTGCAGAGGTTCCCACTGAAGGCTGAGAAAAGGCATTTGTGTGAAGAAGCTGTATTTCTCTCTGGCTTCCTGCAAAAGGAACTATGATTTGCCGTGCAACAGGATTCAGTCCTAACAGAGCCCAGCACTGCTGACCTTGAAGCTGACAGGTGTCTCCCTACCACTGTTTGCCAGGTCTTTCCTTTCCTTCATCACACCAGGAAAGGTGAAACTGTCTCATTAAAGTTTGTTAACCTTGTCCAGGAATGAGGCATGATTTTAAGCAAAAAAAAATGAAGTGCAAAACTTCAAAATCAGATTTCCACCTCAAAGCATCACGTTTTCCCAGAGAAATGTGCCAACCAGAAGAGCAGCCACTTTCCATTCCTCATCATGTTACTGGTTCTCAGAGGTGAGCCTCTGCAGGCTCCTTCAGTCTGTAATTTTCTATGCTGCCCACGTGTATCCAACTACAAACATGCAATTTTGACGGAGGATTTTATGTTACAAGGTATGTTTACCACTAATTGTCTCAGTACAGATGTCTGCCTTTCCTTTCCCTGATACGCCCTACAGCTGGGCACAGCAGAAAGACAGACAAGCAGTCCCCATTATTTCCTTTCAAGGTGATGTTGCCCACTTTTAAGGACTCAAAGAACAGTCTTCCCAGCAAACTCCACCTCAGCTGCACTGTGCCAGCCATGGTGGGGCCTTCAGCAGAAGTGGTGGTAGAAGGTAGAGTTGTGGGATTTTCTGGGAAATAAGATGCTAATAATTGGTGATATCATTTAAGCACAACACTATAAGGAGTCCCAATTTTCTGCCTTGGGGAAACCATCCTGCCTGCACAATGCTGATGTTACTGGAGCAGGAAAGCTGCCCTGCACCACAGTTTTGGTCATTGTGATCACAGCCAAAATATTCTTTTCATAACAACAGGCCCCAGACTGAATTTTCCAAGTTTGAGAGCACAGGTTTTATACAAAAGACAGTATCTGTATTGCTCATTTCCCCCAAATCATTCTGACAGTGATCATCTCCCAACTTTCCCTCAAAATGGCCTCAAAAACCCTCCAAACATTCCTCAAGACTGCTCCCTTTCCATGCCAATCCTCACGCTCCTCTGCACGCCCAATGTGAAACCCAGCCTTGTGATGGGAACTGCCTGGAATGAATTTGCAAAAGCCACCACCTCCCCCACTGCTACCTTTGGCCAATTAAATAACAAGCTTTGACTGCCATGACTCCTTCTGGAGAGCTCATTTCCATCGGTATTTTTAAAATCTTAGAGGATGTTTCCTCTAAGAGGACACTACCCTTCCTCAGGTAAGAGTGGAGGAGGGAACCTGCTTTGCATGGGTGTCCCTACTAGTGCTGTAAGTGTTTGCCTCTAGGGATGGCGTTGGCGCTGGCAGTGGCGATGTCATCCTGCATGGTGCAGAGCAGAGCCACTGCTGTGGCTGGAGCACCTGCCAGAAAGATTATTCACGCTTCTTGTACCTCATGTATAACTTCCTGATGCTGCACAAAACTATAGCTTGAGGCCTCCAATCTCTCACGACAGATAAAGAAAGGGTTTGACCACTCGTGGCTGTTGAGAAAAGGCAGAGAGCCCAAAATAAACACAAGTACTGCAAACTGCTTCTGCTACTGCTAGTGTTGAACAATAGAGAAGTCTACCAAAAGAGCTGATTTACAGAGATTGCCTCATGTCAGAGCCAAGAGTCTAAATATGCTGGCTTTTAGGATGCACACAATCTGTTACGCCAGACTAATTACCAAAACAGAGGCGTATTTGACAGGGACAGCATTAATAAAACAACTCTTGCTGGTGTCAGGCATTTCAGCAGTCCTTGTCATGGCTCACACTGAGAAAAACACACCACATGCAAGGAGACACCAACAAGCCACCAACACATCAGCTACTGTTCACTTAGGCCACACACCAAGGAAATTACAGTGCTGCAGTTGATAGGTTTAAGGTCACACTCTTCACGAAGCCACATAAACTCATGTGCCTGTTTTCTTACAGTCATCTGTGCCTTTAGAAATAGTCCCTAATGTGCAATTACATGCCGTATGGTACGCTGTGTGATAACAGAACTTAAAATGGTAACACGAAAACTTGTTTAATGTTAATTGAAAAATATTTTTCTTCCCATTATAAAGACTCACAGATCTGTGTAGTGGGTCTTTGGCCTGCTTACAGCTTTGGAGCTGAGGTTTGTCCTATCTTGAGGAGAAAGATAAATGTCCTCTGAAGTTCTGGCCTGTTTGTGATGAATTCCAATGGGAAAAGCCTCTATCTTTCCACTTATTTTCACAGTCTCTGATTTCCAGCTGTGTATCATTTATCCACTAGATGCACACAGAGACTGAACTTTAATCTTTATCCAGAAAATGTCTTGCCCATGGTGGGGCAGAGGTTGGTGTATGAAGATGCAGGAGGGAGATGAACAAGCACAGCACCGAGACCAGGCACAGCTTTCTATCCTTACACAAGAGTACTTCTGCATAAGGTGATGAAGGTTATGATCTGTGATGCAGAACAGATCAAACAACTTTCTCTATGGTCCACATCAGTTACCCTACAGCCTTCCTAGGCTATCCAACTAGGCTCAAGTCCATGAGAAGTAGTATTAAAGGACTGCTACCTGAATGAGACCATAGCTGACTGTGCCACTCCAAAGATGTTTTCATCATCCTGCAGAAGTTACCTCTATCTTCATTCAGTTATACTAATTTTCTGCAAAAAACAACCTTTACCTTTGTGGATCTTTGCCACCACTATCCTGCAGTGAAGAGCAGTTCTGTACAGGCTACAGGCTTGGACCAAGAGACCTTCATAATTCCAAGACCACATAAAACTTCATCCAACTTCAAAATGGTTATTTAGAAGTGATAGAGGGGCCTGGCAAATCTGATGTCAGCCCCGTCAAACAGTACAGCTGTGCTGCTTATGCAAACCCCCCAGCTTGATGCTCTTTAACTCCACACAAAATGGTCTCTTCTTGTATGTGAAACCCAGAAATGAACACTGCAGTTCAGTTGTCTCCTTTACCTTGAAAACCTCAAGACTGCTTAACAATCAATTACAGTACACAGCAATGCCCGTTTCCCATGTAGAAGCAGAAGTTTAATATCAAAGTTTCTCTGGGTATCCCCAAATTACAAGATTCAAAGCCCTTTCAGCTTTCATGCCAAGCCATCAATCAGTGCAAAGAACAGTTTATTCTTCAACTCTGCCTCTGACGTAGGCACGATACAACAGGGAAACTATTTTAAAGGGGCTACAGCTGAATAAGCTTCCAAAGTGCTACTCCAGACTGAAATATTAAAGGGCAATATACAGGCGAAACAGCATCAGAAGCCAGCAGCCAGCAATGTGCATCACTGATTGATTTATCTCAATTAGCATAGCAATTTTCTGCACATTTTCCAAAAAGCACCCATTGGTTTCCCTAAAAATAAGATCAAAACCACCATGCAAATTGTTGTCACAGCTGAAAATGCTAATCAGTTTTTTAAGGACACATCAGCCCATGTGCAGACAGGTTAAATTTAAGGCACATCCATGACTGAGAAGCTAAATGCAGTCCTTTGAAGACGCTGAATGAAGAGGTCAGCCTGTCTTTGAATCACCAGTCACAAGTCTGACAGTAACAGGAGAAGCAGGTAGCTTTTGGTGCAGAGGTCATAACTACAAGTACCTGCCCCACTCAGTGCTTTTAAGTCTAATGCATACTGGCTCTTCCACGCACACCTCCTCTCTCCTTTCATGCTTTACTGATCCTTTTTGCTAATCAATCAGAAGAACTAACACTTTTATTTTCCTCCCTCCTCTTGAGAGTGTGGATGAATGATTAAAGCTGCCAGGGTAACCTCTTTGGCATGCATGCCAATAACTCCCCACCTAATAGCCTTTCCTCTGCCTCACTGCCCTGGCCCACTGGTGATTACTGCAATCCCTTGAAGTGGTCAAATTGCAGGGCAGAGCCCATGGAAACCTATTTGGAGTTGTTCTAGTTCATACCAAAGAATAATGTTTTTAATACAGATTGTTCTTTTTAAAGTCCTACAAAAGCAGCTGTAATCAATCGTAGCAGGAACACTGCAAACCTCCACCAGGTTTCGGAAGCCCCATATTGATTCCTTTCCAGCCCATGGATTTCAACAACATAACCCCATGTGAGGAACTCAGAGTCAACTAACATGTAATCATTTAAATGAAGATTTTTGCCATTAGTAGCAAGAATCAGCAACAAACTGTCTCAATCAATTATATTCCTTTTGCATAAAAACAACTATATTATTATGGTTACATTAGGCAGCAATTAAATACTGCTAGCAAATGTTATGCATAGCAACTGAAGTTTGTCAGAGATGAGGAGAAATCAGACTTCATAGTTTAAGGAGTGAGCATTTCCAGTTCTGTAATTCATAATCTGTTATTCAACAGGGACTTACTCATTGAACAACAAGGTCTGCGAATATCTCAGTGGACTCTCCTGTTTGTCACCTGCAGCCAGTAGCACTCCTGGTGACCAAAGCTCCCCACAAGTGGAAAAATGGCTGCTGGTAGATCCACAAGCTGCTTGATCTTTCTAAAATTGTGTGAAGTTGTAGCAATTAGCTGCAGCAACTTCCCTCCCTCCCATGAATACACGCAACCTATTGCAGAAGATAAAACTCCTCTAAATTAAGAGGAATCATGGATCCTCTGGAACTGAGAAGAATGCTGGTGGTAGCACATTTATATCCCAGGCTTGCTACTGTCTTAGTTAAGGAAACTAAAGCTCAAATAAGCTTTAGGTATGCTTAAATGAAACACCTTTGTTCCAGGTCTCTCATTTCATTACAACAGAATACACAGACTGCACTCAACACAAAAACAAATAATCACCCCTTAAACAAATACATAAAAAATCCCAACCAAACACCCAAAAAACCCCAAGTAATCATCTTTATACTACTTTGAGTGCTAGTAGAGAAGATATTCAGCTCAAAAGTGGTACTATATAATGATGCAAAATGCAAAGTGAGCTGCAGATCAATGTGAACTTTTCATTACTCAGAACATGCTGGATCTGCTGACTTCTTGATTCAGTCCAGCAAAACAATCACTTCATTTATTCAAGTAACTACTTCCAATTTGTTGGGTGGTGGCTGGAAGCACAGAGATAGGGGATTAGTTTGTCCTAGGTCAAAAGCACTGGTAAATCCAAAACTTCATTAAATTAGGCCACAATCTCTGCCACCAGAAAGATAAATGGTGGCACTGCTACTCTTTCCACTGGTACAAGCTTCTCAGACACCTACAGCAAACAGACAGCATTGAGAGACCAGGTACATCCTTGTGAGGTACCTCTTTGTATTCCAGATCCCCAAAGAGAAAGACAATAAAGATTATTTTATTGCTATTTCCAGGTGTCAACTCAAGTCACTGGTTGCCAAGATTAAATTGCAGGATTCAGCACTCTGATCCCATCTTACTTAACTGAATTTTTGCTACAAAGTCTTGGTGTTCATATCCTCTTTGATGCCTACAAAGATAAGAAATGAGTTTACTTCACATGGGATAAAACATCACTCTAATAACTTCCACTATAAAAGCAGTTGAGTGAAATCAGAGATAGGCAGCTTGTACAGGCTGTGTGGCTTCAGAAGCAGTCTTCTGTCTGGTATGCTGCCCTTCAGGCACTACTCCCCTCCTTCCACCCGGGAGATGGAACTAGTGCATCACTGACACAAGCCTGCCTGGCTCCCCAGCCAAAGACGGCAGACAGGTTGTGCTGGGTGGGGGGGGCAGGGGACACAGCATCCTACCAGCAGTGCCAGATAAATTCCTAGCCAGTTGGGGCTGAGGCAAGAAGGAAGGATTTTCCCTCCTACCCTCTCTCTGTCTTTGACTTTCCTGCTAGTTCCCTGTGGTGCAGCATCGGACTGAAAAAGGGAACCATGGGGACATTTCTTCTGAAGACGTACACAGCCCAGAGCTGTGGATATACTGGGCTGAACCCAGTATTCACTATTGAATACTGAACCCAGTATATTCACTAAAAGAGAACGTCAATTATATTGTTAGGAATTTCTCCCCACACGGTTGCCGCCCATGTGAACTGCAGAGCGAGACAAACCAGGGCAGAGCCTTGGTGAGGCAGTCTGCTGTGAGCCTCCACACCTGCTGTAAGACACTTGCACACACCCCAACAATTAATTTGCATTCATATTCCTGAAAAGAACCAGCTAATATGTCTGCTCTTAAAAACCCCCACGAATGTACATGGAGAACATCAGGCTGAAACTACGCAGTAGAAGGTACACTAAAACAAAAGGGTTACTTCACAAGCAGTGGAAAGCTGACACCAGCTTTTCTGCGTCGGTTTCCCTCTCCAACCACAACCCCAGCTCCTGCTTCTTTCCCTTGTGCTACTGGCCTCCCTCTATGGCAGAACATCGATCAAAAAACTCTGAAGATATAGGAATTTCTCAAAATAAAAGTTTCAACTGGAATTACATAAAGGGACCACCTTTAAATGGCACATAACAATGGTTTAAAGCATGGTCAAGAAAGCTGCTGCTTTAATTGAAGTTTTAGTGGTAACAATCACTCCCAGTTTTCATGAGCAACTACCTTTAATAAAACTTAAATAAGCTTCACATTTATTACCTTCAGCTGATGTTTTAAAAATAATGCTATATTAAATTAGCACCAAAAGAATTACGTTCATAATGAAGGTAGGAATACATTACACTGTATTTTATAAATTTACTTCCCTTGATTCAAAGGAAAGCAAGCCAAGTAAGTTGTCTGACAGCATTTTTAAGTCATAGATCTGATGGAAGAGTAAAATACAACAAAGACTCTTTAATGGTATTAAGTATCTTCTAACAAAGAGGAATTCTTTCTTTCTAGCATTCATACTTTAAATCAGAGTTCTGCTGGAGAGAACAAAGATTTCAGTATTTCTACAGCCAAATCTCAAATCTTCATACAGCTGTCCCAGCACCATCAATACAAGGTTAGCAGCACCCTACAATCTTTACTGCCTTATCAACAGTCTAAAGCTTTTAAAAATCTATATGCCTACAAAACCTCCTGGAGCTGTTACACATTGAGGATTTCACAGCATTATTGACCTGGGCAGCCTCTTTATCCTCAGTATGTTATTTTAAGCAACTTTCTGCCAGCAAGCAAGTCTCTTTGTTATCTGTATTATTGCTAAGGCACTGCTTACAATGCAGCACAAAACAGGGAGGTACTAAGCAGAAACCAGAAAGAGGTCTGTCAAATTCTCCTTTTATTTCTTTTTTTCCTCCACTTTCCTGATATGCTTCTAATACCCTACAGATCACTGCCCTGCTGCCAGGAATCCTTCCATGCACCTGAGCCGCCTCCTGAGAGGGGCCAATGTGAATGCACAGCAGACAAAACAAACCAAATCCACGCATTTTTAGGACCATGCTCTCCAACTTGCACACTTTCTTTTGCTTTGTTTGAACTATATAGATGTGTATATATATACACATGTATATGTATATATATGTATGTGTGTGTTCATATATGCATATACACATACATAAATGTACACACACATACATATATATATATGTTGCAGAGAAACAGAACCTGGCAAGTGTATTTATCTACTGAGGGAGGAAACACAACACCTGGCTTGGGAGGTGAGAGGAGAACAATAAAGGGAGGTAAATTTCTCACACTTAAACCCTGAACACTCTGCTCTATTCTTCAAGCCCTTATCAGATAAAGGTCTCCAGTTTGACGATCAGATTTCTTTGGCATGGTAGGAAAAGCAAATCTCAATCCAATACATATCAGCATATATCAGAAAGCAATCTCATGGTGTTCTGAAGGCTCGTGCCTAGAGGTATCAACAGAAAAGGCCAGTGCTAGCACAGCAATCATCCTTGAATGTAATTTATGAACAGCCACAGTAGAGCAGCCACATCCATGCTGCTTCTACTTTTCTACTTACCAAAAATATTTATGAGGGAGCAACTCTTGCTTGTACTTTTACTTTGAAGCTTCACATCTTGAAAGCTTGTGTGCCCAGTGACCCGTACTATTCCTTAGTGTCATCAAAACTACTAGGACCTACCCTGTTTTAATCCATGGGCACATCATAAAATCTACTCGACTGACAGCCCACACAGGCACAGAGAACATTTAGATTTGATACCAACTTCTGTATCACATGTGATAACTAGACTCTCAGCTAAGGGCCAAGAAATGCCCAGGGAAAAGGGTAAAAGATTGAAACTCAAATCCACAAAATCTTTGCTAGTAGTATTTTATTTCTGGATATTAGATCAACTTTCCTATTTCCTTGTTAAACCTGTACTTTGTGGAGGGAATGGAAAGAACAGATGTCTTCTAACTTATCAATTCTGTAATGCTAGTGGAGTACCACAAAAACAGCTTTTAAGCAATGTCCTATGGAAGCAACTAATTCAGCACTGACATCTTTCTGCTACTTAACATGATTAAAGGTCGGCAAAAATAGCAGACAATGAAGAAGTAATTGTCAACCCTGTGTTATTCTAGATAAAGTGCAGATGTATTCCAATTATCTGTACCGTATTTCCAACAGTTCTGCTTCAAAAATACAGCACATAATCTGCTCCATACAGCTGTCAATCAAATGGGCAAATTCTCTTAAGTTTTCATTGCAGATACATCTAAAGCAATTGCACTTTGCAAGGTTATCCCCAGATTAATTACAAAACTTTAACTCAAACCACACATTTTCCTCTGCAAGCAATAAAAAAGGCTGCTACAATGATGGCATTAGAAAGCTTAGCTCCCATTTCTGTTTCCTTCAGGAAAAGGGTCACTCAGCACTTAGAAATGGAACAAGCAAAAAGGGGTTTCATCAGACTAAGTGTTACGGATGTCAGCTGCTTAACAGACCTGACCTTGCACAAACCTGCTCACGTTCCTGGGTTCTGTGAGCTTAAAAAAAAAATCCAAGGACAACGAGAGAAGGTGTAAAAGCTCTGCTTAGGGAGACTGTACAGCAAGATATTCAGAACACTGCAAGACAACGCAGAATAGTGTTGCAACGTTACTAGCATAAACTTGCATATGTACATCTAAGAAAACAGAGACCAAGAACTGCATTTCAAATGACAGCAATGCAACATGAAGCAACATTTTAACATAAGCATCTATACAGCTAGACAGAAGAATGCTGCTGTAATGTGGTTTCAGTAGAAGGAGTAAAGGAGTTTTCTATCACACAATAATATTGTATTTAAGTTTTCTCAAATTAGACATTGTGAACAGGAACAAACCTCTCCTCAAAAGGCAGGGCATGAAGTGTGTAAATCAGGTTTCCTGATAAACATATATAAGCAAGTTAGATCAAGAAGTCATCAATAAATACAATTATTCAAACAATATAAATGGAAGCAGCTTTTTATGGCAAGTTGGGGAAGAAGACTGTAAGGAGGCAATCACAACATGTTACATCATGGAAGGCAGCATTTGATTTCTCACTTTGACCAGACAGAAGAGATCAGGAAAAACACTTTCACATGCCTTTCGCAGGGACAACAACTGAAGAAGGGCAGATGATGACCAAGAACCATTTGATAACTGAAAAGGTGAAGATGAGTTCCACCTTATATTAAAGTCACATCAGTAGCCGATGTCTCTTCTTAAAAGCCACTTAGAAATTAATTCAACTTCATAATGACAGGATAAACAAAGACATTAGGCAGAGGAACAAAACAGCTACTGTCATTTGATAAAGCAGTGTCATCAATCCATTTCATTTCTTTAGAAAATATGAGTCTGTACTGGACAGATCCCACCAAAACTAACGATACTCACTCCGTGAAATACATAGCTGCATTTCACATGCAGAAAAAATTGGTTTATCACGATATGCTGCTACCTCCAGAGTTTGCTATGCTGAAACTGCTCACTTCACAGCCTTACAGAGCATAGGCCCCTCTGGAGACCAAAGCCTCAGCCCAGCTCCTGACAGGGACTGTCCTTCCTCCACTAATTACATGTGCACACACACAGGCCCACACAGCAATCCCCCGCGAAGCCTCTAATGGGCTGGGAGAGCCGATTACTACTGGCTTACAGCTCAGATGTGTGCAACTGAAAGGCTTAACAAGCCTCCATTTCATTCTTTTAAAGTTAGTTTGAAGGGGGAAAAATGAATGGTTATGAAGAACATCACCAAAAAAAGTGCCCTAAAACTCAGCATAAAGCTGCGGGATGACACCTCAGCTCTCACTTTCTGGAGTGAGGGCTGCATCAGGAGGCCTCAGTGCCTCCCACAAGGGCAGGATGTGCTCCTTATTTTCTCCCCAAACACCATGTCCTTCATAAGTCAGTTTACAATTCTAAAAAGAAAGACCAAGCCATGCTCTGCAGATCTAATGTTATGGATATCTGCTTTGGAGGTCACTCCTCTTCTATGGCAGGCCATGGAGCAGAAAGGAGAGGAAAAGGTCCATCCCACCTGCCCCCCGCTCATGGCATCAGCAGTCACTGGCCCTGGGAACGCTGCTGCTCCTCACATGCACCATTTCAGTAGCCACTGGCTTCAAGCAGGCAGCAAATGGCACCGGGAGCCAAAGGCATCCATCCAGGCAAGCTGCAGCCTGCTTTTACAGACAACGCAGCATTTTCTTCATTACTGTCCCAGCAGGACTAGTTTGAAGTGGCACACCATTTGCATTCAGGGAGAAAAAAACCTCATTTTGTCATCAGAAAGCTGAGGGGATATTTCCAGTGACCTGCCCCCAGGCATATGCCCACTGGACACTAATTTGTCCCCACTCACTTTGTGGCAGCTCCAACGCAAGCCCAGCTAGCACTGGCCAACCAACAGGGCCTGGTTTTTTGAAACCCCACTTTGTGAGGATGAGAGAGGGCTGTGTTGTTCCCCTCCCTGTGTTCATTACAGCCACAATTCAGAGGCAACACAAAATGGAAAGCACTTGGGTTAGGAACAGCCAAATGCAGTCCTTCAGGGTCTTGCTGAAACAAGGGATAAAAGTGGCACTTAAGAGATCTGATCACAAAACCTCAGTACATACAGACTGTATGTTGAGGAATGGGTGCAACAGTACTGCTTTTTTGTCTATACTTTTTTAAACCAATACATGGCATTTAAATAAAGGGAAGGTTAGGATACCTCATACCACTGCTCCATCTTATAGTATCTTAGAAAACTATCTTAATATCCACCGTTGGTTTATACACAAGATATATAATATCCCCTACGTCTTAGGATATCCCATTATCAATTTATAATCAGTTCTATCACCTATTAATTAAAGCTCATGTTCACTGGCAGAGTCACTAAAAGGAACGATCCTCTCTCTGGCTTTCAAGCCTACTCCACTGAATCTCGCAGCTGAAGGTTTCCATTTTGCTGGAGGAGGCTGACATGACGTTATGCAGCACTGAAGGAGCCAAACAGATTAAATGGACATCTGCATTTCCAGTCTGCTATAAAAGTGGTTTAATAACCAAGCAGTGTTTAAACAGTAAAACTGTCTGCAATTGCTGCTCTATAATCTGTGAGTAATCAATCAGTCGCAATGCTGAGCTTCCATTACTGCTTCTCTGCAAGGAGATGGAAAAATTTCCAGGGCACATACTTCTTGTTTATACCCCAACACTAAAGAGGAATTAAACACAGATTCAGTCTGCATTCACAGTGATCCTGGCACACGTCAAGTCTCAGGCTTGTATTTTCAAAGCAAAGCACAGAAAGTACCCTGAAACCTCCAGTTATGGCAGCTATTTGGCATGTTACTTCCCCTCTGAATGCACCATTGCAATAAATACCCTGAGGACTCGCCAAAGCAAAGCAGGGTATCCCATCAGAGCTCTCATGCTCATACTCTTTGCAACCTCAGCACTTCAGAAGAGAGGTGCTCAGAGAAAGCACAGGATGCAGCTGTGGTCCCGTGCCACCAATGGAGTCTGGCTGCTCTGGCTGGAAGCCATCCCAAGTAACAGCATCAAACTCGACATCCTTTTCAGACTTGTTGCTTGATCTTGTAATGACTGAATGACTGTGGGATTAAGACCGTGGTGCTGGGGATTCAAAGGCTTACTTCTTTACAATGCAATCTGTGTTAACAAATTTTGCTTAACATGTAAATGACCCTTGCTCTAGGGAGCTGAACGGACACTGCCAGCAAAAGCCATGCAGATCAGCAGCTGATGCCCCTGCTCAAGAAAACTGAGGGTGTTTCCCTTTAAGCAGGGGAGATGTGAGCACTTTGACCCAGGTACAGGATTCAGGTTGGAGCGAGGCCAGAGCTAAAGACAGGTAGCTCCCAGAGGCTCAGTGCACCTTGTGACAGGATCACAACTGGATTACCCTCCTTTCTCAGCTGGATGTCAGCAGGCCCAGGCCATCCCTCTTACACAAGACATGGCTTCCAGAGTGGATTAATGCTCAACCTTTTCACGTTCCTTTATTCTGCTGTGCACAGGTTGTTGCACAGTTCTCTCTGACACGGTATATAAAGCATGACTAACATCCACCACCTGTTTGCCCCTTCACCCCTGCCCCAATGCCAGGCTTCATGCGACAGAGACCCTTGCCTTACCTCAAGTGGTCAGACAGGTTGTCCTAGAAACACACTAGGTTACACTATTCAATTTAGTGTGGCAAAAGTGAAAACAGTTCTCCCTAAGAGGGGTATCAGTGATTGAATTCTCATGTCTCAGCTGACAACCAGTTTAAAAGCAGCTCCTGGCATGTGAATTTATCCATCAGTAAATTCTGAGTATCCAGCAAAGACACAGCATGGTGGACTGGACCAGGAGCCCAGAAGAAGGGCACTGCTTCTCGCTCAGCTCTGCTGCTGACTGCAGCCAGCCAACCTCAACAGTGTCTCCTACACGGGCTGGGGGTTTCAGCTGGCCTCATGAGAAGGCCACAGCCTGAAACATAACATAAGTCTTGGATGGAACCTGAAGTAATTTTCCAATGTAATCTGCATCTACTCCTACTCTCTGTGTCCCTCTGCTTGGCACAGGGAGACAAAGCAAGTCCCTGAAGAGTCATATGCACATTCCTTTCCCTCTCAATATCTAGGTACAATTAGGCTTAATCACTACAAATAGACTTCACTCGAAATTTTGAATCCACTGGCCTCATGCTGGATTATCCAATTCAGAGTTTTAATGCAGTGACACTTTCAGATGAGACTAAGGAGGTGGGGAGACAAAGTCACCGTATATTTCAAGCACATAACTTTACTTCAATTCGGAGTAGCTAAATTTAGGACCAAAAGGTCCTTCTACAGATCAATGGAGAGAGGTATACTTCTCCAGCAGGCTGCTCACAATTCTGAGTTTATGTCTGAATTCAGACTCCTCAGTTAACAGTCAAACAGTCTTTCCAACACATATTAAGCAAGGGACTCAAACTGACTGAAATGGCATGTGTAACATCAGGTTCCAGTAGGTCTGAATGACTTGGAATAAAATGGTAGTGAGACACATTGCAAAATCAGCAGATCATCTGCATCTTCCAAGGGAACAATTACTGTGACAGCAGCACATTTACAAAACTCAGAAAGAAACCTCAGTACCTCAGAGCTGCCATGAGATGTGCTGAAGAAAAGCCTGAACTCCATGACCCGGGGCGGCAGACATGTACTTGTGCAACTGACAGTTCCAGTAAGAGACCTCTGTTCATTTGCAATGACACAGTACAATCCAACCAAGCAGGTGACTCGTCCCTGGGCTGGAACAGCAAGTACTCATTTCTCTGGACACTTCATAAGGAAGGGGAAAAAGAGCAACCACAGCATAATTCCTGACTGTAGAGCTCTTTCAGCAAGAAGTTGTATTTCTCTGGCCATGTAGACCAGCAGCTATTTCAGCTATATAAGCACCCAGATGTCACTGCCATGAAACTAAATGTGCATACCTGGCTGTATAGAAAACCAATTCTGCTGGTTAATTAGCAGAGAATTACATGCCAAAAAAGTTTTTTCAGGTAAACTTTTTACCTCTTCCTATGCTGCTTATAGTCACTTTTTGACTGCTATGAAAGTTATATTGTTCCACACTTGGAGGACCGTAACTCTCCTCCAGTTGTTCATTTTACCCCATACAGTCATGAAATGAATAGTAACATATATCAGATCCATTCTGAGTGCCATCCAGCGAGTAGAAGAGAATGCACGCTGAACATAATGCTTTAGAAAGAACATTTTTCACATGCCCCTTTGAGAAATAGAAACCAAAGCAGTAGCTGGATTATGACATAGTCATTGAAATCCATGAGACACACAACTATTAAGACTTGCACTATCCTGGAAGGCCACAGTGGTTTGCAAAACTGCAGACTGTGTATTTTACTGTATCTTCTCATGCACAATAAGAATGAAGGGTAATCTATTAAGGATTAAAATTAATCATCCTGTATCTATCATGCCATGGGACAGAAACCAGTCAAACCAGTTCAAAATTCACCGTTCTCTTCTATGTAAAGGAGCATTGTATAGCTATCACTTATAGAACAGCAGAAAAACTGACCTGAGGCCAAACTCTAAAACGGAGTTGTGCTTGTGTTAAGAAGTGCTTGAAATTTCTTGTAACTATACACCTATTCTACCTGCAGACAATAAAAACTTACTCCCTCAGTATGACAGCACTTCAGTTCCTATTCCTGTGCCACCTTCTTCACTTTATTGATAAATGCCCACACAGTATGAAAACCCCCTAAGGATACCTGCATATAATGCACTTACAAACAATGGCATCCTGGTCAGCACAGATGGAGTTACCTTACAGTGGCTTAGAAAACTTTCCAAGAGGGACAAACTGTCCTAATGTAATAGGAGGCTGTGGGAACAAACAAGGCGAGAACAAAACAAGACAATTATACAAAAGCAACTTCCCAACAAACGTCTGAGAGGCAATTACAGGATACTAGTGTGCTTCCTGGCCCCAAGCTGAAGTACTATTGCTGTTCATCAGTAACAGGGAAAAAGGAAAAGAGAAAAAGCACAAACAAGCATGGAGAACTTAAAACCCATTCCTGGAGAGCCCAAACTGCCCAGAGGGCCAGGCTTAAAGTGAGGCATTCAGCTCCAGAGACACCTGCTTTTAGGCAGGTATTTGTGTTGAGCTCCATGTCCAAAATCCTATTTTAATCAGGAAATGTAGTAGCTGTGGCCAGGGAAGCCCTCTTAAGCTTCCTTAACACAGGCACACAGCACTGCTTGTGAGCCCCAGGCACACTGCCTTGTTCCCACTTCCTCCTCCAGATGGACATGTGCCTCCTGCAGGTCCCATCGCACCTTCCAGAACTCGATTGTGCGAACCTCCCATGGCCAGAAGGTATCTCAAATGTCACAAAAAAGTTATGATTTTTTGTCTCGTGTCTCATGCTGGATTTGTAGGCAGAAGAAGGAGGCTGTGTCTGAATCAGGGACTGGTCTGTGGCATACAAGACAAAAGACCTTGAACGAAGTTGTGCAGATGCCTGAAACTCTTCTGGAATGCTCATATTTGTAACATAAACAAAGTTTGGCTTATCACCCTTCAGTGACAGCAATCCCTGCAGAGTAAGGCAAGCTTTGAAGTGCCAAATGCCTAGGTGCTCTTCACAGTAGCAGACTCAACCCAGACTTCCACATCCTATATGTGCAAGACAATTACCTAGCATACAAGCTCTACACTCAGAAATTTTTTTTTTCCCCCCCTCAGGTTGCCTTTTTTTAACGAAACATGCCAAGCACAGAAAGTTTCCAAATCTTCAAAGCTAATTTAAGTAACCTGTTGCTTACAAAAGTGAAAAGAACACTAATGTCTTTGTAACACAACGCTATTAGACAAGTTTTTTAGCAACTAGGAAACCAAGGACCCAAATCTTTGTCCTCCTCCCCACAACTTAAGATTTGCTTAAAGTGGTTCTCCTTGCTGCTGTGATAATCTGCAAGAGAACCTTGAGAATCTGCACCATTGAAAGGACACATCGAAGCTCTTCCTGGGGAGCTTTTCTATAGATCACTAAGTTCCCCTCATCCCCTGCTGCCTCTGGCACATCCATGTCAGAGGCCGTGGGAGTGCAGGCATTTTTTTTTTCCACAGCTTCTTAAAGCTTTAAAAAGCAGAAGGAACAGTCCTCCTCCCCTTTGCCACAACGAAAAGTGCATTAAAAAGGACTTGACAGCTGCAATCGTGAACTGGGTCTCATATGAGATGATCAGCTGAAGACAGCGAAGTGAAGCACCACCAGT
This sequence comes from Climacteris rufus, assembly GCA_013398175.1. NCBI lineage: Eukaryota > Metazoa > Chordata > Aves > Passeriformes > Climacteridae > Climacteris > Climacteris rufus. The sequence continues at coordinate 807,956 of VZRZ01006256.1, read as the reverse complement.
TGTCTGTATTAAAACGGGTAGATCTACTTCCAGAGTTTCCCACTGTACAGATCACCAGCCGTATTTACACACAGACATTAGCAGAAAACCTTGGTGAACATCTCATTCTTTCTTCAAGGCCAGAAAGGCAAGTCCAGGCAGAATTTGCCCAGACGGATGCATTATTACTGATGTTGCCCTCTTGGCTGGATTAAGCCAGAAACTGGCCAGACAGGGGAGCCGATAGTAGCTCTTCCCTCCTCATCAAGGTGGTGATGAAAGCTCCAAATAAGGCTTCCTAAATAAATCCTACTGTGATATTTTTAGGGTGTAGGCACACCCCAAAACCTCATAAACCAACAAGAGAGCTTTTGTTCTTGACTGAAGTCCAAGCATTTCAGAGCGTTCCACTAAAGACCAATCAGAGAGGCTACCTATTTCCTTCCTTCCCAGGCTCTCAAACACACTAGCAATGGTATTTTCCTTCAACCATAAATCAGACTGCCTACTAACATGCTGTGGCATGGTATGTAAAATTTAATTTGTACAGGCAGTAAAAAAAAAAAAAGCATGTACACCATACCTCATTCACTTCTATTAAAAATATGCATTTTGCTCTATTGCAGTAACTCCAAAGGGCATAAAAGGATAGTTTTAGAAAAAAAAATAAAGCTCTATACACACATACACACAAAAGAAACACACTCAAAATCCCTATCACAAAATCCAGCCATCACCAGGAACGGATGAGTCCCAGATTTTAATTCCTTTATAGGCCTGAGTTCTGTGATTAAATTAAACATATGAGCAATTAACGTTTGTACAAGTAACATGCAAGCTTTCCGGCATATACAATTAGGAAGCCTTGACAGCTTCCTGCAGAACAGCCATTCCCACAGGGGCTTTTAATTTCTTTTAAACACAAGTACCTCTTGTGATGAACAGAAAACAATACATAAACTCCTCACAACAGCCTGAGGAACACAGCACAGGCTGGAACATGGGGGAAGGAACAGAGGATTTTTTTTTTAAATCTTTATTTAGAAATTTAGAAAACTTACACATACTTCTAAATTTCCTTGATTTTCACATGAAATATCGTTGCTGCAATAACAGTCCCAGGTAACTAGAAGTTGTTAGCAAGTTTTGTTCTGTCCTTTTAAGGCAGAAAACATGTTCCAAGTTTAAACTTGCTCAATGAACTTTACTATCCAGGCCTAAAATCTTTCCTGTGTAAAGCAAGACATCATCTAAATGTTTCTACTCTTTTCCAATACACAGGCAAGATTTGTTTGTCTGTGTCTTCCTGATATTGCCTTGAACCAGTAGCATTAAATAAAATGTCTCTTACTTAAGGAAGGAATGAGTATTATACTCCATTGTACTTGATAGTACATTATACTACATTGTCCATTATGTACACATAAATTTAGACTTATTTATTGAGGGTAACTTTCGTCAACAGCAAAATCCTAAGGGTGCTTCTGACAACAGGAGAAAAAACACCTTTATTTTGTTGGAACTACTGACTGAGAGATGTTCCCTCTTCAGCACCTGTAATGAAACCCACTGTGTTGGTTTTGGCCAGGATAGAACTAATTTTCTTCACAGTGGTTAGTATGTTAGTATGTTCACAGTTATATGTTAGTATTTTGAGTTGTGCTGAGCACAGGCCTGACAATATAGTGATGTTTCTGTTATTGCTGAGCAGGGCTTAAACAGAGCAAAGGCCTTTTCTGCTTTCTGGTATTTTCAGCCACTGCACTGAGAGGAGGCAGAGCCAGGACAGGTGACCCAAACTGACCAAAGGGATATTCCATAATGTATAACATCATGCTCAGTAATTAAAGTGGGGAGAAGGAGGAGGAAAAGGGAAATGTTTGAAATGATGGCATTTGTCCTTCCAAGCCACAGTTACACCTGATGAGGCCCTGCTCTCCTGGGGGTGGCTGCCCATGGGGAGTAGTGAGTTAATTCCTTGTTTAGCTTTGCTTGCGTGGACAGCTTTTGCTTTCCCTATTAAACTGTCTTTATTCCAACCCAGTTTTCCAGCTTTTACCCTACAGCTTCTCTCCCTGATCTTACTTGGTGGTTGGTTGCTGGATGGGGTTAAGCCATGACACCCACCTCATGTGGGCTGAATCCAAAGCACAGGTAACATTACTGACCTTAGAGAGGTAGCCTTAAATTATGGGAACTTGTTCCTGACAATCACTGACAAGAGAGAAAAAAGGTAAGTTCAGGGTTTAGCATATTGCTTTAAGGTTATAGGTTGCTGAAACACTGAAGCCAAACCAGAGGGAATTTTTTTTCCCTCAGAAATAATTAAATCACATTAGAAAAAAAAAATTAGAGCAGAGGTAGCATGTAAACCTATCTTTTATATTGGACACTAATTGAAAAGGATACAAAACCAAATAAGTTTAGGAAAACATTAACCTTAATTATACTGTGAAAATCCATAGCCCATAAAACAATCATCCACATCTGATACTTAGTTATTATGTGCCTGAAGTAAAACTGAGTACCTAGCTCAAGGGAACCCCTGCTTAAAAATTAAACATAAATAAACTGAAGCACAATAAGCCTCCATGATTTATAGGCAATGCTCTTAAGTACAGTCATGAAACAAAAGTTGTACTACAGCATCTCATCTGAGATTGTTTAGAAAGAGATGCCATTAGAGGAATGAATTTATTAGAAGAGAATGTAGCAATTCCTGCCAAGCTGTTTGATAGAAACCAGGCACTGATATAACCTAATCTGAACAACTTCCCATTACCAATACCACTTCCTAAAAGGAAGGCATTAAGGTTGAAGGGCTCTCACAGCAGCTACCACAATTCACTACACAGAGCAAAGCCATCTAGCAGAATTCCTTTTCTAAGAAGTAAAATGGTCATCCTGAGATGTCTTTCCAAATCAAAATTATTTAATGCTTCTTAACAGAGAGGAAATCACATTAGACTATAGAATTTGCAAGTAATTTAGTTGTTTATTTTTTTACAAACACTCAAGTGTGACTTGTTATCAAGTCCCCTTCCTTCTACCTTAGCTCTTGGCCACGCTGAAGGCAACAGTGCTGTCACTTACGGTTTAGATAAAGAGACCTCAGTGCTGTGGCGAGAAATACTCTGACACAGCGTGGATCTGTATTTTTATCTCTCTGCAATCTCATTGAAGACTACGGCTTTCTTTTACACCGTTGAAGTATCAAGTTCTAGCAAGGAGGCTGTAACACTGAGCTCTCAGTACTCACCTCTCTTGAAACTCAGATTACCAGGAAAAAAATACTCCCCTCTTATTAGCCTTTTATTATGAAATAGCTATTCATGGATTCCTGAAATACCTGCAATTCTTTTCATTCACTACGAAGAAACTCTTATAAAGCTTAATGAATTGCAGAAACATTATACACTAACAAAGGCAAGATGCTTCAAGAAACAGAAGGAATGCTCATTCAGCATTGCACAACACTGAAAAAATGATATACAAAGTTAACAATGTTAAAAAAGGGATATTTTATAAAAAAATTCCCACAAAACATATAAAAGGGATACAGAAACAAAGCTAATTTATAATGCATGCACTTTCTAAAATTGAGTGGTTTAAGGTGAGTTGTGGGAAGAGAATGAAAAACAGGAGACAATGGTAAAATACTGCTGTTCCCATATAAACCTGTCATAAACTACAAATTATACTTTCCTTGTCAAGTTCTTCAAAAGGCCAATGAAGCAGGGTGAGGCGACATGCTAACAGAAATCCCACACTGCAGATTACACTGCAGTGCTTTCAAACTCACACAACACCTTTTCTGAGGTGTATTCCCCTGGCATAATTGAGAGGAGAGAGGCCCAAAACTGAAGCTTCACTTGGAAAAGGGGAGGTGGAAAAACTTCCCCTGCCTGTTTGGGTTTTCTCAGCACTACTCGAGCAGGTGTCACACACTTTGAAGGACAAATAGAGGTCATACCAACTGCTGGCACCAGCTAAGTCACTGCACCAATACCATTTGGAAACCTTCTTCCCCAAGAGTCACACCTGAAGCACGGCTGATGAAACTTGTCAAACAAAGCAGATCTGCCAAAAAGGAAAACCATTTTGCCATGTAGCCTACACCAGTTACTTCTACTCTCCAAGACACCACCCTCCCTCTACTGCTGACGAGGCAGCCTCAGGAGCAGACCAGCCCTCCAGTGCCAAGGACAGACGTGCCCATGGGAGCAGCAGCAACCGTGGTGAGAAAAATGGAGAGACAAGGAACAGAAGGAAAGAACATATTAGGGCAGCTGAAAGAAAGGGGTAATTTCCCAGTATAGCTTCTATTCAGTAAAGTACCTCAAATTTTACAGTAGCAAAAGCAACCTAGTAGCAAAGATGAATGATACAAAGGTTGAGCAACTGCAGAAACAAAACATGATGAATCAAACAGTGATTGCAGAAAGGCAGCTTTTAATTGCTAATACATCCCAGGAGGATAAATTATGGTGAAAGTCCTATTACATGAAAATTCAGCCACCTGGGAATTCAAACAGTTAGCAGCCAGATCTATTTTTAATCACATTCATCTGTCAGGCCTAACAGCAGTGAGGGAAGGATTTGACAAAGCCAAATCCTCTGAAAGAGAGCAGAAATGACTATGAGCTTCAGAGGTATGACCTTACTGCACTCACTGAACAGTATGTGCCTACAAACCCTGCCAGCTCCCCAGTCCAGGGGCAGAACAACCAGCTCCAGAGGAACACAGGAGTCAGTAGCGTTTCAAGCAAACCCTTCACTTCAACAAACTAGACCTCATCTGTGCCTGATCTATATGGGACAAGGCACCAAAGCTTCTCTGGTAGGAAAAAGCAGAATCAGAAATATAAATAACTTCCAGGGATGGTGAGCATGTAAGAGCAGAATTAAGGCCTCAGTCCCTGTGTCACATGTGACACAGATTGGGAGGACTCATGCTGCAATGTTGCTGAGGTACACCAGTACCTCCATCTGGTATGAGTTGGCCAACTCAGCACTAGACCAAAGTCTACAGCTGCAGATTCCCAGATGCCACAGTGAGATTCCAGCCCTTGGAAACATCCACTGTTTTGCCCTAAAGAGTATCCTCAAGCAAAAGCAAGGCAGTGGCCAACCAAAAGCCTGGGCCACAGTACGAGAGAGACAGGACGCCATGGGTTTATCCCTACGTGGCTGAGGAATTTGAGTTTGGGACAGGGGTGAGGATCTGGGAAGAGAGAAGAGCAGGCAACTGCCAGTTATCAAGTAAGGAAAACATGACTGCTTCACAAATACTTAGCAAGGAGAGCTTGGAATGGAAAGCATTACTTAACCGAAATGGGAACATCACACACATGTTTTAATTCAGTCACACATAGGAACAGCAAGTTAACAGAATTACACAGGCAATGACAACCACTGGTTTCCTTCATGTGAGGCACAGAAGAAACATTCATTCTTCCAGTTAGCATGGTGGAATTTTGTTAAGACTCACAAAGTTCTGTCATTTAGATTTCCTCTCTGAAGGGCTGACCAAAATAAGTGAGCCAGTTGTACAGTACTTTTGTTTTGGAGTTACTCATCTTTTCCACTGAGATAATTCCATGTTTGTCTGCAGTGATCTGCATCCCCCCTCTCAGCTGCATTCCTAACTTTAATTGCCAAACACAGCACGTAAACTGCCTTCGGTATATAAAATTTGATTTATTTTTTATAGGAAGCAACAGTTCCTAGGACAAAACTGCAAGCAGCCAGCTGCCTGTTCTCTGCATTTGTCAGCTCCTCCTGCTCAGTCTGCTCCTCTCAATGCAACACTTCGTGACCTTGCCTTACTTCTGTCTTTTCACTGAGACACGACACTGAATAAAGCAACCTGTACAATGTTAGTCTAAGTGTTCCTGCCATTCCGTGCTTATATGGTATTTTATACCATTCTCTCTTCTCTCCAGAGCACTGAAATTGCTTACATTATTTTTTAAGTTCATAAATAAAGTAACATCTCCAGCAAAAAGGAGAACACTGGCCTGTCTTAGATCAATCCAGAACGGTGAAAACACTTAATGGAGCAATTTAATAAAGCCAACAAACCCTCCAAAGAACATACTTGGTCAGTTTTGGCCCCGTACCCTGCTATTACTTTTGGAGAAGAGCTTGCACCTGTGACTCTGAACTTGGACCTTTATCAGATGCCTCCACTCGTATCTCACTTTATACACAAGGAGTCCCACCAGGGACCCCATCTGGGCTTGCTCAGCGTGCTTAACTTAGACCACAGAATCACAGAACAGATCACGTGCTTAAATCATGAATTGCATCTGATTTGCCTTTTTTTTTTTTTTGTTTTTAATTCATGCTGTAAAGAACTGCTCTGAAAAGACAAGTTCTCTTTCTTTTTTGTTTTATTTACTTATTTACAACTCCAAAATACTCTAGGACACCATACACGTATGTGCCCCTAAACCCCTAAGATCTTTTTATTTAGCCTCATCAATTGATAAGTCCTAAAAATGAGATATATGCAAGAGTAACAAAAGAATAACACCTGGGATCCATCTAACTTGAACATCACCACCAGCCTCGACAGTACCTATTGCACATATCCAACATGAGGCCCAGATGGAGCCCACCTGTCACAACACAAATTCTATCATAACTGCACAAAGTTATATTTATAGGTCGACAATCATCAGAAGCTGAAGAGATACAAGTGAGGTGATGGATCAACAAGTATTTAGTGTTATGCAACCAAAACACTTTCTTCAGGATCATCTAGTCATACATAGAGACTGGGATTTTCCTAAATCACAGCAAAACAGACTATCATCCAGCAGAGCAAAGCTCATGCACTAAACAATGTGGAAGGAATCACTGGCATTTCAACCTCTGTCCCTTGATGACTGAAATCCTCAAGCATCCTAATTTATCTTGGCTTCAGTTACTGATGCCACATGGCCAAGCCATGGCCCCTGGCCCACAGGCAGCACTCATCCCACATGGCCATCACATGCCAATGGCAGGGCCACCCAGAGTCCCTGGCAGGGCAGGCAGAAAGGGACCCTGGGGCAGTGTGGGGCTCCCAGGCATGTGCCCAGCTCACCAGCTCACCTGCTCCCCTGCAAGGACACAGCTGGCAGCAGAACCCAGAGCCTCCAAGCCACCACAGCCCTCCTCCACCTCTGCAGAGGTGACAAGGGGGCTTGGGGCACCAGCCCCAGGGGAAGCTGGTGGCAGGGCTCAGGCAAGAGGGCTGTCTGTCCACCCCACTGTAGGCACTAGGGACATATTTGGGAAATCAAGATGGTCACAATTCTATGAGTGCCCTTCTGCCAGTTGAAGCATCCTCTTAATTTGGGGATTAATTTCATTAAGCTATAACCATGACACAGTCAATACTTCTTTGCATCCATCGAAGTCCTGGATGGATACCGAGCATGACCAAAGCACCTTCCTTTCCTAGATAAATGAAGTTCTGCTAAATCTACATTCTATGTGCACACACAGATATAGCTACAGAAAATTACTCTGAAGAAGAAGAGTGAAGACAGCTGTGAGCATGTAAGGAACTTTTTTTTTTTACTTTTTTTTAATCACTTTGGTGAAGTCTTTTAAAAATAAATCTCTTTTGAAAGGCATTGTAATGAATGAAGTGTTCTGTGTGTTTGTCACCATGCCCTTTTACAGGACATACTTCAAGGCATTCTCTTTCTTTGCTGAGATGCCACCTAAACTTCTGTCTTTCTCTGACACACAATATTTATTTTTGTTGCTCAATGTTTATTTCTCTATAAATCAAAGTAGTAGAGAAATAGATGTGCATGTATTTATTACCAAAACAAGTAACACGTCAGCTATCTTTGTCATGCTTTCACTCTCTAAGAAAAACACCACCACCTTTACTCTCCTTTCTACCTGAGGTTATTCCATCCTTCAGTGTCTCCAAAGCTCCAGATTTTATTTATTTTTTATGCTGGAATAAGATCTCCAATTCTTTCAACATAAATTTCACTGATGTCAATAGCATTCACTCCGGTACAACCAACAATAAAAGCAATAGTATCCCAACGGAAATTAGTAAATGCTCTAGTAAATTTTGCTCAGAAGCAGACAAGACAAAGGATGCTATTGACATGAGTTACTTTATGCTGCACTTGTCTAATATTCAACACTGAGCACCATCTTGATCCCAATTCTTTGGTTTTGGTGGCAGTAACTAGAGTAACACTGATGTGATGGATGGGGAGAAACAAATACTGGTTGGTGGGAAAGAGAGAAGGAAGAAAAAAGAGACATCACACAGCAGTTATACAGCTTACAAAACTGCTTTTTCCTATACAGATTCAGAACATAATCATGTTCTACAAAGCTTGAATCAATATATTTTCATCCAGAGGATACCAGAAAAGTAGAAGTTTGTTAATTTCTACAACTCTTTTCTTTGCATTCAACCAAGACAACATCAGGTTAGGTTTCCCCCTAACTTAAGTGGCTGCAAGGTTGGCCTTTATGTCTCCAAAAGCAGAGGAGTTCCTGCACACCCTGGTGAGGCTGCCAGGCTGCCCACCTCATCCTTAGGGCACAAGACAGAAGACTCAGAGCTGGGAACAGGCACACGGCTGCAGGCACCGTGGCCCCAGTGCTGCTGCTCACCCACAGCATGCTCAGGAAGGAGCCACTGCCATTTACTGCATTGCATGAATGCCTGCAGCTGCCGCATGAATTATGCATTTGGGATAGCACCGGTTTCTATTTTTGTGGTGCTGAGATGGCCACGTGCAGCTGGAGGACTGGACTCTGATTTTTTTCCGAGCAAAAGACTTAAAATATTTCAAGTTTGCTGCCTGAGGGTGGGAAAGCAGCTTATGCTATAAAACAAGAACCTTCTCACATTGTTATGAGAGTTTCTAACTTAACGTAACTAGGATAATGGGTAGCCAATTTTAAGCGGGTGGTTTGGTTTAAATATTAACTCTGGTGGTACATAAGGCTTCATTGAATGGCTAAGTTCAGCTGCATAGTGACAGTTTACAAATCAAGTGTAATGCAGCAGAGAACTGCCTTGTAATTATACCCTTGAAAGTTACTTTTAATCCTCAAAGTTTCATATGCTGTGGTCTCCTTAAAAAAAAAAAGAAATAAAACATCACACAGAACACACTGACTGAAAAGGAAATTAATACAGTAAGAAGCGTTGACTTTTTTATATAGTAAAAGTATATAACTAAATCCAGCTCCATAATCCGGGCAGATCATGCTGATGCATGGAAATCCCTGAACTGCTGGGCAATAGAAACTGCACATTTGGAAAAGTGAAGTCCCTAACTTGTTTTGATTGCTCAAGGCAAGTCTGCAGCAAACTGCCACTTAACGCATGAGCAAAACAGCACTTACCAATCATGTCTTTTCAAAAGACCCAGCAGCATATCCCAAGATGATGTTGGAGGCTAGATTACCAGGCCCTCGCTTATCGTGATAAAAATCAGTTCAAATTTGGGGGATGGTCTTTTGCTGTGTTTGTACCTAGTCTGCTGTTTCTAAACAAACAAACCAATACAATTCTGGCCAATTCTTTTTGGATTCCCTTCGTCCTGCCTTTCATATACAAATGGAGTTTTGCCTTTGTCATCGAACAGCCATAACACATACAGATGAACTACTGTTTTCTTGTCCTGTAGAAAATCCTGCCCACTCCAACATGAAATATTTACGCATTCACATGGTCCACAATGTTCTGGCAAATGGTATCTGTAGTACCCCCAGACATCCTCTGACGCTAAAGAAGAACAGCAATCCCAAATACAGTAATGCTTCATTTTAGTACTGCTTTCCTACTTCTCTTTCCACAAAGACTCTCTGGTCCTAAGAAGACACCTGTCCATTTTGGATGCTTAAGCTTCAGAGATGAATCTCTTGATATTCAAATGAAACAGAGAGCTTATTCTACATAATGAATCATGGGTGTTTAACAGAATGAGTCAGGTGTTTAGCATAATCGATCACCCATAAGGCACAAGTGCTTAAATAAACAAATACTTAACGTAAGAAAGCCTAACAGGCCAAGCTTGACATAAGTGACTTGACAAAATTAGAGTTTAGAACAGCTAACTGCTAAAACGCTTCTGGGCAAGAGTAATAAGGGAAGCGAATGTCTTCCAGACCTGTCCCCTTTGCGCGGACGCTGCGTTAGAACACAGGAATGCAACGCAATGCAAGGCTAACTGCTTGCTTATCAAATGCTAACCATAAGAGTGCACTAATGTATGGATTTTTAAATAAAATTGCTATATAAACCCAGCGAAATTTGTATATGGGGGACAAGCAGTTTGAGGAGTGCAGGCTCTTCCACTGGCTAAAATAAAGCGTTTTTGGCTGACAATCTAGGTTGTCAGTCACATCCTTTGAATCACAAAAACAGATTTTTAAAAAGAAAAATGTGTTCAGAAACTCAGCTGTGTGACGTGCATAATATTCACCTAAATTCACCAGGAGAAACCAAAGCATCGTTTGAGTAGATGATCCATTTCAATCCTTCCTGAGAAACAAACAAATTCATATCTCTAAGAGGATTTGTCTTGGAGAACTGGCCCTTTTCTGAGTGCTGGGAAGTGCCAGATACCCACATCTCCATCCAGACTCGTTGACAAGCACTGAAAAAGGGACATTCCAACAGCCGGCAAAAAAGCAGCAGGCGGGAAAGACATTGCCTCATGTAGATCCGGGCAGGGAGGGCAGGAAGAGAGATGCCTTCCCAGCTGAAGCTGCCTCCTGGAGAACCTCATTCATCAGGCATGAATGACTGACATTTAGCAGCTAATAAATATTTATTAGGTAAGAGCTAAATACATTTTAATAGCTCATATAAAATATGAGCTAATTTTCACCATATAAGTAAGAATGTTTTAAACATATGCACTATGATGCATAGACTTTAACTCCGTTAATTCATATGTTGAAAGCCCTGAATAACATAGATTTTCAAAGACAAAACAGATAAAATACAGGTACTGTATTTGTTACATGAGCACAACAAAGCAATAACTGATTTGCTGGTGTTGCAGAAGGAGCTAGAAATTTCTTATATTATGCTGAAGTACTACCATAACAGCCATATCAGTTCATATGCATTTTCAAAACAGTTCAGATGTCAGATACCACAAGGGGTATTTGTGCTTTTTCCACCCAAACAATCAGCTCCAACTTGCCACTCTGTCCTACTTCTCCTCGTGAAGGTGGTCCTCTGCTTTCACAAGAGCTACACAAGAGCACTTTCCTGGCTTATCTGTCCAATGTCCCGCAAATCCACCATTACCTTTGCCCTCATCTCTCACAACATTACTTGGAACACTATCACGCATCCCTGACGAAGCAGAGGTCTGGAGGAGGTGAGCAGCTCAGGCACTGGTGAGACAAGTCAGCTCCTTCATCTTCTGCACCTGTGTTGGGAGTGACAATGCCAGGCACCTGTTCACTCTCCATCAGTGCTTCACTTGGCTCTTGGACAGAGGGAGAGTTAGGAAATTACTGTAGTCACACCCTCCATGCAACAACCTCCTCCCCGCAAAAACCCAAAACGAAAGCAGAAGGGAAAGCTGCCTCTCTCCTAGCCACTGCTGCAGCCACTTCCACAACACACATAATTTTCTGGAATGGCATTAATTAACAGTTGTGAGCAGTCACAAAATGATTTTCAGCATGTAAAGTCACACTGTGGCTCATTTCTCATCTTTCTTGTCTGTCCATCTAACTTTCTCAATGCCCTCTGTACACACAGGAGATCAGCAGCACTAACACAGCATTACACCATCCCCTTGGCAAAATTTTCAGCAGAGTTTGACACTTTTCATTAGTTGAGGGAAGACCATTCCACACTGGAAATACAAACACCCAAACCAGCTCTGTGTGGAGCAGTTTCAGCTGAGAAGTAAAAGGGAACAGAAGCGTGTAGTGTAGAAAAAGTATCTTTTTCTACACTAAAACTGCTGAGGTACCACCACTGGAGTTCCAGGCTACTTCATCACTAACTTGTGCTATTTTTACCAGAAATCCAGTGTATTTATTTACTGTGCATCAATCCAGCCATTATCACAGAATTAAAAAGTAATTTTAAATTAATGAAATATGGAGGAAAAATACTTGGATTTGATAGCTGTGGTATTTCCAAGAATGCCTGGAATTGCAATCACAGTTAGGAGGGTATGACAGGGCAGATCCATAGATATTTTCAAAATTAGGCTCCTTACCAAAATACATATTTACTTGTTTGACCATGATACTGCCAAGAGACACACTGTCCTTTTGGAAAATGTCATCCATTTCACAACTTTCCCAAAAATACACTCTCTTTATGCTTTTGTGAACACCCTAGCATACAAACACAACCATCAAAAATACAAGAAAACTAAGAGTCACAGACTGCCAGAGTTTCTTAATCACAGGCTTCTTCTCCCAGCATTAGAAAAAAATAAATACTGCTCTGCTTGGCATGCCAGCATATTATTTCAAATAAGTAGAAGGGCTGAAAGAAAGTCTCCCTTCATTTCCCAAACCCCAAGAGAAAATTGAGGAGTTATTTCCAGAGCATGTACGCAATGATGATCCAGTGCAGCCTATTCATTTTGGTCAGTCTTCATAAGTCCTGCACCACACCTAATGAACACACTGCTGCCTTCTAATGCCTCTTACATTCCCAGCGGGAGAGGATTAAAAATAATTATTGAAAAAGAAAACAAAACAGCCCTAAAAATCCTTACGCAAACAACTCTCTCTAATTTCCTTGGGTTGTTCCTTCTCCATTGGAAGAAGATGTCACCTCATGCAAGAGGTTGGCCTTACAGTTTCAGATTCTACTTGCATTTTAAAGCAAAAAATCCTCAAGAATTTGGACAACGGAGGCATGTGGGATCTCTGCTGCACAAGCAGGGACTTGGCACACCCCAGCCATCCTCCTGCAAAGGTTCAGGTTAAATAGTCCCCTGGGAGAGCCTGGATGCACCACCTAGTCTTCTGTTGATGGGAGATTTGTTACTGGGGCACCTTGTGCTCCAGACCTTCCAAGAGCGAAAATCATGAGATACCAAAACTGTTTGTCAGATCTTCGTGCTTTCCTCACTACTGAGCAGTTTCTCCACTTCAAAATGAATGTCTTCCAACAGTCTCTGCAGAGCACAGGCTTTGTTCAAGTTAGGTGTGATTGAGAAAAGATTAAAGGATAAACTAGGTGCTTTGAAACAGCTGAGCTGCTGCAACCCAGAAAACACAAGGCTCATGCTCTACCAATAACTTAACTCTCATCCTGTTTCTTTGCCCTGATTGGGGCATCAGCCCTGCTCAGAACACTCTCGCAACTCTGGAACCATTTCATGCCATTGACCACAAATGAAGTGATACAGACGTGCTTTTCCATAAGCTGGAGCGGCTCTTTGGCCAGGGAAAGGTGACCCTTCCAGTCACACTGGCAGTGCACTGGATCCATTGGAATGCATGGAGGGAGCAAGGAAGGAGTCTCCTGCAAACCCTGCAGCTGGAGGCAGTCCAGCTTCCCTCCTGCTGCAGCTCCACCTGCCTCAGGCTGTTATAGCCATCAGTAAAATATACTCAGTGAAACTCCTGGTGCACTTTATCAGACTGTGTGAGTCAAGTTTGACTCAGATGATTTTCTCAGAGTCCTTTCACTCCTTCTTCTTGCCTTACCGAACCAGAAAGGGGATGTGGCAGTTGGATGTAACAGCTACACTTTCTGTACAGTGCAGCTCAGCAATTAGAAGATTATTCTTGGCTTTACCCTCTGCAATTTTTCAAATCTCTCATCCCTGCTGTCTTTACAGATTCAGGCTTCCCAGTTCAACCTCCCTTCTTCTGATGCTGTCTGTTGCAGCAGACCCTTTCTCAGAGGCTGGTGAGAAGGCCCCTCTGCCTCAAAGGAAGCCACAGCTTACAGCCCTCTGACTGCTCTCAGAGCAAGCCTCTGGCAGGCCAAACGCTAATTCATTCTGAAGGGGTAAATATTAAGAAAAGGCTTTGTACCTGATGATGATTGCCAAAACTTTACTTCAAGTCCCACAATAAAGCCCAGGAGCAGCATATCCTAATAGTCTTCATTTATCCCATTCTTTCACAAACTGCTTCCCTACACAGGCTTGCCCTTCATTGTTGGAAAAAAACTGCACCCAAACCTCAGCAAGGTATTTTTGTGAGGTTTTTTTTTTTCCTGTGGCTAAGACACCCACATGAGTTTTTGTTTAAAATAAAATAAAACAAAATAACCTGGTATTATTAAAAGGGAGGTAAAAATAGAGTTTAGAGAGTACTCTCAGCCTGCTCCTCAAACACGCTTCTCCTGCACAGCACATCAAGGCTATTTCAAGAAGCACCTCCCATTTTTCACCCCTGAATATGTCAAAATGCGTCAGCTTAAGTAGCCAAAGAAAGAAATGGTTACTTAAGGGCAAGTGCAAATACCTCGGAAGGGTGGGAGGGAGACAGGGTTGGGTTAACAGGTTGCTGACGGCACAGGGCACGGAGAGGCGAGGCGTGCATCCCCACAGCAGCTGCTGAGCCACCGATAATCCCGGCCCCGTCCGTGCCGGGCTCCGCACCCACGGCGGGAGCACCTCGGGGAGAAGGCGCTGCCGTCCCTGCAGCGGGGCGCGGACAGCATCCGCTCCCGCAGGCGTCTGCGCTCCCGGGGCAGCAACACGCTACGTTTGCCCCTCTGGTAGCCATGGAGAGAGATCAGCACTCCAGTATTTCATTAGCCAAGAGCGCTAAGTATTCCACCAACTTGTGGAAAGAATAAGCACGAAGGTTAATGTATTTGGTGAGGCTCTGTTGAATGGTTTGGGATATTTTGTTTCAGTGTAGCATAAGGAAAGCAGCTGTCACCTTGATTACAGTGCCCTCGGTAACCTGACACTTCAGCTAGTCCCAACTTCAGACGGCTCCCCCCCGTTTGAGCGAGCACAGTTACTGATCGCTTAAACAGACAAATGGTGATTTGCACAAAGTTGTGAAGTGAGGCTGGAGATCACAGGAGGAGCAACTTGCACCCGTCATTTCCATCCTTCCGCAGTCAGAGAACACAATCTTCCAAGAAAATCCAAAGAAAAAAGAAATGCCGAGCTGCAACGTTTGGCTCCACACACTTTCCAAAAAGCAAAGGGGATGAGGGATGCAGTGTTCAAATCATCCATGTCTGCTTAAACACTTGGTTTGCATGCTCCAGTGCTGTCAAACAGACACAGCTGATGAGTCAAAGATGGAATTAGCATCCCGATACAGCAACTCTTTTCCAGCTCAAACCAGTCACCTCCAGGTTTTTCCTTTAATTAAGGTCTGGCCAAGACATGTCAGCAGTCCAGCACCCCCTTCCTGCCAACAGCTCTGCCAATACTTTGGTCACTCACAACCAACTCCTCCCCACTCCCTCTTTCACTGCGGCGAGCTGAGTGAGCAGAAGGATTCCTGAGAGTGGGCAGAGGCCCAGAGCTGGCCCAGTTTTTCATCTACCTTTTCTTCTGTTCTTGGATCTTGCACTTGCAACATGAGACTGAAGAGCAGTGCCAATGCTAACAGTTACCTTTTGTGCCTGATAGCACAAAAGCAGCAGGACGGGAAGAAAAAAATCAGTTTAATGAGGTTGCAAGCACAAGAGAGTGCAAAGAGGAAATAAATAACTTAAGGTATAAATTACAATTAAGTGCACTATAGTTACCATGTACTGTTCAGTATTGCTCAGAAATACCACTAGCACAAGTTTAAAAACCCTACACTGAACAAAAAGCAACATTTCTGGTAGGAAACTGGTAGTCTTACACCACCACTGTGTTGATAATGGCATGAGAAATTGTACAAGTGACAGGTCAGACAGAATTTAAAAGCCCTCAGTTTGTGTTGCTTTGTTTGTTTTTATCCTCTGATAAAAACAGTCTACACCAACAGAGACACTAACACGGAGCACTACCCATCCCTGCAATACAGTCTATTGTGCTGCTGTGTAAAAATAAACTTAATTTTTCCCCATTTTCTTTTAAAGACACAAGTCCACTAAGACAATGTCATTACATCTTCTTTGAGTTATCCAGAGGAAAGTCAAAGCACTTATATGCTATATGCTTTAACTGCTAAATTTACATAGCTCCATAAAAAAATGCCTTATAACTTAATTATTTATTTCCCTGAAAAAGAAAGTAAACTTTTATTTATAAGCTTCTTTACATTTTAGAGGGTTTCACTGAAATAGAAGTTCAACATAATACAATGCCTTTATACACACACAACTAGCACTGAATTTCAGACTTTGTAACTAATCACAAGAAGATCCAGCAAATAAAAAAATAGTATTAAGGAAACCTAATTGACAACTGCAAAACACAGGAGAAAGACACGTCTCTGATAAACTGAATTTCTTTTCTGTTAAGCTGCATGCTATATTTACCTCCTGGCCTGCAAGGGCTGACGTTATTCAAAAGCTCTGCAGTAAAATATATGCATGTGTAGAGGATGAAGACTTTATCACTGAAACCTTCTGCAAGAAATTAGGGGAATGAGAAAGGCTCACACACTTCCACAGCAAAATTAGGTCAGGACGCCTTTGAACGGCTCCATTTGAAGGCTGTGCCAGACTTCAGATCAAATACTTTTTAGTGCATTAGACCCAACGGCTTAAGAGATGAACTTCTATACTGCTGATAATTATTACTGGTACTATGCATTGCTGCTTCCCTCTCCACCTGTGGGTAATTATAAATAGCCTGGATTTTCCAGTCCCCAACATATGCCACTCGGTTAATAGCACTTCCAAAACCTATCCTTTATAACCACAGGTCACACATTTCAAATATGACAACCACATAACTCCACACAGATCAGGAAATCATGACTTGCCCCACACATGCTCTTATCTACATGCTCCCTGAATATACAGATATGGGTAAATGGCATTAGCATCACATTAATAACGATGTGAAGATGTAAAGTGCCGTGTTGGCGATTCAAATGCAAACCTGCCTCTGCCCTCCTGTGCCTACCTACAGCCCTGGACTGTGCAACCAGGGAGCATCACTGCCCATGGTTCCATCACCTCCTGATGGGGCTGATGCTCTCCTCCTCCATGCTCTTCATGGCCTTCAGGGCTATCCCCAAATAAAACATAGTCCACTAGCCAAGCTGGGAGGGCAATGGCCAAAGAAACGTCCCCAGATATATAAAGCAGTTAATTATACACTTCTTCCCTGCTCAGCTTTACTGCTCACACCCTGAGGAATGGGCAATAGAGACCATCAGTCCCACATCCAGTCACGTTTCTGTAAATTTTAATTCATAATAAATCCATAAATAACCTACAACAATGCCCAAACCTCAAAACTGTTTCGAGGCATTCAGAATTTTCAGTCTTTAAAAATTCAGTCCTTTCCTGGGGTTTTTTTAAGCTCCATAAATTCACAGCTGAATTCAGCCTAGCAAGCTTGGTCCTTGGGAGGGTTGTTAAGATACACCAAAACATTCTACTCAGCTTCCTACTGCTCCTTGTTTTGCTTTCCTGTTAGGTGACACTACTAATTGTACAGCTGCTACCGCTAGCTGCCAGACTGCTCTAAGGAGGTTTTCCAATTAGATTAACTGAATTGAATAATGAGAGAGAGAGAGATTAGCTTTTTCTGTGCATCTCTAGGAAGCCACAGAGAAATCCCCAAAAATACTCTTGCTAATCCTCCCTTAGGACCCCTTCATCTCTGATCACAAATACAGAAATGCCATGTGAGCTACTCTACTACGTGGGAGCTGTGCCAGCTCTATCTGTCTGTACAGCCACAGCCTTCACGACAAGGGATCCTACCCACTTTTTTAAAGATTTCTCCTCAGTCACCCTCAGGTTCCTGAAGTCAAATACATTTACCCATGTAAACCAGAGGAGGCAAGCCTCAGATGCTATGTGAAACAACAAGAAGTAAAACGGTAAAGAAGCACCACAGAGACTCCTACCTGTACATTACAGAACCGCCCCATTTTTTCCCCCAAAGTAAGGTTTGGGGTTCTTCTGTCATAACATAAAGCCTCCTAATTCTTTCAGTGCAGATAGAGAAGGTCAGAGAAAAACACCCAAAAGAATAAAATGATTGGCACATGAAGTCAGTAGCATTACAAAATATTCACAAACCCAGAACACTTCTTTAACCCACAGACAAGATTCATGGTTCTCAAAAACGTATCAGGAAATCTTCATCACTGTCAAGTTAGTTTGGCTTTCAGTACATGACAATTTATGCCACCAGGCAGAAGACCAAATCAAGGTGTCCACCAGGAGACAAGATGCCAAGTCACCAGCTTTTGGTTAAATAGAAGAGATACGGTCAAGCAGCATTACTGTAAGCACAAAACCCAAACCAGTCACGGGCAGAATAAGCTTTTCAGGTTGTAAATTATTGTAAGAACAAAAGGAAACAAGGAAACAGGAACAAAAGGAAAGAAAGATAATTTCCCTTTTCTAATGTCCTACAGTTGCAAAACAGACAAGAATGGGCATTTTCACTACAGCAATACTGTTAAGAGTATTGTCTCAAACCATTTTGGACCCAATGCTCCTGAGTTATCAGGAGGCCAGAAGTTCCCTCCATCAGGGAGCCCCAGCATGGTGGCATGGGCACACATCTGCCTCTCCACTACTGCAGAAAGGCTATTCACTACTGAGCCTGAGCCCCATGCAAGGCAGAGAGATCCCCCTTGCAGACACAGCCCTGCTCTTCAGCAGAACATGGCTGGTTGGACTGAACAGCACTGGAAAGGAAAACATTTGCAATAAGCAGCATGAGCGGAGACAACGAGTCAACTCCACTTTCAGGTTGTGTCTCCTTCAGCACCTGCAGACTTTAAGGAGGTAAGTCTGTTTCTAACAGGTGGCCATGGAACCTACCTTCCTCACCCTCAAACCATGCACAGTCAGGCCATCAAGCCATACTGAGACATCAAAACATTCTCCAAACACGGATCATGAGTCTTCATTATTTAAGGCTGTTAAATGATATATCTTTTATAGTCAGTTATCAGACTTGTTCCTTCTTCCAACACCCTCATGCAATTCCTCCCCTCTGCACACCAACAGATGCTCTAAGCTGCTCCACAGGAAGCACCACAGCTCCTACCAGGAAAGCAAAAACCATCTCACAGTTTGCCAGAGGGCTTTGTCATCCCCCTCCTGCTCACTGCCAAACTCTCTGGAAATTCCTGGAGACATCTGTCATATTTCCATGCAGCAGACAGACATGTCCACCGAAGCATTTTGGTCAAAAGAGATAAAAAGGCATATTCAATTGCAACACAGACAGATAATTTCTGTTGAGCCAGGGATCCATTTGGGTCACAACAGTTCTGGTGGGACCTCCCAGCCTGATCAGGTCAGGTACAGACCCATGCTAACCACTATTCTCAGCTTTTCTCTTTAAAACAAAGATTTTCCAACTCATTCACATTTTGCAGTGATGACCATGCCTGTGCCCTTACCAGGGCTTTGAGGGCAGAGGAAAGGCTGCACTAGAGAATCGAACTATGGGAGCTATGGAGGACCAATCATACATATAGGGGAAAATTTATGAAACTGCTGTATTGAATTACAAATGAAAAAACAAGAAGAAAACCATTTGAAAATAACATCTGTTTAAGGCTTTTTTTCCTGGTAAGTAAGGTCAGAGAGGCTACTCCTTCCACACTAATTCAGGCCAAGAAAATTTTAAAGACAATTTTGAGAGCAATTTTTTCTGCTTATTTAACTGGGAGCATGTTCTGTGGGGCATTTCTTTTTCTGACACTGGAAAGACACACACACACACACAACAGTATAAAAAAATTAAAATACATGTAAAAGAGAGCTCTATGTAGAATAAAGTTGTATATAAAATACATACAAACAGAAAGTTTCTAAGACCTTCCAAGCTAGAACTGCAACAGCTGGAGAGAGGTCAGTGCTGAATGCTCTGTGGAAGACAGTCTCTGTGAACACAATTTCAAAGGTACCCCAAGAAGTTTTGTTGCATGACATTATAGATGCCACATTCAAAAAAGTCAGCCTTCATGGAAAAGAAATAATCAAAGAGCCCATGTCCAGAAAATCATAAACAGCTTCACCAAAATAAAAATTTAGAATATACACATGGCACTTTAATAACTTTTCCTATCTATCTCCAGGAAGCCATCTTTCTTGTTCTACCATGGAGGAAAATATTTGAGAGTTGCAGATGTTACAGATGCTTAAGCCACCAGTTACTCTAAAGCATTCATCTTCTAACATTGGATGCTGCCTCAGCAGTTCTTGAGAACATTACACCTTCTCACAATGGCATTTCCACAAGCCTGTAACTAACACAACCAAATTTCACACACCCTGTTCATGGGTACTCCTCCTTGCTGGACACTTTCCTTCACTGTGCTTGCACTGCCACCAGTGGCAAGTACCGAGTGCCTCTGAGCTCCCAAACGGGAGAAGATTCAGTCCCACAGCCAGGACAGGACCTGAAGGTTTTGCAATCTGCCTGCCACAAAAATCCTCAGAATCTTGCTTCTCTGCAGCATTATCTTAAGCACATCTGTGCTGTAGGAGTTGTTATTATTATTATTTACAGGGCTAAGTCATATCTAATTTTATTTATGCAATACCACAAATTTATATTCAACAGAAGCTCAATTTCTGGCTGTCCCAAAGATGGTGTGTTGCCATTACTGTGAACTGCCTTCACCTTTCCACTTTGCCTCCCTTGCAGGTTTTCATTTTAAATAACAAAAATACCATTACTGTCACACCTCCATGACTGCATATTTGAATGTGGAACTGCACTTGAAAAGGATTTGAATGGAAATGCTTTGTGGAGGCTTTCACCTGGTAATCAGTTTAAGTGACACTGATTCTGGAATCTCCACATCCAAAGTGAGCACAGATAAATAACCTGGCAAAAGAAGAATCTGTCTCCTGGACATCTCTAGTCTGCACAGCCTGCACGATATGCCATGTATTCAAACCCACCACTAGCCTTGCCCTGCAGACCCTAGTCCAAAAAGTGAACAGGATTCAGCTCTTAAAGCCAAAAGATATCAAGTGTGTGGGGTTTGGCTGTGCCCTCTGGGTAATGTGTCCAGCCAGCTATTCCTGCCGATACTGAAGAATCACCACAGCTGGAATTAACGCAGCTCAGCCCAGAGAAAGAGGAAAGCTTACTTGTACTTGTGTAATTAATGGAAGGACAGAAGCAAATGTACCAGAAAGGATCCTGAGGAAGGTGGGAGGGGGAAGCCCGGGTTAGGTTATTCAGTCACGTGGCAGCAAGTATGATACATTTTTTGTTCTCTCTTGAAGCATCCTTAGTCTTGATGCTGCAGTGGTTGCACACCCAACTGCTCCCTAGGAAGTACTTCACCTCCCAGGCTATATTACTTGAGCAGCACTCTTTCCTACAGCTCTATGAGAGTCAGTCCTCTCAGTCCACAGAGACAGTCACACTTCTGAAATACACTTCACATAACAGGGGTGGGCCACTTCACCCTGATCTGAAAGGTGACAAGTGACTTCCACTAGTGTGGCAGCACCTCTATAGAAAATTACACTTCATTATGGTTAATCAAACAGGAACAAAACATGTCTGACAACATAATATTTAAACACAGACAATATATTCTGGTTGTTAATCACAATGCTGGCTTCTAAACATTTTGATTTCATTCCTGTGTATACCACAGGCTGTTTGACCTTCTAAAAGTTCCTTTGTCTCCTTACTAGTAATAAAAGTATCATGTATTTATCTTCACGCTCACAACTCAAACACAGCCAAATAGGTTTCTATTTGAACTTTCCCAAATCAATTCACCTTGGGAACAAAACAATTTAGCTTAGAAGGGGGATTTCTGAAGAAGTTGTTTATATATAAACTAAAAATAGTGATTTCAGATGGAGCATCCAGCTCAGGCTTTAGTTAAGCCCAGCATACATGACACTACATTCTAATAGCCTATCTACAGGCAAAGCCAATTTCTGCAGATTCATCACCGCCCTATTAGTCATTATTTCACTTTAAATGAAACCCTTACTTGAGACATCAACAAAAATAATCTGCTCAGCGCAAAAGCACTTGTTGCAAATGGTTGTTAAATGCTACGTTTTCTACTGCTGCAATCAGTGTTCCAATACTTTTGAGGATTACATGTATTCTGTCTTTCTAAGTATCTAGTATGCTTTTGAAAGCATCCCCCGGGGCTGAGCTAATCAAGGAAACAACATACATACAGAGAACTGTCCTTACTACAGGGTCAAACACTAATGCAGTCTTTACTCAAGAGATTGCAAATTACACTTCAATCTGAGCAGGAGAAATCATGTTCCCAAATCACTGAATAGTGTCATGTAACCTATGAATAAATTACTAGTCCTGAAAAGATTATAGATAGCAATTTATTACCATCTTTTAAGCATGAACTGAAGATAACCAAACAACAAGCTGTTCACAGAACAGCCTCCAGTAATTCTCTCATGCTTGCTACAACGAGAAGTGCAAAGCAGCTTGAGTGTGGACCAAATCACTTGCTCACGACTTGCTCATCCTCTCTCAAGTGCAGCAGCACAGAGGGCATCTTTATGACTCAGATTCAAGCAGGGTCTTACATGAGGCCTCAAATAAGCTTGCCAATCTCAAACACAACATTTATGTTAAAAATCACAGTCAGTCAAATCTATTCAAAAAACAAAAGAGCACTTCTCCATAACTAGACAAGAGCTCTTTGTTCAGCCGTTCAGTCTTACTAAAGCCTGCAATTCTTTGCCATAAGGAAAATGTTTAAACTGCTCAATGGCAAAAGTCAATTTGGTGAGAAAATTTAATTAATAAATGCCATTCATATGCCTCTGCTTGACATTTTAGAAAGACAACTCACCATAAAGAGCAGTGCAAATAAAGAGCTCTGCAAACGACTGGCTGCTCTTAAGACTCTTCTCCAAGCTCAGGATGCCCTGCCAAAATGCCACGTTCCCCACCAAGGATGGCAGGTAGGTCTCCACCATCCCCCCAGAGGCATTAGATCAAGGCTGTGTGTTTGACAAGTGACTTTTCATAACTTGCACCTCTACTAGTCAAAAAATTAGACCTTTATCTTGTCATCAAGAGATTACGCTAAACTTGGGACCACAGAAACCCAGATCCACCAAATCTCCAAGCAAATGCCAGACTTACTGCGTATTCTCCAAAGTCCACCATCTTTATTCCACTAGCTGCAGTAACTGTCTCAAACCTACCACAGAGGTGTTATCTGCCCAAGAACCACAATCCCAGCACCCAACTTCAAACCCTAAGTTATTTGTCCCAACTTGTTCCTGAAGATGATGCTCTCACCTACTTCCTCGATAAGGATCTAGGAAAAAATGCAGAGAAAACATCTCTGCACTTTAGGCCTGAATACTAAGTCAGTTCCAATGCAGACCTCAGGGCTAAGATATTAAAAAGAGGAACTTCAGTCTTTGATCTTGGGTCAACATTCATCTGTTCTTTAATTTTTAAAAGATAAGCTAAGCTGAGAGGGAAACCTATTTCCAGAAAGTGGCGCCTGAGAACATCCATCTCAGGGGTAGCTGTAATACCCGAGACCGGTGGCAAATCCCCGAGCTCCCCAGAACTTCCAGCGCATGGCAGTGCGGGCAGCTGGCAGAACCTAAAAGTTCAGTCAGAGCAAGGGAAGCAGTCACGGCAGATGCTGCTGGTGCATTCCAGGTGTTGCCAAACCACAGAAAGCAATGGACGAGCATTTATTAACTCTACAGTGAGAAGAAAAAGTACACGTGAATTGGAGGTGGGTAGAAATAAAGGCTTCCTCCTTTCTTTGGAACTTATTTGACAAAGCAAATTTAATAAGCATAGGAGAGACACGCGCAGCATATAAATCTAAAATGCTAGCTATCTCATCAGCCCTTCTTCTCCTCTAATTACTATCGCCAAAGTCTAACTGCCTTTTTCAACAAAACAACATTCCTCCTCTCCAACATGCTATCAATTTCCCAAATTCCAAAACCAAAGTAATCATTAGAAAAAAATGCAGGCAATTACAGCATCATGCTTCTCAAATACTAAATAATTCTGAAAAATATAGCAACTATTACCCTTGGATCATCTTTCAATGGTTACATTTATGCCAACATCTCAGTGGTCCGATGCTTACACAAGAAACAGGAAGAGCACTCAGTTGATGCCTGAATGCTGTTTTACTGAAAGTTCCAAACCCAAACCCCCAGATGTACACTGCTGATGTGAAGCAGTCTCCAGACTCCAGAAGCCTCCCAAGGAGAGATGCAATTAACCTGCTGTGAAGAGAGCAACACCACAACACTGCAGTATACAGCACAACCTACTAGCCAGCAAAGTTTCTCAATGTGCACTTGGGCATGCAGAGAGGATCACACTGTCACACAAGCTCTGCAAAACCATTCGTCCCACTGCTGCAAACTAGAACGAAACGGAAAGGTTTGTCAGCCTCTTCCGAATGGGAGCTGACAACTACAGCTGGATACTTGGCTCTGCTCTCTGGTGCTATTAAAATCAGCAAAAGCCAATTCCCAACATCATCAGGACTGGACTCAACCTTTTAAAAGGCACATCGGGCCTCTCACAAAGTTTCCCTTTTCTTTCCATCAGTTTCATGTCCCTGTCTTTCCCTCTCCTATAAGCAAACTAAGAAACTTTCAAGGTAGCTAAAAAGCACTCTTTTTTGCCATTCAGCCAAGCCTGGGTGAATCTCCCATGTCCTTCCAGACACACATAGGTTACCAGACCCCACTCTAATCTGATGTCTCACTGCACCCTGCACTGATGGCAGCAGACCTCTGTAAGCCCTGGCTGCAGTCCACCGGCTTTGGTGTGGGTAATGCTTGCCACCATGTGCAGGCTGGCACCAAGAGGCTGGGCTCCCTCTTACCCTCTCCATCACAGCCCCATCCTGGAGCAGCTGCTCCCCCGAGGGAGCTGGCATGGTGCAGCAGAACACAGCTGCGGTGCGACAGCCACGTCAGGGCACAAAAAGCACGCACCCAGCACCGTGGTTCAGTGGCAGGTCTCACTTCAGTACATTCTTAACACAATTCTGACATCTACTTGGCCCACCCCCAAAAAAATGCTTGTTACGTGGATCAAACACAGGGAACTCATTGCTTTAAGAAACAAAACCTGCTGCAGCTTCCCCCTTCTCTGCTCAAAAGACTCATGGATAATTTACTTCATCAGAAGCAAGATTTTTAACTTAAGGCTATGCCTAGATATAATAAATAGTAGAATCTAACAAAGAAGAAGAAATTAAGAGCTAAATCCACTTGACAGTGCTCTTGAGAGCTGGTAGGGGTTTTTTAAGCATCCATATAGAATTCCTCTCATGACCAGGACAGCCTTCTGCAGAGAAGACAGATTTGGCATCTGTCTTTTCCCAGAGACTGGTCTACAAAATCCTATCTTAAGAGACCACGAAGCTGCTGCCAGGCACAGTTAAAGGAAAGAGAAGGGAGGTGAAAGGAAAGGAAAAAGACTAACCTCCTTTTACTTTTCCAGTCCCTCCACAACTTTCTGGCAGCAGCAAGGGCGCTGCAGCAGAGCCAGGCAGGCTCCCCCCACTGCCCCCTGAATTGCACTGCCCCACTATGCCCCAACAACCCACCTCACACTGCCGCAGTGTGTTCATCCTAAGGCAAAACCCCATCAAACTTAATACTTTACTAATTACTGTGGCAGTTTAATAGCTACTCCACCATCAGAGAACTTTGTAATAATAGCATTTCTATAAAATTAAATTATATTGTACGTCATTAGCCAAGGGTGTTTCTGCAGCGCAGATTTACTTAGCGGAAACAAGAGTCTGTTCTACCTAACCCTTTCTTAATAAGTCTGTAAGAAAAGTGTTTTGCAATTGTATCCTTAGAAACCCCTTATGATGAGCCACATTTCATGAAGGCTGTGACTTGGCTAATTTATACAATAGCTAGAGAACTTCAAAAGCTAACCCAAGCTAGTGACATTATTTAGTTCAGTGAACCGGCTCATTTTAATTGGATTAAACTGTCATGGGTTCTTTTTTAATTTCATATTGAAACCTCACTTTATCATTTCCTAATATTTACCCAAAGACTGCATCAGTGTCATTTGCATACCCCTTCCCTCAAGACAATCTCAGCTCCACAGATGGAAAAGACCAAGACCCTCCGGCCGGCCCTCGCCAGCTCCTGCCGCGAAAGGGTGGAAGCGTTCGCCGGAGAGAGGCTTTCCCAGAGGTACCAGTGCCGGCAACAGAGCTAATTGCATTAAGCAGAGGGCCCGGTTAGCGAACACACTGGTGGCGTGGAAAAAGTGTAAACAGCGGCATTATCCCGAGCGCCTCGCGGCGAGCCCGTGGGGCAGGGCCGGCCGGGTCCGCGGAGCCGCGCCCGGG